>CADCXT010000947.1:0-377169 GCA_902806775.1 Microtus agrestis | reverse complement strand
CACCTGGAAGCTCTAGAAAAAAAGAAGCAGACTCTCCTAAGAGGAGTAGAAGACTGGAAATAATCAAACTGAGGGCAGAAATCAATAAAATAGAAACACAGAAAACTATCCAAAGAATCAATGAAACAAAAAGCTGGTTCCTGGAGAAAATCACCAAGATCGATAAACCCCTATCCAAACTAATCAAACGGCAGAGAGAGAATATGCAAATTAATAAGATCAGAAATGAAAAGGGTGACATAACAACAGACACAGAGGAAATTCAGAGAATATTGAGATCTTACTACAAAAGCCTGTATGCCACAAAACTGGAAAATGTGGAAGAAATGGACACTTTTTTAGATAAATACCATTTACCAAAGCTAAACCAAGACCAGGTGAACGATCTAAATAGACCTGTTAGTCGTGAAGAATTAGAAACTGTTATCAAAAACCTCCCTACCAAAAAAAGCCCAGGTCCAGATGGTTTCAATGCGGAATTCTACCAGAACTTCCAAGAAGACCTAATACCTATACTCCTTAAGGTATTTCACAATATAGAAACAGAAGAGTCATTGCCAAATTCCTTTTGTGAAGCTACAGTTACTCTGATACCAAAACCACACAAAGACTCAACCAAGAAAGAGAATTACAGGCCAATCTCGCTCATGAACATCGACGCAAAAATCCTCAACAAAATACTGGCAAACCGAATCCAAGAACACATTAGAAAAATTATCCATTATGACCAAGTAGGCTTCATCCCAGGGATGCAGGGCTGGTTCAACATACGAAAATCTATCAATGTAATCCATCATATAAATAAACTGAAAGAAAAAAACCATATGATCATTTCATTAGATGTGGAAAAAGCATTTGACAAAATTCAACATCCCTTTATGATAAAAGTCTTGGAGAGATTAGGGATACAAGGGACGTACCTAAATATAATAAAAGCTATTTACACCAAGCCGACAGCTAACATCAAATTAAATGGAGAGAAACTCAAAGCCATCCCACTGAAATCTGGAACAAGACAAGGCTGTCCACTCTCTCCATACCTCTTCAATATAGTGCTTGAAGTGTTAGCGATAGCAATAAGACAACACAAGGGGATCAAGGGGATTCGATTTGGCAAGGAAGAAGTTAAACTTTCGTTATTTGCAGATGATATGATAGTCTACATAAGCGACCCCAAAAACTCCACCAAAGAACTCCTACAGCTGATAAACACGTTTAGTAATGTGGCCGGATACAAGATCAACTCCAAAAAATCAGTTGCCCTCCTTTACACAAAGGATATGGAAACAGAGAGGGAAATCAGAGAAGCATCACCTTTCACGATAGCCACAAACAGCATAAAATATCTTGGGGTAATGCTAACCAAGGAAGTGAAAGATTTATTTGACAAGAACTTTAAGGCATTGAAGAAAGAAATTGAAGAGGATACCAGAAAATGGAAGGATCTCCCTTGCTCTTGGATTGGGAGGATCAACATAGTAAAAATGGCAATTCTACCAAAAGCAATTTATAGATTCAATGCAATTCCCATCAAAATCCCATCAAAATTCTTCACAGATCTTGAGAGGACAATAATCAACTTTATATGGAAAAACAAAAAACCCAGGATAGCCAAAACAATCTTATACAATAAAGGAACTTCTGGAGGCATTACCATTCCTGACTTCAAACTCTATTACAGAGCTACAGTAATGAAAACAGTGTGGTACTGGCATAAAAACAGAGAACTCGATCAATGGAATCGTACAGAAGACCCGGATTTTAACCCACAAACCTATAAACACCTCATTTTTGATAAAGGAGCTAAAAACATACATTGGAAGAAAGAAAGCATCTTCAACAAATGGTGCTGGCACAATTGGATTTCAACCTGTAGAAAAATGAAAATAGACCCATATCTATCACCATGCACAAAACTCAAGTCCAAATGGATCAAAGACCTCAATATCAATCTTTACACACTGAACCTGATTGAAGAGAAAGTGGGAAGTACCCTACAACAGTTGGGCACAGGAGATCGCTTTCTATGTTTAACCCCAGAAGCACAGACATTAAGGGAAACAATGAACAAATGGGACCTCCTGAAACTGAGAAGCTTCTGTAAAGCAAAGGATACTGTCACTAGGACAAAAAGGCAACCTACTGATTGGGAGAAGATCTTCACCAACCCAGCAACAGACAAGGGCCTGATCTCCAAAATATATAAAGAACTCAAGAAACTAAACTTTAAAATGCGAAATAACCCAATTAAAAATTGGGGTACTGAGCTGAACAGAGAATTCTCAACAGAAGAATTCCAAATGGCCAAAAGACACTTAAGGTCATGCTCAACCTCCTTAGCGATCAGGGAAATGCAAATCAAAACAACATTGAGATATCATCTTACGCCTGTCAGAATGGCTAAAATCAACAACACCAATGATAGTCTTTGCTGGAGAGCTTGTGGAGGAACGGGTACCCTCATCCATTGTTGGTGGGAATGCAAACTTGTGCAACCACTTTGGAAATCAGTGTGGCGGTTTCTCAGGAAAGTCGGGATCAACCTACCTCTGGACCCAGCAATACCACTTTTGGGAATATACCCAAGAGATACCCTATCACAGGACAAAAGCATTTGTTCAACTATGTTCATAGCAGCATTGTTTGTTATAGCCAGAACCTGGAAACAACCTAGATGTCCCTCAGTGGAAGAATGGATGAAGAAAGTGTGGAATATTTACATACTAGAGTACTACTCAGCAGTAAAAAACAATGACTTCTCGAATTTTGCATGCAAATGGATGGAAATAGAAAACACTATCCTGAGTGAGATATCCCAGACCCAAAAAGAGGATCATGGGATGTACTCACTCATAAGTGGTTTCTAGTCACAAATTGTGGTCATTGAGTCTATATTCTGTGATACTAAAGAAGCTAAATAAGAAGGTGAACCCAATGAGGGCTGCTGAGAAGCCAAGGTCAATGGCACAGGGTTTTGATCCTACTTCATGTTCTGGCTTGGTGGGAGCCTAGCCAGTTCGGATGTTCACCTTCCTAGACCAGGATTGAGGGGGGAGGACTTTGTACTTCCCACAGGGCAGGGAACCCTGACTGCACTTCGGTCTGGATAAGGAGGGGGGAGGCAGGGAGGAGTGGGAGGAGGGGGAGGGAAATGGGAGGTGGGGAGGAGGCAGAAATTTCTCTTTTTTTTCAATATAAAAAAAACCAAAAAAAAAAGATAGCTTACAAACTTTTGGTTGGATGTCCAATGGTTAAAGCTCTAGTGATAATATTCTTATAGGAGACCTTGAGCTGCTAGGTAAAATTCTTACAAAAAACAGTTTCCAATAGAGAGCTTAAAACAGCTGCCTAACAGGTACTCAAGCAGGTAAAGTATAAATCAACAGATAAAGTATACAATAATCAACAAATACAGCATATTAATTAAAATTCAGATATGGCAAGTGTGTATATTAAATGTAAAACTTATTCTACAACAGTTTTATAAAAAATGAGGCTTATGGCTAAATCTTATCAGTTTTGCTAGTTAAGATATTAAGCTCTTAATTTAACCCAGTAGCCTGTCTGATATAAAAGGACAGGATAGAATCTGGAAAATGGTTTAACATAATTTTGACTATGATCAAGGGTTCTTATACTAAACAGTAGACTCATTGATAATTTTTAAGATTGATTCCTGGATATTTGCCTTTGCTAAATTCAAAGGCCAAAAACAATGGTCTTTTCCCAGATCATTGCTACAATTTATGCACCTGTATTTTGCTAAAGCTATAGCAAAAATCCCTTAAAGGATTCTATGCTAAATTTTACAATTGGCTCTTCCAATCGAGGAACTGCGTATATGGCTAATTATAATAAAAATTATGGAGCATAACAAGGCTCCTTCAAAGCAACTCTTACAAGTTGCCAGCAGATCCTGATGCAAACGGATCTGGCTTGTTGACACCAAGCTGACCTTTGCTAAGACAAGGTGAAAAAGCCCTTGCAATGCATCATGAAAAAACCCGACCTATATATATTTGGGGTCGAGGATGTGTTTGTGCTTTTTTTCACAGAAAGAAAATGAATTCTGAACGTGATGTCGAGGCTGCGGACACAGAAGAGTTCCAGACTTCCAGAGGTGATTGAGGAGAGATCTTTGGTCCGGTCTTCCCTACCCCGAAGGAAAGGAGTGCCTGCTGACAAAACCAGCTACACCTCTCTGCATGGTGTCATCCAGCCCCCAGAATCCAGGGAGACCCAGCTAACATAAGGGCCAGGATGTGCTTCATGTACCTGAAACCAGCTCGCCTCACCCTGGCTACCCCACCTGTCCAGGAGCACAAATGCTAAACTGCTTCTGCAGCTTGAACTCTGGTCTGCTTTGGAGCTGAGTTGCAGACTAAACATCAGACTGCTTTAAACTTTGGGACACAGAACTCATTTTAATTAAAATATTAACCTCTCTTCACTTAAGAAGGGGGAAATTTGGGGGTTCCTGTGACTGTTGCCCAGAGGCTGGAACTGGTGGTATATGATAACAACAATGTATGTCATTGTACTCCCACTGAATTTGAGCTAATGATATTTGTAACTGCTTATAGATAATGGGTAAAGTTTGACACATGTTGTAAAGGGTTTGGTTTTAATGCATATGTTTAAAATTTTGGATTTTGATCCCTTTTACACTGCCCTAATTTTTTGGCAGGCAGCACACGTAACTTTATGTGGAGTAGGCACTTAGGATTGTGGTCATACCATAGGCCAGACTAAAAGGTGAATACTGGGTTGGGAAAAAGCCCTTTCTTCTTATCTGGAGATGGAGTTATTGGTGCCAAAACTATATCATTATATCTTTTGTTTGAGGAGCTCCTCAGAGTCTTTTCATTAATGACAGACGCAGGGGCCCATTGACGGGAGTTAGTGTGGATCCTCGCCTGAAGAGCACACCATACAGAGGTTGTAGAAACCGGCTCAACATGGCATGGTACAGGTATGAGGGAGCTCTCCACATGGCCTAAGACAGGGTGCCCTGTGATCTGCTTACTTTAGTCCTGCTAGATGCCTTTTTCTTGAGGAGCTCCAAGGACGGAGACTTATGGCAGGATAATCCCCCATCCTAAGGCAGGGCCCTGGGAGCCCTAGGAAGGGTAAGGGGAAAAAAAAAAGGCCTGGTCCCCACTCGACCTAGTAGTCATCGGGCACCCCTCTGTTCCCAGGAGAGAGGGATTACTTCACCACTCGAGAGGAGGGTCTCTCCTTGTCTCAGTCCCTTCTCCTTTGCTCTGACACCATGGTTGACTCTGACTGGTGCTCTCCACTTGATAGCTGCCTGCCTTTGTATGGGAGGGGGGAGGGGATCTGTTGGGAGCTGTTTCCCCCTAGAGATCATTGCAGGAACCATCGCCCTGGGGAGACTGCGAGGAACCCCACACCCATGGTTGTGCTGGGATTGGTTCTGTTGCCCCACACCCAGTTGAAGCTGTTAATGGAGAAAAATAAAATAAATAAATAAATTAAAAAAAAAGAATCAAAGCCAGCGATTATAGAGATATTTATATATCCACACTCATTATGAAATTAGCCCAGCACCCACCAGTGGATAATGGATAAAGAAATTGTGGTATATCCACACAGAGAACTTTTACTTAGCTAGAAAATAAATGAAATTGTGTTATTGTTAGAAAAATGTCTGAAAGTGAAAATCATTGTATGAGAGGAACCACTCCTACAGAGACAAGTATTGTGTTTGTCTCATATATGAATCTGGTAGAGGAAGGAAAGAAAGGAACAAAGGGTGGGGCTATTAGGATGTTGAAGGAGGAGGGCAATGGGGAGAGGTAGATGAGATTAACAAAAAAGAGCTAGAGAAAGAAGAGGAGGAAGAAAAGTAATAAGAAAATATAATCAAAGTACATTAAGAGCATCTATGTGAATTACATAACAAAGCCCCTTACTTTACATAATTAATGTATACCCATGAAAATTTTATGAAGTTGAGTAGCATAGCTATCGTCCCTGAGCTTTTCTTTGTTCAGAAACTATTCATTGCTTATTCAAATTAGTATTCATTATAGGCCTGTTCAATTCTACCAAGTCTTCATACGTGATTCAGTTTGGGTAGATATCGTTTGGATATGAAATATTACACTCTGGCTCACATAGCTAACAACTTGGTCCCTATCTAGTGGTGCTGCATTGATAGGTCCTGGAACCATTAGGAGGTGGATGGAGCCCAGCTGCTCAAACTGTGTTACTTGGGTGTGAACCCTGGCAGCTATTTCCTGACACAGTTCCCTGCTTTCTGGTCTGCTGAGGCATGAAGGGCCTCTTACATGTGCTGCTACTGGCATGAATTCCAACCAGCTTTTCCCCTCATGATCAACTGAATCCTTTGAAACTGTGAATTAAAAGAAATCATTTATTTATTAAATTGTCCTATCAGAAATGTTGTTACAGTAATGAACCAATAGAGTGGATTACATCAGTCCAAGAATTCATTCATGTTTTCTAAACTTTAAATGGCACACAATTCTCATGATATTCTCTTATGAGTCTTTTATTTCTTGGTATAAACTATATTTTTTCCTTTTAACCACTGCTTTTATTTATTTAAATCACATATTTTCCCCAATTAGTCTATAAATAAGATCTGTTTATTTTATATTTTCATTAAAAATCTCTTTATTAAATTAATATTTGTATTTCTATGTATCAATTTCATTTACATATGCACTAGTCTTTGTTATTTCATTCCTTCCAAAAAGATTTATTAGATTTTGTTCAAATACTGTTCTCTGATAAAGTAGAGTATCAAAGTCATGAGATATTCCTGTATTGGAGTCTATCTCTCTATCTATTTAGTTCTAAGACTTTTTGAAATATACAATTCTGTGTTCATTATTAGGCATGTTTATGTCTACAGTGGTTATTTCCTGTCAAATAATTGATCTTGATTAATAAACAATGATTTTTTTACTTAAAAGCATTTTAACAGCTATAATTACCCCTTCTTGCTTTCCCCGCAGTAAATCCCTGTTTTCCATCTATGTATGCCTTCACCACTGAAAAGAATTTCTTTTCAGAATACAGCATTGAGTCTTGTTTTTAACTCATCCACTCTCCAAAGATTTTAACATACATGCTTTTTGTTGATAGAGAAGGACTTTCTCCTGTCATTTAATGAACATTTTAGTTGCTGTACATATTCATCTCTTTGATTTGGTTTCTTTATTGATGAAGTTTGATTCTTTTTCTCTTGTGTGTATCTGCTCTGCTAGGGAGAATTATTCTTGTGTCTGTTTTTATGATGATAACTTCCATTCTTTTCACTCTAGTTCAGCATCATGTTTTGTCTTAAATACTTCTTGGAGGACTGGCATGATGCAATGAATTCTCTTGCTTTTTGATTTCCCTGGAAAGACCATTCCTCCTTCATTTCTAAAATATCTGCTCACTGAACTAAAGGCATACATAATCAAAAATGAAGTTATGGGCTAGGTAGTGTATATCCATAACATGAAAGTGTATGTGAGAGAGAGAGGGAGGGAGAGAGAGAGGGGGGGAGGGAGAGAGAGAGAGAACAAGTAGGAAAATGGGAGGAAGGAGAAGTAAAAATCTGGAAAATAGAATCTTCATTAGAATACTTAAAATATGTATGAATTAAGAAAAAATAAAAAATTATATATTTATCTTGGAAACCCACAAATCTGTAAAGAAAATTATGAGAGAAAGTATCAATATGAAAACTTGAGGTATAAGAGAAAAAGTAATTTTTATAAACTCAGTTCTCTCTATGTATTGATCTATGGCCTGAAGAAATCACTCAGGATAAAAATTCCAAAAGGCTTCCTGTTGCTGTCCTTATTTGCTTCAGTAGACGCCATGAGGAGTGTTGAACAGGACCTCAGAGATAGGGATTGTTGAGCATTTTAAAAGAAAATCAAGGTATAATAAATACTGGATTAATATAATAAATACTGGGATAATACAATAACGTCTCATGACACAAATGTAAAATAGAGAATCTATATACAATACTAAGTTTTAAAAAAAACTATAAAAACATGTTGGAGATTTTACCATGTTAAGTTAATTCTGGTTGATTTTCTTCATTAATAAGGTCGGCGATTCTTCACTGCAAAACAGTTATGTTAATAATGGATTCATGTTCTTTGACGATATAAAGGAGGACTGAGGTTCTAAAGGCAAGTTAATAATTAATCGTCATATTGCAACCCTCTGGGTTACAGGGTTTTATATGATTGGCCTCCTATGAAAGGACAAAGCTAAAGCCCTAAGCTATTTGGACGTTCAGAGAGAAGTCCAAACATGTTTACTAAAACTGTCAGCATCACATATGTGATCTATAAATAAAAACTGTAGTCTCACTGGTCCTATAATGGTTATAATTAGGACAAAATGCTTTTTTAAAGATTTATTTATTGCACATACAGTATTCTGCATGCAGGCATGCTTGCATGCCAGAAGAGGACATCAGATCTCATTATAGATGGTTGTGAGCCACCATGTGGTTGGCTGGGAATTGAACTCAGAATCTCTTGAAGAATATGCAGTACTCTTAACCCATATTCTAGTTTCAAGCACCTACTAATAGAGACATCAAATTATGACTCAATCAGCTGATTAACCTACTGGCAAAGTCAGAGCCCTCATGAGCCAAAAATCCAGGCCTTTGATGCATGCACCTGTGAGGGACATTTAACATTCAAACAACAGCCTGACATCAGGTGAAAGGATGGCATCTTTTTTTTTTATTAAAAATTTCCACCTCTTCCCAACCTCCAATTTTCCTCCCACTCTCCCCATTTCTCCTCCCTCTCCCTCTCCAATCCTAAGAGAAGCCAGTGTGCTCTGCCCTGTGGGAAGTCCATGACCCTCCCCCTTCCATCCAGGATTAGGAAGGTGAGCATCCAAACTGCCTAGGCTCCCACAAAGCAAGTACATGCAGTAGAATCAAAACCCGGTGTCATTGTCCTTGGCTTCTCATCAGCCCTCATTGTCCGCCATATTCAGAGAGTCTGGTTTTATCCCATGCTTTCTCAGTCCCAGTCCAGCTGGCTTTGGTGAGCTCCCAATAGACAGGTCAGGCCCACTGTCTCAGTGGCTGGGTGCACCCCTCGCGGTCCTGACTTCCTTGCTCATGTTCTTCCTCCTTCTGCTCCTCGTTTGGACCTTGGGAGCTCATTCCGGTGCTCCAATGTGGGTCTCTGTCTCTATCTCCATCCATCGCCAGATGAAGGTTCTATGGTGATATGCAAGATATTCATAAGTATGGCTATAGGATAGGGCCATTTCAGGTTCCCTCTCATCAGCTGCCCAAGGAACTAACTGGGGACATCTCCCTGGACACCTGGGAGCCGCTCTAGAGTCAAGTCTCTTGCCAACCCTAAGATGGCTCCCTTGGGAGGATCAACGTAGTAAAAATGGCAATTCTACCAAAGAAAATTATAGATTCAATGCAATCCCCATCAAGGTCCCATCAAAATTCTTCACAGATCTTGAGAGGACAATAATCAACTTTATATGAAAAAACAAAAAACCCAGAATAGGCAAAACAATCTTATACAATAAAGGAACTTCTGGAGGCATTACCACCCCTGACTTCAAACACTATTACAGAGCTACAGTATTAAAAACAGCTTGGTATTGGCATAAAAACAGAGAAGTCAACCAATGGAACCAAATAGAAGACCCGGATTTTAACCCTCAATCATATGAACACCTGATTTTTGATAAAGGAGCTAAAAGTATACAATGGAGGAAAGAAAGCATCTTCAACAAATGGTGCTGGCATAACTGGATGTCAACCTGTAGAAGAATGAAATTAGAGCCATATCTATCACCATTCACAAAACTCAAGTCCAAATGGATCAAAGACTTCAATATCAGTCTGAACACACTAAACTTGATAGAAGAGAAAGTGGGAAGCATTCTACAACATATGGGCACAGGAGACCATTTCCTACGTATAACCCCAGCAGCACAGACATTAAGGGCAACATTGAATAAATGGGACCTCCTGAGAATGAGAAGCTTCTGCAAATCAAAGGACACTGTCACTAAGACAAAAAGACAACCCACTGACTGGGAAAAGATCTTCACCAACCCCACAACTGACAAAGGTCTGGTCTCCAAAATACATAAAGAACTCAAGAAACTAGATTGTAAAAGTCTAATCAACCCAATTATAAAATGGGGCACTGATCTGAACAGAGAATTCTCAAAAGAAGAAGTTCAAATGGCCAAAAGACACTTAAGGTCATGCTCAACTTCCTTAGCGATCAGGGAAATGCAAATCAAGACAACTTTAAGATACCATCTTACACCTGTCAGAATTGCTAAAATCAAAAACACCAATGATAGCCTTTGCTGGAGAGGTTGTGGAGTAAGGGGTACACTCATCCATTGCTGGTGGGAATGTAAACTTGTGCAACCACTTTGGAAAGCAGTGTGGTGGTTTCTCAGGAAATTCGGGGTCAACCTACCCCTGGACCCAGCAATACCACTCTTGGGAATATACCCACGAGATGCCATATCATACAACAAAAGTATATGCTCAACTATGTTCATAGCAGCATTGTTTGTAATAGCCAGAACATGGAAACAACCTAGATGCCCTTCAATTGAAGAATGGATGAAGAAAGTATTTAATATATACATATACTATACTTAATATATACATATACTATATTTAATATATTTATATATATTAATATAGTTGTTTAATATATTTAATATATTATATATTATTTATATAATATATTTAATATATATTTATTTAATATATTTATATATTAATACATACTTAATATATATAATAATATATACATATACTATGTTTAATATATACATATACTACTCAGCTGTAAAAAGCAATGACTTCTTGAATTTTGCATGCAAATGGATGGAAATAGAAAACACTATCCTGAGTGAGGTAAGCCAGACACAAAAAGAGGAACATGGGATGTACTCATTCATAATTGGTTTCTAGCCATAAATAAAGGACATTGAGCCTATAATTCATGATCCTAGAGAATCTAAATAAGAAGGTGAACCCAAAGAAAAACATATAGTCATCCTCCTGGATACTAACCTTCATTAGGCGATGAAAGGAGACAGAAACAGAGTCCCACATTGGAGCACTGGACTGAAATCCCAAGGTCCAAATCAGGAGCAGAAGGAGAGAGAGCACGAGCAAGGACTCAGGACCGCGAGGGGTGCACCCACACACTGAGACAATAAGGATGGTCTATTGGGAACTCAACAAGGCCAGTTGGACTGGGTCTGAAAAAGCATGGGATAAAACCGGAGTCACTGAACATAGCAGACAATGAGGACTGTTGAGAAGTCAAGAACAATGGTACTGGGTATTGATCCTACTGCATGTACTGGCTTTGTGGGAGCCTAGGCTGTTTGGATGCTCACCTTACTAGACCTGGATAGAGGTGGGTGGTCCTTGGACTTCCCACAGGGCAGGGAACCCTGACTGCTCTCAGGGATAATGAGGGAGGGGGAGTTGATTGAGTAGGGGGAAGGAAATTGGAGGTGGTGGTGGGGAGGAGGCAGAAATCTTTAATAAATAAATAAATAAAAAGATTTATTTATTGCACATACAGTATTCTGCATGCAGGCATGCTTGCATGCCAGAAGAGGACATCAGATCTCATTATCGATGGTTGTGAGCCACCATGTTGTTGGCTGGGAATTGAACTCAGAACCTCTTGAAGAATATGCAGTACTCTTAACCCCTGAGCCAATCTTTCCAGCCCCTGGACAAAATGCTTATATTATGAGGCTATATACATTCTGAGGTTCTAAAATATATAAAAGCCTGAGAATATCAATAAAGATTATAAGGATCTGAAGGCATAAAATCTTGTGTTAAATGGATCTGAGAGAATATTCTGAAAAATATAGATACAATTTATAAGAAATAATGGCTTTACATGTATATACATTATTACAAGATTTCTTTTCTTTTCCATAATATCACTAAAGTATTATTTGAAAAGTTCAAAGTTTAACACTAATAGAATTCTGACAAGCTAAGAGAACAATGATTGCTTACTGATTGGGTCACAAGCTCAAAATTTTAAAATTCTTTTGGTTGTCATCTGAGTATAGTCTTACATGTTGTTTGATGTGGGAATGATTTCTTTCTGATCTGTTGCTTTCATTGGTTGATTAATAAAGAAACTGCCTTGGCCCATTTGATAGGCCAACCCTTAGGTGGGTGGAGTAAACAGAACAGAATGCTGGGAGAAAGAAGCTGAGTCAGGGAGTAGCCATGATTCTCCCACTTCAGACAGACGCAGGTTAAGATCTTTTTTGGTAAGGCAGCTCGTGGGGCTACACAGATTATTAGAAATGGGTTAGATCAATATGTAAGAGCTAGCCAATAAGAGGCTAGAGCTAGTGGGCCAGGCAGTGATTAAAAGAATACAGTTAACGTGTAATTATTTGGGGGTATAAGCTAGCCATGTGGGAGCTGGGGCGGCCGGAACTCAGCCCCGCCGCTTTTATTACAACAGCTGTTTAACCCAAATCTATAGTTCTTGCTAGATCTCAAGAATATGAGTTTATTCCTGCTGTTTTACAGATACCTGTTACCTGTTTTTTCTACAATATGAATTTTGGTACAGATAATAATGCTAATATATCTAAACCTTTTATGTCTTTTTATAAAATGGAGATTCATACAAACTTCAGAAAATTGAGAGAATTATAAAACTTAGACCAACTTCCCACAATTTAAAAGGATTATGATGTTTTTTCTCTCTCCTTATCCTGGGACTTTTACCCTTCCTTAATTATTGTGACGATGAGTTTACAATTTTAAAATGTGTTCATAAATTTTAACTTCTGTTCTCAGTTCATATCTGTCTTAATAGGTTCCCATTTGACTGACAAAAATATCTAAGCATTAATTACTGATAACAACCTGCTCCAAATAACTGAGTCCTAAACTTGCTGAAACCTGATGTGGATCAATCCAGCCAATGTGATAGCTGTCTTTTCAGCTTGTCAATGTCTTTTCAGCTTGTCAGTGTCAGCTTCTAAGTTACTTCACTGCCTTTGACCAACATTCTAGCCCTCTAAGGCCCTGAGAACAATGTCCTAAGGACAGCAGAAAGTAATTATAGAAATAAATATATTGTTGCTGTCCCCCACCAAGAATGTTAGATAAAAAGAATTTTTTTCATAGAAACATAACATAATATACTATCTGGTCCTCATTCTCATTTCCAAGTTAAATAAATAATAACTCCTATATGGGTACCATTAAGCTAATGCTGCTAAAATTCCAATTTCAGCATCTTGAACAAACCTATCTCAAAGGTTTAAGATGATGCACTATTGAAAGGCAAAATAGATTTTAAAAGGTCATATGGGAGTCTTAAGACTCAACTAAAATAAAATAAAAATGGGGAAATTATACCCATAGTCATCATATATACATTTTATTTTAGATTTTTAAAATGTGGATGACTGTGAGCAATCTCCCATAAATAGATTTTAGCATAAAAGCACCACCACATTATTTGCTAAGTTCTAATGGAAAGTTCCATCTACTGGCTTATGAAAGGGTCTTGATACTGTTTTGGTATGGGAAGAGGGCATGTTTGTGGTTTGTTTTCAAAGGACAAAATTGAGGCTCAATTGGTACACTGTGCAGAAATAGAGGATGCTGACCCTGATGTTATGGTACTATGTTTAATGAATCATGCCCTGATGGTGTTTCAATTGTACTTCTCAAATAGATGGTCATACCCATGTATTTGTGTTAAACCACCATCTTTTGTAATGTTGCCAGTGCATGTAAATGATCTATGGTTTGATGACTAAGGATTACAGGTAATTAAAAAAATGAAAAAAATCTTTAAGTAGACAAAAACATGCTACTGCATTAGTCATGGCAGGGATTTCAACTCTTGTTGTTATGCTTGTTACTACTGCAGTTGCTTCAACGGCTTTGTCTCAGTCTATTCAAAATGTGGAGCTCCACACACTTCCCTAAACTTGATGCTAGAGGCTGGCAGTTGAAGACAGGTAAGGTTTCTTTGCCTCCTTTCCATCTCAGACAGGACATGAATGATAAAATTCTTGCTCCTATGATGGGTAAGAACAGAATGTGGTAAGGGATGCCATAGACAGATGCAGTCATCTGTAGAATTCTGAGGAGTCTTTAAAATAAAATAGAAAGAGAGAATGTGTGGGAACACATGTATGACTCGGTTTCCATCTGGAATCCTTTCTGACTTATAACTCATTTGAGCCTAAGTTTACTTGCTCTGTTTTTTTTTTTTAATAACCTTGAGGGCTTTGAGAAACTTCTGATTTAGCCTGTGAAAAAAGAACACTCTAGTAGAAAGGATGCTGCTGATGCCAAATCTCAGGAACATCAAGATAGAAAATAAGGGTGCTTCTGAGCAGCAAACACAAGTTAGTTAGGAGGCTGCTCACTAAAGGACAGGAATGATCTTGTGGTTAGATTCCAACTGACCATCTGTGCCATGCTTTCTTCTGCTTTCGCATATAAACAAGTCCTGAAATAAACTCTGGGCTGTTTGGCTGCTTCGGCATGACCAGACAGACCTCCTGATTCTATTCTGTCTTCTGTCTTAGCTTCTATCTGACTTTCCTTTGGCCTTGAGGATCCCACTCCAGGAACCCTAGCTGACTTTGTAGGAGTGGGCTTTTACACTTCAAGTACATTTTTGTGAGCATGTTATGTTTTATGATAATAGGAATATTGTTGGATGCTTTAGTTATAAGAGACTAACCTGGGTAAAAACTGAGATAACGATCCATAGAAATACATTTCTCCTTCATCAAAGTATATTTCACAACAACAAAATTAAAGTCTTAAACAGTTCTTTATGTTTTGGATTTTATTTTACTTCTTTTCTCCTAAAGCTAATAGTCCTTGTATTAATGTATAATTTTATGTAACTATATAAAACCTAAAAACCAAAAATGAGCAAAACAATGCTATGTTTGTCTTCTTGAATCTGGCTTCTAATCTTAACATCTCTCGTTAAATCAATTTTTCTACAACTGACACATTTTCATTTCTTTCTATGGCTGAAATAAATCCCACGTGAGTCTACTGCATTGTCTTTATTTGTTCCTAAGTTTTTAGACATGTAGGTTGGTTCTTTGCCTAGCTATTATGAATAATGCTTCAATAATCAACGATATACAATTGTCTCTATAATATGTTGTCTTAATCTTACTAGTGTTTTGGATAAGGGAAGCTGTCACAACTCAGTAATTTGTACTACTTTGCTGTGCTTTGGACATGGTTTGAATGTTTTAAGGCTTTGGGTGTTGAAATTAATACATAGTGTAAGAGATTTAAAAGGATTAAAGCTTCATTTAACTCTAGTGTTGAGACACGGGACCTTTGGAAAATGATTAGGATTAGATAAATTATTAGGATAAACTCCCCATTATTGATTCTTAATAGCCTTAAAATAAGAAGGAAAGAGAATAGAGACACACACACCATGTGTATTCTTTGTCTTTTGTCCTGTACACAGAGACATGAAGACGGCCATTACAGGCTTCAAGTTTTGGTCCTTTGTCCTTGCATCTCCAGAACCATATGCCAAATGACAACTAACATTTGTCCAGTAGCTCTATTATTTTGTTACATCAGAGATAAACAGACTAATTCATACTCTATGCTATTCAGAGAGTAAAGTTATTTTATTTGTCTGGCTCAAGTTGAGGTTCCTTCTGGCCAAGTGTCCTTTTTCATGAAAGCTAAGCCAAATGGAAAGGCAGCCCTTGCTGTGGTTCCATGAGATCTTGGGTTTCACATTACACTCTTTCTGCAGTGAAAGGTCACTAACTTATGCATACTCCATCCTTAAAAACCGTACTCTTGTGCTCACAGGGGAATCAGGAATGGTAAAGAGTTGTCCTTTTAAAGGGAGGGATGTATAACCTGCTTTTGGCCCAGAAGACTGAGATAGAAGTGATTAATGGTCTGGTAACATTTACACTGTGTGGCTGAAACCACAAAGGATCCTTCCCCAAAACCTTATTGTAAGAATGTCAACCTATAGAACCCATTTTTATAGAAGGTGTCACTTGTAGTCAACCTATAGAACCATCTTTGTAGAACTTGTCATGTGTACTTTACAAAGACTTTTGATGCTGTCTTGTCTTAAGCTTTATTATGTACCTGGGACTGAGGTACATAATTTTCACTAGGAAAATTTTCAACAGTATGTGCCTAAATTTAATTTTACTCAATTAAATATGCCTAAATAAACTTAACGGGGGAAGCTCTGATAACCAATCACCTTTAAAAAGTGGAGCCTAGTTAAGGCATGGCTAACTGGAGCCCAGGAAGAAAACTGGGATGGACCAGTTGCACACTCTCTTTGGGTGATTCTCATGGGACACAGCAGAACTCTTATTTCCCATTCTTGTGGTGTGAGTTTCCCCTTATAATAAAAAAATTTAATTGTTTATCTTTAAGCTGGCCTGGTTATTTCCCAAATCGAACAAACAGCTTCATAAACTACTTGGGGTCAGACTCCTGAAGTTTGAATCAACTCCAGCTACTTTGTTGTGTTGAACTGAATGACCTTCTCGCCTCCCTCAGAGGACTGGATGGGAGATGGCTGTGAAGATACTGAGTGGGTTGTTTCCTTTAGTTTTAAAGGCATGCTAGCTTGTCAATGTTCTTTTTTAAAGGTGATGTTTTACTGAGAGAAATCATGTTTGCTTTGGACACATATTCATTTTTACAGTTTAGCTGTCTTACTAGCCAGAAATACATGATGTCAGTTTGAGAAGGTTCTTGAGTTAATAATAGTAATTATCTATTAAATTCTAGAACATATAAACTTAATGAAGAGCGATTTCAATATATTGCATTTATGTAACTGGTGAAGGCAAAGCTATTGTATCCCAAGATCTTGAATTCATTCGAGCACAATATATGTGAATGTTTCCATCAAACTGAAGCATATTAATTTGGGAGAGTTTTAGAGACAGAAAATAAAAATCATAGTGAAAAATAATTTGCTTCAGGAGAAGGGAACTTTTCTTCTTCACCGAAACTAGGGTGGGAAACTGAATTTGCCTTGATGAAACAGTTTCCAATGTATTTGAAGGGCAGAAGCTGCAATGTTCATGCATGGCCACAAGGGGGAAGAAAATTCCTGTAGACAGCACAGACAGCACACTACACGGGGCCTACTCATCACAGAATTTAAGTGATTCCCCTTAGCTGTATTTGTTATTTCATTTTAGCAGTATTTCCCAACAGAAGGCTAAATGGAGGTTCACTTAGTGAGACAACATACCAGTGTTCTGGTTTTCTGATATTTATTGTTCCTTCCTTTAACAAGTTTCTGACTGTATCACCTTCGGCAAAGGATGTAGAGTTAGATCTTCTTTACTATTACTAGTAAGTACTTCCCTAAACTAGGCTAGGGTAACTTCTTAAAATCCATCCATCTTGGTGGGAATGTAGGTTATTCATGCACTGGGTCTCCTACTCTATATGAAGGTTGGGGTTTTCTCATCTAATATAGTGATGGTGGCATTGAAATATACTTAAGAAAACAAAGGTCCTGAATTTAAGACCAACTTTATCCAAGTCCTCATTATTGGAGATTTTAAATTAGTGTAGGTGGGACAGGATGTTGATCGTACCTTAAGTCAGTGGTTTTCAACTTTTGGTTCGTGACCTCTTGGGAAGTGAATGACCCTTTTACAAGCATCACCTAAGACCATGGGAAAACACAGATGTTTACATTACAATTCATAACAGTAGCAAAATTACAGTCATGAAGTAGCAACAAAAGTAATTTTATGGTTGGCAGTCATCGTGACCCTAGGAACTGTATTAAATGTTACAGCATTAGGAAGGTTGAGAACCAGTGACTTAAGGTATTTGTACCTTGAATGAATGACCTTTATTATCCAGTAATAGTTTTCTGCTTGAATTCAGACTCTGCAGTACAGAAACTGGGCAGGGTCTGATGGAGGCAGAACTGTGGGCCATGGTGGATCTGACAGCAGGTTAGTACTATCCCATCAGAAGGTCCAACATCCACCTTCCAGATCCAGAAATACAGCTCTTCTGCTTGTTAGCTTTGTATCTCTGCTTTCTACTCGAGAAATGGGGACAGTAACAAAACTTCTTATTTGGTTCTTCTGGGGAAATGTAAGCACAAAGTGTGTTAAACAGAACATTCCGAGATCCTTGGGAGAAAATAAATGCTGAAATATAATTTTTAGGTTGTTTGGTTTCAGTGAAATTATATAAGGGAAGATTATTTTTACTTTGTTGTTGTTACAACCATTTCCTCTGTGTTAATATAGTTCACTGACCTGATTCACAAATAACCAGTTCAGTTCTCAAGGACTCTTAATGACCACATCTGTTCAAATGGTCTGTTAAGGATTATTCAAGAGAAATAAAAGTTGTGTTACTGAGGAAGAAATTCCATGGCCATCCTAAAGGCAGCATCTCTGATAAAGGTGTCCCTTATAGCCAACTTGCATTCATGTGACTGAAGAACATAGCACCTGAAGTTTCTGTCTCTGCAGAAACAAGAAAGCCTTGCTTTGCCTGAATGCCACTCCCAAGTGTAGACAATTTACTTTTAATTACTGTGAGCAGCCTGGCATAATTTGGTTGTCCACAATGAGGCCACTTGTGTTGATGCTAACTTTCCATGGTCTACCTTTGCTGGTTCAGTAATAGAGACTTAGTCATCTTGGAGCTACTCGTGGACTAGAAATAAAGGGAATAAGTTTTCTTGTTGTTGTTATTGCTTCATCCTCTACTTCTACATATAACCTCAATAAAAATGTTTGGATTTCCTTAAGCTATTCTTCATTAAAAAACAATAAATTCCTTTACATGTAATTTATTTTATTTATTTTTAGTTGAAAATAACTTTATTTTTATTTTATTTTTCTCCATTAACAGCTTCAACTGGTTGTGGGGCAACAGAACCATTCCCAGTACAACCATGGGTGTGGGGTTCCCCACAGTCTCCCCAGGGCGATGGTTCCTGCAATGATCTCTAGGGGGAAATGGCTCCCAACAGATCCCCTCCCCCCCTCCCATACAAAGGCAGGCAGCTATCACATGGAGAGCACCAGTCAGAGTCAACCATGGTGTCAGAGCAAAGGAGAAGGGACTGAGACAAGGAGAGACCCTCCTCTCGAGTGGTGAAGCAATCCCTCTCTCCTGGGAACAGAGGGGTGCCCGATGACTCCTAGGTGGAGTGGGGACCAGGCCTTTTTTTCCCCTTACCCTTCCTAGGGTTCCCAGGGCCCTGCCTTAGGTTGGGGGATTATCCTGCCATAAGTCGCCCGTCCTTGGAGCTCCTCAAATAAAAGGCATCTAGCAGGATTAAAGTAAGCAGATCACAGGGCACCCTGTCTTAGGCCATGTGGAGAGCACCCTCATACCTGAACCATGCCATGTTGAGCCGGTTTCTACAACCTCTGTATGGTGTGCTCTTCAGGCGAGGATCCACACTAACTCCCGTCATTGGGCCCCTGCGTCTGTCATTAATGAAAAGACTCTGAGGAGCTCCTCAAACAAAAGATATAATGATATAATTTTGGCACCAAAAACTCCATCTCCAGACAAGAAGAAAGGGCTTTTTCCCAACCCAGTATTCACCTTTTAGTCTGGCCTATGGTATGACCACCTTCCTAAGTGCCTACTCCACATAAAGTTACGTGTGCTGCCTGCCAAAAAATTAGGGCAGTGTAAAAGGGATCAAAATCCAAAATTTTTAACATATGCATTAAAACCAAACACTTTATTCATACAATATATTCTGCTTATGCTTGTCTCTCTCCAAATTTCTCCCAGGTGCTCCTCATCTCTCTATCACCCAAATCCACATCCTTTCTTGCTTTGTTTCTTTAGAAAACAAACAGGCATCTAACGAAGAAAGAAGTGACCCCAAAATAAAGAAAAAAATAACAAAATAAGATAAAACTAAGAAAATCAACCAGAATAAGACAAAACAACAAAAAATAAACAACAACAAAAAAACAAAGAGACAAAGAATAAGGCCAGGAAACACAAATAGATGCAAAGACACATACATTGGCATGAACAGAAATAACAGAAAAATCAGAAATAATAGAGAAGCTTGTAGGGTAAAGAGGGAAAAAGGCCAGTCAGGACACTATGAGACAACAAACAAATAAACCCCAAAAAGTATCCTTGAGTTCATTTTGTGTTGGGAATCTGCTGTTGGGCATGGGACCTGGCCTTAAGAATGGTTTGTATCACTCATGAGACTCTGCTAGAAAAAACTAATTTTTCATTTGTTGAAGAAGGACACTAAAAAGAAATCCTATGTTAGGTCAGAAATGAGAATGATAAAGGATTATTTATTTAAAGGCAGATTCATAGATCACAATCCTCTGCACAAATGGGGAACAAGAACCAAATCATGCCATGAAAAGAGAGGCTGGATGCGCGCTTTACATAGGCATTTATAGTATAAGATCTTGGCCCTGCCCAAGAGAATGGGTAACTTGAAGGCTACTGGTGATAGGAATTTCTACAGCACCTCCCCCTTTTGTTTAAATAAGAAAGTTCTAAGCCTAATACAAAATTATACACAAGAACAAATATCAGGTATAAAATTAGAATTACAGCCAGCATAAACAATATCAAGCAAAAATATGTGATAAATGTTTCAGTAATTATCCTATCCTAAAGAGTTTAAGTCTTATATTATAAATAACTTGGCCAAGTCATGAGAGGAAAGTAACTACAACTACCTAGTCTTCAACCCCATTGAAGACACAAGAAGGGAAATACTATTACTTGAGTAACCAGGAAGTGCAATCAAGAAACTTCCAAAATGTGCAACAAATGACAGAGACAACTGGTTACCTGGGCAGTTACCCAAAGTCTCACTGTAACTTTGGCCAAGGCCTAGAGTAACTGGCAGACTATTTTCAGAGGTAGGAAACAATCGTGTCTCACGTCAAACAGAACCCTAAGTTATTTAAATGCCAGCTCTTTGAAGTGGTTGAAGATTACCTATCTGTGAAGAATACAGTCTCTGTGTATCTAAAAAACCTGATTAATCTAAGTATGACAAATATGGATGACTATTGACCTATCATTCTTAATATCTATATAACTGAAAGACTAAGACTTATATTAGAATATTAAATGATTTTTAAACAACTGTGTAACAAATGAGGACAATGACCTCAAAATGTAAACAACGTATAAATATCTTGATCGGAAGTAGAAATGTATATTGCAATATGATAAATATATTCTAAAATTGTATCAATATACAAAATGTCTTAAGCAGAGGTAGAAACATATATAAACACAATATGACAAAATAACTTTGCCTAGGTATACAAATACTGTAGATGAAAATAGGAACATATTCAATATCTATACAAATGTAAATTGCCTATAAATAATAGCTCACAAGTGTTCACTCCATTACTCACTGTTATTACTAGTGTAAGCTCACACTAATCTATTACCCCATCCAATTTCCTTTTTTTTCCCAAAGAGATCCTGAGCTTACATAATTTTCCCCTAACCCCCAACCCTATAACAATTATAATCAACCCCTAAATGATGTCCCTAACTCTGAGGACAAACTTTGTTGGGAGAGGGGACATTGTCCTCTAGAACTACTTCCATTTGTTATAGGGGCGATGTACTTTCTATGGGATCCTGTGAAGTAAAATGATGGTTAAGTTTCAAGATTACTGTCTGGTATAATTACAAATAGTCTCTGAGTACTCAGTAGGGTTTTTCTGAGGTTCTTAATTGGAGTTCTGGCCACAATGTTGTAAAACAAAGGGGGGAGCACCATTTCAGCTAACCAAGTTGGAACCATCTTGAGCAGCTGGTACCCAAAACAGGTCTTATAGTAGCACTGTCAGCATCATGACATCATTTCAACCAGGTTGTTGTGAGTTGTTGTTGTGAGGCAGCATCTTCTTTCCGGAAACTTCAGAGATTACTGCAGGAAAATTCATTGTTCATTGTGGAAAACTTAAACTTTATTTATACAGACATATATTCAATGAAAGGTACGATAGAGACAAAAATAGGTATGAAGAAAAGTAAATTGTTTTCTAAATTCTTTCTTCTTTGTTGAGACAGAAATTCTGAATTTTTATTTTAACAACAGGCTTGGATTTAGAGAAGGACAAAGTCATTGTCCAACTTCAAAATTAGCTCTCTATATACATATATATTTAAATGTATATGTTTTTATCACCTCTCCTTATAAGTCATATTTCTTTTTCTTGATGATCCTTATTGGATAGTTATTTTTCCTTCTGTCAGCATCCAAACATCCAGGGTCTCTTAAAATTTTTTGAAGATGTGTATTTTCCTGTTAAGACAAGAACATAAGCCTGCCACAACACTATATGGTTATTTTACCACCTGTATGGTTGTCACCTCTGTGGATGAACCGTCATTTCTCTTTCTCAGGAGATTTTTCTTTGTCAAACCAAATCTTTGTTAATTCTGATGGTATCCATAACTTTTTTTCTCCTGTTCAAACAAGAACAAAACCCCTTCCCTACTGTAGCACATCTCCTGGCTTCCATTGTGAGGTACCTTGAAATACCCCAGCTAATTTAATTCAGAATTTCTTTTCTATTATTCAATCTTTCTGTGCTGCTGTTGTCCTTTTCTCATTAGTGTTAAGAAAATTCAAGGTTAATAAAGCATTATGTAATCTATTTCTGGGGGTAATTTCCATCCCTTTCTGTTTGTTTAACTTATTCTTTATAGTTTGATTTGATCATTCTATAACTGCTTGATCTGTAGGATTGTTTGGCAGACCTGTAATAAGCTTTATATTATAATAAGCAAAAAAGTGTTGCTTTTTAATATAAACAGTCATCCTTGGACATTATTTGGATAGTATGCAGATTGCCTTCCTGGAGAAATATTCTATCTGCTAACCTGTCATAACTTTTTAACAAAGTTTGATTGTCAAATTCAACAGTATGATTCTTTCAGAAAATTTCTCAGTACCCTTACACATGAATTCAATTTTGTCTGTCAAATTAATGTTTCCCTTTACAATAGTATAAATTTTTTCAGGTAACTTTTGATTTTTGATGGTATTAATCCTGTCAGCTAGCTGTTCCTTATTAGTCTGTAAAGACTGTATCACTTCTAAAAGTGCCTCATTCTTGGCTCTATTATCAAATTGTTTTATTAAGGATATAATATAAAGAAAAAATACTAAGTCCCAATACCCAATAAATGGATGTGTTACAAGAACTATATAAGCCTTGTGGGATACAATCCATAGTATTGGCAAAAAAGTTACTAGAATCCTCTATGGTAATATTGTCTACAATTATATAACTTTCAAGTTTATTAATTTTTTTTAATTAATAAAATTTTTTACCTTATGTTATGTTATGAGGTCTGGAAAATTGTTTTCCGGTGTAGTAATCTTAATTGTCCAGCAAGTGTCATGGTTGCAGAGTCATGACCAACCTGGTGCCATGAACAGTCCTGAGCTGCGTCAGTGTTTTCACCTTGATGCTGGTTAAATACTGAAAAATATGATTTGTTTGTCAAATTCAAAGCAGTTAAATTACTTCTGTACATGGAACAAGAAGCCCAGAATTTATGGGCAGGGAGTACAAACTGGAAGCTGAGCAAATCACCATGCAGCAGGGAATATGGTAGTGGGGCGGGGGAAGGATGTTCAAGAGCTCTTACAAAATCCTGCTTAGGGCCTGTTGTAGTGGTGCACGCCGGTAGGATTTGCTGAAGGAGGCAGAGGCAGGAGGATCACGAGTTCGAGGCCAGCCTGGGCTACAAATTTCAGCCGGGCAGTGGTGGCGCACGCCTTTAATCCCAGCACTCGGGAGGCAGAGTTAGGTGGATCTCTGTGAGTTCGAGGCCAGTCTGGTGTACCAGAGCGAGTTCCAGGACAGGCTCCAAAGCCACAGAGAAAAAAAAATCTGCTTAGGTAAAAGCAACTCAAGTGCGTGGGGGTAGGAGACATTTTGGGCTGTGAGCTGGTTAAGCTTTTGAGCTGGTCCACCGGGTAGGTATGGAGTCCAGTTCAACATGGGCGCCAGATGAAGAAGGATGGTAAAAAGAAATCCCACACTAGCTCAGAACTGAGTTTAATAGAGGTTATTTAGGGATAGACTTACAAATTAGAATCCTCTGCACGAACGGGGAACAAGAACTGAATCATGCCCATGGAAAAGAGGCCAGATGTGCATTTTACATCGGCATTTATAGTATAAGAGGCCATGTCCAAATGGGTGGGTAACTTAAAGGTTATTGGCTGTAGGAATTCCTACAGTAATTTGTGAGTGATTATCATTTGGAGCTAGCTTCTGGCCTAGGGATGGGGCCTTGTGTCCACTTCTTCCCTCACACTGGAGGCTCCTAGGCCCAAATCTGTGTAGGTTCTGTACATAGTGCAACAATCTCTGTGAGTTTATATGTGCATTGATCCTGCTGTGGTTAGAAGATCTTTCTCTCCTTGGTGGTTTCTATCCTCTCTGGCTCTTACACTCTTTCCTCCTCCTCTTTCTCAGAGTTCCCTGAGCTGTGAGTGATGGGAATTGATGGAGACACCCCAGTTAGGACTGAGTGTTCCATGGTTTCTCACTCTCTGCACCTTGTCCAGCTGGGGGTCTCTTTTTTAGTGTTTATTTCTGTCTGTTTCAGGAAGAAATTTCTATGATGATGGCTGAGCAAGGCACTGTTCTATGAGTGTAGCAGAATGTCATGAAGAGTCATTTTATCATTATGTCCCCTTAGCAAAATAATAGTATTTGGTTTGCCTCTAGATCCCTGGCCTAGCTAACTGTGGGTTCTTGGCCACTCAAGCAGTATCAGGAATGAGTTCTAGTGGACTTTAAATTTAATCAGATATTAGTTGATTAGTCTCATGAGATTTGTGGCACATCTTGCATGCAGCTCACCATTGCAGACTGAAGAATTTGTAGCTCAGTTGGTGGTTATTTTTCTCTTTGGCTGTATGCTGAGTACCTTCCAACACTGTTGACATTAGTCAGCAAGTATGAATGTTCTATGTTAGCATCAGCTCAACTTCTCCATATTCAATGAGTTGTATAGGTGTTGTCTTCAGCAATAGTGCCTTACCATCTGTTTGTAAAGAGCAATTTAAAGTCTTTGCATAAGCCTAGATTGTCTGCAGGTTCCCATGGGGTACATTTGGCCAACAATGTGGTTACATGCAACTCATTCCTGGTACTGGAGGCTTCATTTGATGGTGAGAGATGCAATTCTGATTTCCCTGTTATTCGGTAATTCAATTTAGATCACCTTCATATATGTATATGTTTTAGGAAGTTTCTACTGTATTAGTTTTCCATATAACCCCTCCCAATGTCCATTAGTTTCAGCTGTTCACTGTGTATATATACCAGATTTTCTTTATCCATTTTTCAATGAAAAACACTGCTATTGTTTCCAGGCCCTAGATGTTATTAATAGAGCAGCAATAAATGAGACTGAGTCAGTGTTTATGTAATAGGATGAAGTTCCTTTGGGTTTATGCCCAAGAGTGGTAGAGGTGGAGCTGGGTGTTGAGGTAGATCAATTGTCAGCTTCCTCAGGAACCACCACTGATTTCCATAGTGGTTACACAAGTTTGTACTTCCATAAAGAATGGATGAGTGTTCTTCTTCCTCTATGTCCTCACCGGTGTGAGCTATAATTTGTTTTATTGATCTTGTTTATTCTGACTAGTATAAGATAAGATCTCAAGTAGTTTTGATTTTTATTTCCATGGTGACTAAGGATTTCTCTGCTGTTACAGAGGCTGGTTACAGTTATTAAACTCTAAAGGTAAAGAAAACATATTTAACCAAACAATGGCTATTATGGAAGAGTTATTAGGAGATGAAGGGCAAAGCCAGTGAGAAAAAAGTCTGGAATATGACCCCGGGCCTTCCCTTTATGTCAAAGATCAGGATAGTACAGAAAAAAAATTCCATGTAATTTCTCAATATACTTTCCATTACCCTGTACGTTCCAAAATCCTGGGTCTCGAACTGGGAGAGGTTTCACTTTTATCATACAAGTATATGAGCTAAGAGGTGCTATCAATGATCCACATCAAGGGGTCGTGGTAGTGTTACCAGGTTTGGGGGTCATGTAGGAATTGGAGAGCTCGTAGGAGGCAGGTTACTACATGACTGATTAGTCTGTCAGCATCATCTCCTTGAATTTGTGCTCAGTACCTGCAGATATGTCTCCAGCGCTGTCCAGACATTCCAGTTATCCAGGGGTGCTCCCTTCTGAAGATGGTCTCTGATCCTCATCTCTCGTTCTTTAGGTTTCAATGCAGGGTGGGCCTGAGCCCTGGGAATCCCCAGGACTGTCTCATGCACATAGACTGACCAGAGATTGCAGGTGGCCTCAGTGGTGTGGGGAGGGAACTCCCAGCCATGGCGCTGCTGATTGTGACCCAGCTCATGGATGGGCCCCCACCGGCCCTTACTTCTCATGTTTGCCAAACTGATGAGCTCCTGCACAGACTCCAGATGGCACATGATGGGGTACCCTGAATGCATCTAGCCTGAGGATGCAAAGACAAAGATGGAGCATGAAAGCACAGTGTGCCTCCACTTTCTCCTTCTACTGTTGAGTTTTTCCTCCACAATTCTGCTCCTATCCACTGCTTCCAAATTCAACCAATTGACACCTTCCCAGATTCAACCAATTAAGGTTTGTCCTCATCCTCACTCTGACTCTAAAGGGTGGGAAGATACTTTACAGAAATGTCCTTGCTGGAATTTAATGCTTGGTTTTCAAGATCTTCCTTTGCCTGTAAGGCTATGACATGATGCCCTATTGTCCAGATGAGAGAAGCCAGGGTAATGTCAGTTTTCCCACAAATCAGCATTGTTAACCAGATTTGCATGTCATGATAGAGATAGCTTTGTAGATAAAAATTTAGCTTCCCTATCATAGGGAGCAGGACTCTGAATTGATTCCCTACATTTATGTATCTTCTCTGCAAAGTCCTTGGTTCCCATATCTACCTCAGACTGCTTTATGCACCTCCCCTCCATTTCAGTTTTGATATATGTCTGAGGAAAGTAGTCCATCTTAAATACTCTTTTTGAAAATATCTTGACAGCCACTGGAGACCTCCCAGCACCGAGTTTCTGGTCATAATTACTGCCTTAGGAAATTGCATCTTGTAAGATGCCAACGATTGACCGTTTATTTGTAAACTTCTTTCATTCACATTATGGTCCACGCATTTAGGTCCTTCCCTTTTGCAGTTTAATAATGAAAATATGCTTTACAATGCTTGTGCACTACAAGAAAGGCAAAATAATAACAAAACAGAGCTTGCTTACAGGGAGCACTCCCCTGGAGCACTCACCAACTTAGATCTGCACATCAGCGAGGATTCTCTCAGGTCTTTGGAAAGGGAAGGGCTGGGCTGCCAGCCTCGCCACAGCCTGCATAATCTCATCCCAGAGCTGCAGCAAAGGCTCTGGGTCCTCCAGAGTCTTGAGGTTTTCAGTTGGTACTGTCAGAATGATGTTGTCTGTAGCCAGTTCTCCCCAGGGGCCCACGTTACCCTGGATATAGCTCTTCCACTTCTCCAGTAATGTCTTCCCTGGAAGTATATAGCATAGAACCTGCCACCCATTTTTTTATTGACTAAAGAGACAGAGACATAGAAAAACAGAAAGAGAGCGAGAGCGAGAGAGAGAGACATAGAAATGGAGACAGAGAGGGAGGGAGTGGGCGAGGGAGACATAGAGGAATGAAATTCCTGAAGGAAAACACCTAAACAATGTCATGCTATCATGCAGGTTCATAGGCTGTAGGTAAAGGACAAACTACTAGACCCCTCTCCTTTTTACCCAAAATATCTATAGACAAGGGTGATTCTGCCCCCTGCCTGTGGAATTGTGAATAGTTCTGTTTCTCCCCATCTATTGATCCTTGTTATACTTCAATAATAACCTCATAGTCACCAAAGCACCTGCAACTCAATCTTTTTTAGTGCCCAGTCGACTCACCTAGCTGGTAGTATGGGGCAGGTACTGCTTTCTTGATGGTAACAGAGAAAGGACCAAGCCGACAGTCCTTGGGCACAATGATGTACAGGAGACCACCCCAGCGGCAGGAGACTGACTGTTGTGTTTTGTCTATACAACATTTGCAAGTTACAACAGGGGCTCGAGATAGCTTATTGACCTTGCTTAAGTCATCAGTGTGACATCCAATCTGCACTTGGACAGACAATTATACCACATGAAGAAAATTAGAGCACCCAGGAAGCATATAGAATTTAGTTAGGGGCATATGTAAGGTGGATGTCATACAGGAAATCCTAACTTCCCTTTTCCGTGAAGGATGCATGCATGCTACATAACTATAGCAGTCCAAAGTCTTTTGGACTTAAAAGTACCTAAAGTGTTTTTTGAGGGGTGTACCACAGTCCAACAGTGACTTCCATACAATGGGAGCTGCCCAGTTTTCAAGCATAACTGATAAGGGGCTCATGGTACCCCACTACCAGGCAGAATCCTGGACTTTTACATGGGACATAAAAGGATGGCTCTGATATTTTGTGTGAGACAGGGCTTCTTAATCTACCCATTGTGAACAGACACAAGTCAGTCCAGATGCTGCAGAGTCTGGGCAGGAGGCAGAGACCTCATCCGCTTCCCTCTGCTCAGCTCATGCCAATGTGCTCTGTGGGACTGTATGTTTGCTGTTGTCAGGTTGAAGCCGATAAACCTGATATCTCAGAATGCTGATATAAAAGCCCCTACACGTAGCAGAAAATGACGGTCAGAACTGAGAGGGCAGAAGAATTCTGCTTGGAGGTCATTTCTCCTCATGATACAGGTAATGGGATTAATCATACCTTGTAGAAGTCAAGGTGAAGGGGACAAATTCAGGCCTTTGTATTCAGGAAAAATGGTTAGTACTTGTTTTAGGAAGCTGATTGTTTTTTCCTGGCTGCTCAGCCCTGAAATATTCACACAAAGACCATATTACTTGCAATACTGTTTGGACAATAGCTTAAGCATATTTCTCACATCTTAAAATAGCCTATCTTTGTTCATCTGTGTATTGCCACAAGTCTGTAGCTTACCAGTAAAGTTATGACATCTGTATCTGACAGGGCTACATGGCTTCTCTTGGATCCCACCTTCTTTCTCCCATCATTCAGTTTAATTTTCCCTGCCTCCCTCTGTGCTGCTAAGTCACTGGCCAAAACAGATTTATTCATTAGCCAATAAAAGCAACACATAGACAGAAGGAATTCCCTCATCAAGTAATGGTATGTAAAATAACTCTTCCTCGTCCCTCTAAGGAGGTAAAATTGGAAATCAGGCTTAGGAATGACTCTGGGTCATTAGAAGTTTGGAGTTTCTGTTGTTCCATCTATAAAAAAAGCAGAAGAACCCTCCCCTGGAATCCTTCTGGTTAAAGGAGGAAGATATAAAAAAGTAACTGCGGTGTGAGAGAGTCTTGGCTATGTTTGGGGCTGTGCTGGTTCCAAGTGTCTAGCCTTACCTTCAGGCCAGCAGAGGCAGCAGCTTCAGAGAGAGAGAGACCTCTGCGCTTTGTCCTTCCAGAAGGTAGAGACCAATGCTCATCCAGGCATCATTATCACCTGACAAGACACAGAGAAGGCTGAGTTCTGTGTTCCTACGTGGATTGACTCTACCTGGAACCTCCCACAGACACAGCTTTTCTTCCATGACCTCCAAGTCATCATCCACACTTTTTGTACCCTTTCCTCCTTGGCCTGAATTAAGCACCATCTCAACTCCCAATGTCTTGGAAGTATGTAGCAAAGCAAGGAGCTATCCTTGTTGAGGATCAGAACCTTCCAGGTTCTGCAAAGTCAGCCAAACCCACCTTCTGCCAGGCCAGGAATACTGCCAGCATTCTCTGCCCTCTCTGTACCTGGATTGGTTCCATTGATCTCCACAGTGATTGGGTGCTCAGAGGGGCAGAGATTAGAGGAGCTGGTCTGAGTACCAAGTCCATGCATAGTTGGGAGCAATCAGTCCCAGAATGTGCCAGTTCTGTGGCCAGATGGAACATTGCAGCCTCACAGGAGTGACTAGATATTGAATTTTTTTGCTCACCGCTGGAAGGCCAGCTTGTCACAGCATCTTCTTCAGGAGCCGATGCAGAGATATATAAGCAGGAACACCCTGTGCAGGAATCTGAAGGAAGCCTGTGTCATCTATTCCCAACCTTGCCAAACACTTCTTTTTCAAGTTCCCACCCTTGTGTTTCAACATAGCCTGGAACTTACAGAGAGCCTTTTGAAAGTAGTAGTTCCTTGTCTCTGTAAGAAAGACAGGGAAACAACCTGGGCTGAGGGTACGAGACAGGATGCTAAGACTAAAGGTGTTGAGGATGACATTCCAAGGGAAATCAGTCAAAGCAGAGCTGACTCGGTTCTGGGAAGCCAACCACCAGGACTGGCCACCAATGAGCAACTCCTCACCTTCAACAACAAATTCCTGTATTTTCTTGGCATCCTAGTCACTATAAGCCCCATAGCAGAAGACACATATGTCATTGGTCAAATGGGACCCCAGACTGCAATTCAAGCCATGCTCTAATCATAGAAAATACAGACTCTTAAGACTTTTGTTCACTCCAATATTTTCTCTCTGGTCTCTGGCCAACCAACGTACACCATTGAGCAAAAAGGGCTCCATCTTAGGAGCTGAGAGCATGGCCTCGTGGGCAGCCAATACCACATGACCACGGCCATAGTGAGCAACTGCTAGGAAGCAGCCAAGGGAGGTATTGAGCCCCAGAGGGAAAGCCAGGGACCCATGCACCAACAACTGTGAGGGGACACCTCCAGTCTTGATGTCCAACTAAGAGATGCCATCCAGAAGCTGCTCCTGGTCATGCTTAATCTCCTCCCAACACCTGGGAAGAAAGTGAGAGAGCTGAAGAGACTGTATTCAGGTAATGAGCCGCTCACTCTAGCACACCAAGTAGAGAAAGATGACAAGCTTCACAATCTTTGTTTTTTTACTAATAGTGTTTGGGGATTAAATAATGTGTGTCTTATCAACACAGTGCATATTTTATCATTTCAAATTAATCACATATCATTATTCATCTTTGTTCTTTCTTAGCAATACACTGAACACCAGCTCTTCTCATAATTGAGGTTATTATAGATTTGAAGAGAGAGGCAATGGTCTTATTCATATATATTATAATATACATTCTCCAAATAAATCACTCCAAGAATTCTTGATTTTAGTCAGCCAAGTGAATATTCTAGCTCAAATTTCATATGTCTTGAACATTCTAAAAGCATATAAGCAATGCTGGAAAACCCAGCATATTGGAGAGAGACAGCACTCCTTCTATGCACAGAAACAGGAACATGTTACAAATTTTTTTTTACTTATATTTAATCTATATAGCCATATATTTTTAAGGAATTCTTATTTAGGGCAGATGAGATGGCTCAGAGGGTAAAGGAACTTACCACCAACCCTGATGATTTGAGTTCAATCCCTGGAAGGAGAGAACCAACTGCTGAAAATCCTCTGACCATAGCATGTGCATCCACCCACAAACATTTACATGCACATCAGACTTATGTGCACACACATCCATGTACATCATATACACAGTCACTAAATTCATTGAAAGTGGATAGGGTTCTTTCATTCCTGCTTACCCAGAACTGAACATTCACACAGAAACTATATTAATCAAATACTGGCCAATAGCTTTGGCATAGTCCTAGCTATCTCTTTCATTTAAATCAACCCATTTCTATTAATCTATTTATCACCACAAAGCTGTGGCCTACTTGTAAGGTACCTGCGCCATCTTTCTTCTTCAGCAGGCACATGACATCTCCTTGACTCTGCCTACTCTCTTTCTATATCTCTTCTAGCCTGGCTATATTCTGCCCTACCATAGGCCAAAGCAGTTTTATTCATTAACTGGTGTAGGAGTTCCTTCTGTTTGTGTGTTGTTTTCATAGGATAATGAATAAAGAAACTGCCTTGGCCTAGTTGATAGGGCAGAACTTAGGTAGGCAGAGAAGACAGAACTGAATTCTTAGAGAAGGAAAGCAGAGAGAAAGAACTGCCATGGAGCTGCCAGAATCAGTTCTGTTGAACCTTTAGTGGTAAACCATGACCTCGTGGTGATATACAGATTAATAAAAATTGGTTAAATCAAGATGTGAGAGTTAACAAATTAGAGTTTAGAGATAATGGGCCAGGCAGTGATTTAATTAATAGACTTTTGTGTGGTTATTTTGGGTGTAAGCTAGTTGGGCAGCCAAAACAACAATTAACCAATAAGAGCATCAGATATATAGAAGTATATCACACATCATATCCCCTTTTCTGTTTAAATAAAAAGGAAATTTTAAACTTAACACAGTAAAATTACATATAGAAAACTGGTATCAAACAAGATTTTACAGTAACAATATTTCTTTATGAGTCTAAATTTTCATATCTAGTTTATCTTTTATCATAACTAAGGAAAACTATAACTATCTGTCTTCAACCCCATCAAAGACACCAGAAAGATATAATAAATAGTACCTAAATAATAGGAAGTACCTTGTAAGCAACTTCCAAATCTCTAGAATTGACTAAGACATTTTGCTGCCTAGACAGTCAACCAAAGTTCCTCTGTACCATAGTTGCATCCATCTTCAAGCTACAAGCACAAAATATCTGACAGACTTTTCCATGAAGCAGGAAACCTGAAAGGCTCTTTCACTAAATTGGCAGTTTGCCAGTCACTTTCTTGTGTATCTTGAAAAATGATACTCTTTCATGAAGTGGGAACCCTAAAGGACTGTCCCACCTTCTTTAAGAAAGTTCAGTAGTCATTTTACTGTGGGTCCTGTATGTCCAGTTTATACAACTTATTGTCAAGCAGTCTAGACAAGAACAATTTCTTGCTGAAATGGCAAGAAAACTACTTTGTCATATTGAAGGCAAATTCCATAAAGAGTTTCTTCAATGCCTATCAACCTCTCTGAAGTAATTGGTGCTGCCATAAGCATACATGTCTCATTGTCGAGAAAAGTCTAAATTCTGAAAACCTTTCAAATGCCATATTCCATAGGTCATTTAAATGTTAAAGATTATCTAACTGAAATATAGCTCTGTATATCTAGAAAACCTAACATGACTACAAGTTTGACTATTATAGATGACTACTAATCTGTAATTTTTAATTATACATTACATTTTAAAATGAGATATATAAGCATAATAGATTTAAAAAGAGTAGAAATAAACATATAACAAAATGACCTTAAATATGTATCAGTACAGGAATAATACCATGGCAAAATATTCATCTCTATATCATATCTCCCTATTTTTATTAACCATTTATAACCAACCCTTTAAAATAAACATCAACATTTATAAACAATCATATTGGGAATTTGGGCATAGGTTTCTTCAAACTACTTGCTGCTGTTTGTTGGGCAAAGTATTTTAGGGTTAGTGAAGGCCTTTCAGTGTGTGTGTGGGGGGGGTTGTTCCATCAAGCCACGTTAACCTAGAAGGAATCCTCATCTTCTGTGGAAACAAATGCAGAACCGCTTTTCTAAAACACCCTATCCTTACACCCAAATTTTAAAATCAAGATACCTTTATGTTGGTTTAACTTATAAGTCTATACAATGAAATATCTCTCTGTATTTGCTCACTTGTAGTCAAAATATTTAAAGAAAACACAATAATAAACATAATCCAGACTCTCTGTGTATATTCCATCTTTACATAGCTTACCTTTTTCTTTACTCTTTTAATCTATAACTGTCTGTACTTTTTTATTTTAATTACTATCACTGTACGTTTGAAGACTTTTATTTATTTTTTAAAACTATTTACTTCTTTTTATAACTATCTATATTCTTTTTCCTCTTTCTCCCAAGCCTATGTACATTTTTAAAACACTCTGTGTCTCATTTGGAAGTCTTTTATGTATGAATCTGTCCTATTGTATATCTGAAATCCTTTTCTGACAAGAAGCACTTTTAAAATGGTAAGCAGTTTGGTCTCTGCGCTGGGTGCTGGCTCCACCTCTTGCAGCCTTTTAATATGGTGGAGGTACATTCACCACCTCTGCTAGCCACATTCACAACCCCAGCTCCAGGGACACAGCAGGTCTTTCTTACCATTAAGCAACTAGTAGCACACTGCTCACAAACTCCATTTAACTACAGGACCTTCCAGAAGAGACAAAGCGACCATCTCTTAAAGAAGCTGTGCAGGTTTTGGTACTAATGCAAAGTCAGGTAGCCCTCTCTTAAAGGAGCAGCATCTCTGCTCGATGCCAGGCAGCAGAGCCTACCTAAGAAAGAAATGTGGCTACCAAAAAGCTGTGTTTGCCTCCCACTTTTGTGGGTCTAGAAGCCCTCTTTTATTTTTAAGCTTTTTTTAGGTCTAATGTGGATCCATGCCCTAAGACAGTGGGTGCCATTTTGTGAGCAGAGACTCCTCTTTGGTTCTCAGCTACCCAGAACACAGAAACTATATTAATTAAAACACTGGCCAATAGCTTAGGCATATTCCTAACTAGCTCTTCCATCTTAAATTAACCCATTTCTATTAATCTGTGTGTCACCATGAGGTTGTAGCCTACTGGTAAGATTGTGGCGGTGTCTTTCCCCTTTGGCATTTCCTTGACTTTGCCTTCTCTCTCTCTCTCTTTCATCCTGATTATATTCTGCAATGCCATAGGCCAAAACAACTTTATTCATTAACCAGTAAAAGCAACATATATACAGAAGGATATCCCACATCAATTGATAAGTGTAAAACATTTTTTTAATTCTTATTTATCCCTGAATGGAGTATTTACCGTCTTTTATTGAAAAGTAGCTAACATAAAACCTAAAACTTTTAAAACTCTTTGTATTTCAAAAATCAAAAAAACCCCACAATTTCAAAATACATTAAGTATCAAACGAAAGGAGAGAGATTAAATAAATCAGGTTAATGCTATATAGTAAGACAGTATTAGATAGTATTGAGAAAGACTTAATGAAATGTAAAAATTAGATCCCCAAGAGATTAAGTCAAATTTTAAAATATGCTAAAATCCAAAAATTGTAAAACTAGACATTGAAACAGGATGTACCCTACATTGTCAAAATGTCTTCTGGGAACATCGTGACCATTACAATTGCAGGTAATTTGAATCAGTTTTTATATACTTTTATCATTTGAACTTGAAAACAATGTACTTTTAAATGATAATTAAATACTTTTAAAAGTAAAATTAGTTAGCTTCTTTAAGCAATAAAACACTACTGAAAAAAAGTCTATCTTGTGCTGTGTTCCTCCTTAATTCCACGACAGTGTAGAGAAAAGCAAACATGGTGTCTCATTTCATCATCTCATTTTCAAACAGACACAGCAAGTGTCATGTGCGTTCAGGGTTCAGTTTTGTTTTGTTTTTTTTTCCCCCTTTTAGAGGCTCAAGCCTTACTCTGAGTTGTCCTGACACTGAGCTACAAGAATCAGCAATAAGACAGGCCACCGTCAGTGTTCCCCCATCATCTCCTGACAGGCTTCTGGAACTCTGAGCTGCTGGTGGAGAGCTTTCGGAGGAGTGTTCTTTACAGCTACCTGAAGGTTTGCATTCTGTGCTGGCACACAGCTGCTATGATCCAGGGAGTGGGTCACTTAGCATTTTGATAGTCAAAGTATGATCACTGTATTTTGGCAAAGTAACTAGAAAATCAGATGAAAACTACTTTCCTTCTCAAAACCACCATTTCTCATCTATTTCTGAGAGTTTAAAGAGATCACTAATGCACTACCTAATATAGTGTCTGATATACAGTGAGGCACTAACATGCTAGTGATTGTTTATGCATATAAGTACACTATGAAGACGGAATTTTTAGGGACCCTGTATGTGATAAACAAGGAACACAATACTGATCATTGTTATGGTTTGAATTGCATCCGACAACAAATTCATATGTTTAAGTGTAGACTGCAGCACCTCAGAATGTGACCTAGATTAAAATTAGCATCGTAGCTAGCTAGGTTAAGATCAAAACATATTCAAGTAGGGTGTCTCAATATGGTCAGCATCCTTATATACTGAACACTCATCCAAGAAGAATACCAAGTGTCAATTGTTATGCCCAAGTTTCTGGCCCCCAAATAAATTCACAGAGCTGTATTTCTGATGCAAATTACATGAGGGTTTTTTAATATATAAACTAAAGTTTGGACCAACACCTTTCCAGCACCCCAGCATGGTGGGTATGGAAAGTGTGTCAGGGAGTCCTGGCAGGGTAGAACTTTCAAAAGGGATACACCCTAATCAGAGGAGTTCACGTCCTTTCAGCTTTGGATTGGATAAGGAGGGTATAGGGGAAGATAGTTTCTGAAATCATTGTTCAGGTTTGGAGCTGCGAAAATCCTAACAAGGGACCATAAATTACCGACAAGTTATTTTCAAGGACAGGTGTCTTTCAGGAGAATCTAGACCTCATTAAATTTTGTGATCCTAGCTCATTAATTGGTTATTTTCTAGTTATCTGTTCAAATTCTACTATTGCAATACATTTCTGGAGCTGAAATTAGCTCCTGCTCAATTTATGGCTTAAGACGAAGCCTTTTCTTTAAAACAGAGTTTGCAAAGTCAGGTCCTCACACAATGATATCACCAAGATGATGCCTCTAGAAGCCAAAGGATGGACCAGCAAAGATAGCCTTCAAAATACAAGAATTAGAGAAAGACACTGTACAGTCATTCCCACATACTCAGGAGGGATTAACTTACAAATATTTTGATTTAGATAATAGCCTTCAAAACCTATGAGATGATCAATTTCTATTGCTTTAGAAATGTGTCCTTTGTGACAACAGTTTGAACAAGCTAATCCAGTCCTTGGCTAGGTACATATAGCATGTGCCTTAGCCATGTACAGCATCACCAGCAAAACCTTCCATGATCACCTGCTTATGTGCGATTTCCCAGTCACAGGTTTAAATTTTCCATGACCATTGGTTGTGAGTCCTTGTACAGGACATTGGTTCATTCAATTCACATACATTCTTTTTTGGAAATGTTCAATGTTTATGGATTATATAAAATATAAAAGTACGAATTGAGGGACTGCGATTTAGTTTTCCCGGTAGGCAGCGAGTTAGGACAGGAGTCATAACTAGACAATAAAGATGATGAAATTCCAAGATGACTGGTTTCTTACTTACCCTCTTAAGCCTCTCAGCTTAAAGCAAAGGCTTGGTGAGCCTTTGTTACTATGAGTAGGGGCCTGCCAAGGGACTGGCTCAACAAGTTCATGGTCTGATCTGGATATATTCCACAGTAGCTGTGGGCAGATCTGCTATTCTGTCTTTCTTCAAACTGACAAACAATAAGCTAGGGAAGGAACAACCTTCAAAGATTGCAAAAATCCCCAGGCCTCTAGGAGAGGTCTCCCTACTCTTCTTTGTGAAGGATCTTTCTTGCTCTGTCTTTTTGTGCAAGTATGGGCCTTTGTACCCCTTAAAAAAGCCTTCCTTTACCAGCTGAATCTGTCTGCTGTGATCTGCTGTGTTTGAGATTTTCCCTGCTGCTATTTGTCTCCTAGATATTTTTCCTGTCTGTTAATTTTTAACTGACAGGGAAAACAAAACTAATCAAGACCCCAATGTCATAACAGAATGAAACATTGGATAGGACAAATGACATTCAGATCTTGTCCAAGCTGTACATTCTGGTAGACTAGAAGAAACATTAGCAAGTAGTGGCCAGGTGGCTAACATGGAGTCAGTGCCAGGCTATGTGCTCAGGAGTGGGAAGTATGGTAAAGAGGAACTCCAAGACAATTCTGGTTTAACATGGCTGGGAGAGGGCTCTGTCCTCAGGGTGTTCATGTTGAGTTTGTTTAAGGAGGATCTGCATCTTCAGAGCTAAGAGATGCATGATAGAGAAAACACCTTGAAAGTCAAGTGTTTGATATTAATTGTTTGGATTTTTAATAACCAGATTTTCAAATACCATAATACCTTAAATTTTTTTTAATAAAAGACATTTTACATTGCATGTTATCTTGTAAAACTATTTTAAAGATGTGACATGATCATGAAATGATTATAGGGTTCCTTTCTTTCTCCCTTAAAGGACAAAACTATCAAATTCTTCACATTCAAAAAAAGAAAATAAGTTTCTATGGAAAATTTTGACATTATATTGTGACTAAAAATTCTCATTTTGAGATTCTTCTTATTTTTAATTATTTTTAACCAGAACACAAAGTAGGAGTGTGTAATGACACCAACAATTGGTTGCACACATAGACACAGGTAAGTAAATACTTTGTGAGAAACATTAATGAAAATTCCAAACACTCAACTACTTCAGTGTGGCATTGCTTTTCTTTCAGTTGTTTTTTTTAATGAGGTTATAAAAACAGCAACGTGAAAATTTATTTCCATAGCAATTGTTTGTGTTAACGTCTAAATACCATTGGCAAGAATGATGTATAGAATTAAGCAAACATTCAACAAACTGCGTATGAGCAAAGTAAGAGATACTATATACTGAAGAAAGGAAACAACAAGAAAATCCATTTGGGGTTGTTCCTTTCATAGCTTTCAGCACTCAAACACAAAGCATCAATTAGTCAATTGCATGAATGGTGCTTAATGAGGTCAACTAACTTGCTCATGGGCATAGGGCCAAGAAAAATGAAAAACTGGGGTTCAGATTCAGGACTCTCTGACTCAAGCACCATGCCATTAGTTAAGTCTTGTTCTGTTATCTCAGGAATACTACCAAGAGATAAACAGCTACATAGTAACACATCTGCAAATGCATTCTTCATATCAAAGCATAACACCATAGAAGCACAGAGTGAAACATTAAAATTCTACTAACATTAATTGATCTTTATGAAATGAAGTAGAAAATAACCTCCACCTGAAGTTGCTTGTTAGGGGGAGTTTATTTTTGCACGCACACACACACAAAGAAATGAACTGAGATCTACTGACTGCCAATGATTGTTACTTAAGCATAGTAAAACCACTTTTCAACGTATTTTTTCTAAAATTATGAAATTCCACCTTATGTCATTTTTATTTCTGAAAATATTTTCTAATATATTAGAATTCAATTAACAAAAAAATCAGTGAGTATTTTAATGTTCTTATTCAAATTAAAACATTTTCCATGGACATATATAAGATGTAGATTTATGTGAATTATATTAATTTTATATTAACAGAAATTCTAACATATCTTAGATTATTTGGCAAATTGCATTTTTTGCATATTGGTGCTTTCAAATGTCACTTTGGACTGTCTTCAACAATTTATAACTATCTAGTCATCACCTTGTTAGCTAAAGGGTAAAATTTTAGGTTAGAAATGAGGAGTTGATTATAGGGTCTATCACACACCATAGTAATGATATTAAATAGTTCTATGTATTTCAAAATCAATAAGAGGAAATTGTAAATGTCCTCACTACAAGCAGTGATAAATATGTGAGGTAATGGATATGCCAATTCTTTTGATGTAATCATTTCATATGTATATAATATTTGTATGTACATCATGGCATCCTATTGTGTGTATGTTGAAGGAGCTGCGGGCTGGCATTCCTGCCACCCGGCTCCTGGCCACCTGGCTAGCTTGTGCCCCAAAATAACAACACACAAACTGTATTCATATAAACACTGCTTGGCCCATTTCTATTAATGTGTGTAGCACTACGAGGTGTGCTTACCAGGAAGATTCTAGCCTATGTTCATCCTGGGTTGGAGCTTTATGGCATTTGCCCTGGCGACAAGCAGCATGGTGTCTGCCTCACTTCCCTTTTTCCCAGCATTCTGTTCTGTTTACTCCACTCACCTATGTTCTAACCTATCAGGCCAAGCAGTTTCTTTATTGATTAATGAATGAAATCAACAGATTGATATATGACACTCCCACATCATTTCCCCTTTTCTGTTTAAACAAAAAAAGAAGGCTTTAACTTTAATATAGCAAAATTACCTATAATAAAACAGTTATCAAGCAAGAATTACAGTTACAATATTTACATCTATTTTATCTTTTATCATAACAAAGAAAAACAACTATAACTATATATAATATTACTAAGTAAATGAGAAGTAAACAACTTACAAAACTCTAGAAATCACAGAGACATCTTGCTGCCTGGACAGTCACCCAAAGTTCCTCTGTACCATTGGGGCATCCATCTTCGGCCTAAAGTCCCATAGTTTCCAGCAGACATTAGGCAAGTTCAGAAGTCCTCTCTCTGCGGGTTCTTTGTGTCCAGTTTATGCAACAGTCCAGGCAAGAGGAGTTTCCTGCCCAAATGGCTATCAAACTCCATAAGGAGCCTCTTCGATGCCCATCTTTTTCTTGAAGTAGATTGATGCTGCCAGGAGCCGAGTGTCTCACTGTCATAAAAAGCCCTAAGTTATTAAAACATTAAATGTCATATTCTGTAGTCTTTGAAAGATATGAAGAATGTCTATCTAAAATATATTTATATACATCTAGAAAATCTAACATGACTAAAAACTTGACTATTATAGACGATTAACCTTTAACAACCTAGATACATTATATTTTAAATGAACTACACAATCACAATACCTTAATCAATATCAGAAATACATATACATATAACAAGATTGACCTTAAATTTATATCAATAAAGTCAAATCCATAATAAAATAAATTATTCATATCTATGTAATTTCCCCCTTTAAATGTAAAAGAACATTTATAAACAATATATGGGAACATGGGCACAGTTATTTCTCTCCAAACTGCTTCCTGCTGAATGGGGGCACTGTTAATCAGGTCTTTTAGGGTATAACCTGTGTGATAGATTCATCTCAGTCAGGAGTTGAGTTAAGTAATCTTTTGAAGGTGTTCACAGCAACCATTCGGGAGGGCGTGGTCTATCATACCATATTGGGATAGAAGCAATCCACAGGGTTTCATTCTCTGTAAAAACAAAAGAAGAAACTCCTTTTCAAAGCATGATGGCCTTAGATCCAAATTTTAAAGTCAAGGTATTTTCAAAATATCTATCTTGGATTAGTTCAGCAGCATTTATAAATAAATATCTTTTAGCAACGGTTGCTCTTTCCTCAGCATTCAAACAATTCAAAGAGAGCATAATAGCATACAGTATCAAGATTCTCTGTGTATTTTTCATCTTTGTGTGGCTTTATTTTAACCTTATTTCTTTTACTTTTACTTTTTGAGACAAGTTCTCTGTATATCCTGTATGTCCTGGAATAACTCTGTAGACCAGGCTGTCCTTGAACTCTCAGAGATCCTTCTATCTCTGCCTCCCAGGCATTGGGATTAAAGGCATGTGCTACCACACATTAAAGTCACAGAGGTCAATCTACCTCCGCCTCCCAAGTGTTGGGATTAAAGGTGTACCATACCCAACTACTCTCTTTCTTAATTTGTTTTACTTTAAGAACTTTAACTTTTAGCCTGCATATATTTTTAACACGCTGTAAATCATTTAAAAGTTTTCTTTGTTTTTGAATCTCTCTTTACTGTATCTCTCTCTCTCTTTTTCTGACCACATGAGCCTTTAAATTACTGAGCAATATGGGTAGGATTAAAGCCATGGCTTTGATGGCTGAATCCAGCCCATTCCTTAGCTTTCCAGCCTCATGGTGGAGGTACCAACTGTAGCCATTTTTATTGCAACACTCTATGGTGTTTCAAGGTCCTTGCCAGAAAGCAAGCTGCAACAGTGTTAAACAACACTCAAAAGCTCTGTAGTCGGGACCGCCTGCTTGAAAGAGTCAGAGTTTGCCCTGGCAGGATGGCCCAGAAAGCTAGCATTTTAAGTCGGCGTAGCTTTTTCCCTGCTATGGCTAAAAACCAAAACGCATGCATTCAGCTTTTCGTCAACAACATTTAAGTGTTTCATGGCAGGACCTCTTAAAAGAGCTGCAAGGTTCTGCAGCTAAAGCTGAGTCTTAGATGAGAGCACTTGCTTGCCTCTAGCAAGCAGAGCAGACCCAAGAAATTGCTGCTACCAAGAAAACATGCTTTACTCTATTCTTTCCCAAGCTTTCTCAGGCTTTTTGTGGATGTAGTTATCCATGTCAGGGCACCATTCTGTTGAAGGAGCTGTGGGTTGGCGTTCCTGCCACCCAGCTCCCGGCTGCCTAGCTAGCTTATGCCCCAAAATAACAACACACAAACTGTATTTATATAAACACTGCTTGGCCCATTTCTATTAATGTGTGTAGCACCACGAGGTGTGCTTACCAGGAAGTTTCTAGCCTACGTCCATCCTGGGTTGGAGCTTCATCGCTTTTGCCCTGGCAACGAGCAGCATGGTGTCTGCCTCACTTCCCTTCCTCCCAGCATTCTGTTCTGTTTACTCTACCCACCTATGTTCTAACCTATCAGGCCAACCAGTTTCTTTATTGATTAACCAATGAAATCAACAGATTAATATATGACACTCCCACATCATTTGTATGTATATGAGAAAAGAAAACTCACCATAAAATATGTTAGCCAAATTTTTGTAATTGTGAAAAAATAACTGAAGAAAATAGTTTAAAAGAGGAAAGTTCATTTCAGCTCTTGGTTTGCTCAGGTCAGCTAACTGCATTGTTTTTGGGCTGTGCTGAGTCCGCACATCCAAGCTGGAAGAACACTGTGAAGCAACCCTGCTCATCTCAGATTTCTTGGAAGCAGAAAGAACAAAAGAAAAGGAAGAAGGAAAAAAGGCAGAATAAGATACTCCCTTCCAGGAAATGCCTTCAGTGTTCCAGTGACCCATGTTCTAGTTTCTAGCACCTACAAATAGAGACATCAAATTATGACTCAATCAGCTGATTAACCTACTGGCAAGGCCAGAGCCCTCATGAGCCAAAAATCCAGGCCTTTGATGCATGCACCTGTGAGGGACATTTCACATTCAAATAACAGCATGACATCAGGTGAAAGGATTGCATCTTAATGTGATCAAGAAGGGTTTTCCTATTGCTAAGGGCTTTAATAAGATAAAGTTATTTTTTAATGTTGTAATTATAGGGAAACTGCTGAGAATTTAACATGTTTATAGTTGAAACAATCACTAGTTATACACTGCCTGTTTCCACATTTGTTATCTCATGTTCGTATTCTTACCTGCATATATACCATCTCCATGAATTTGGCATCATTTTAACAGAACTGTATGTCTTAATATTGTTTACTGTAACAAGAGTATTTTCTCTTCCCTTGAGGTCTCTGAACACAGGATTTCTAATGGCCACATAATCATCCACTCTATAACTGTAGTATACACCACAGATTATTAGAGTCCTCTGTTGCAGACAATGTGTCTTTCTGTGTTTCACTTGATAGTGACAATGTCACTAAGACATATGTACTGAATACTGCCTCATCCCCTACTTTCTGTCCTTGCCCTATATTTATTCTTTATCTCCACTGGGGATGCTTCTTAATGAGGGCTCTGCATACCAATCTCTGTCTCTGTGTAAGCTCCTTAAGAGCCCAGTCTCTAACAGTGGTAACATGGCAGTGCTAACAATATTACACATGCATGCCCCATCAGCCAGCCATTCCAATTCCATAGATACAGAGAAGTCATAAAGATAATATTCATTTCAGCCCTTCTGTGGGAGTAAAAATCCTGGAAAAATAAAAACTCATATTGCAAATTCAAGTCTATCATTAAGGAACTTAAGAATAGATCATATGGTATCTACACACAGAAGCACAATACAACATTCATGGCATCTTAGCATTCTGTTATGTAGCAATGCCCAGTTTGATAATCCAGAAAACTTTTGAGTGGAAAAGTGGAGAAAAATGGAGAGTGTGTTCCACTGTTTCTCAAAAAAGAGAGAGAAAGAGACGAATACTGTTATGTATATATATATATATATATATATATATATATATATATATATATATATATATGTCTGCTTATGCATATAAAGAAATAATGCAGCATGCACTTATTAAGCTGGAGGGAAGGAAGATATTTCACATGGGAACAGAATATAGGTTTAAAAATTTATTTTTGAGATGCAGAACTTTTTGGCTTTACTCTAAAAAGTAAAACATCAAAAGCAAATAAATAAGCAACTGGACATTTCCAGGTACCCAGTGATATAAGCACAGAAAAGGGAACTATTTTAAAGTGCATCCAAGTTCAGCAACCTATCTTAACATATCCCTAGGATGAAAGGCACAGGAAATAATTATTGTTATGGTTTAATGTTAAGAAATCTCTGTTACTATTTGCCTACCTTCCCCTGCCCGGCAATCTTGTCTACTTCCCATATCCAGGAGGATAACTATATGTTTTTCTTTGGGTTCACCTTCTTATTTAGCTTCTTGAGGATCACAAATTATAGACTCAATGTCCTTTATTTATATATCTTGCATATCACTATAGAACCTTCATCTGGCGATGGATGGAGATGGAGACAGAGACCCACATTGGAGCACTGGAATGAGCTCCCAAGGTCCCAATGAAAAGCAGAAGGAGGGAGAACATGAGCAAGAAAGTCAGGACCGTGAGGGGTGCACCCACCCACTGAGACAGTGGGGCTGATCTATTGGGAGCTCACCAAGGCCAGCTGGACTGGGACTGAAAAAGCCTGGGATAAAACCGGACTCTCTGAACATCATGGACAATGAGAGCTGCTGAGAAGCCAAGGACAATGGCACTGGGTTTTGATCCTACTTCATGTTCTGGCTTTGTGGGAGCCTAGGCAGTTTGGATGCTTACCTTCCTAGACCAAGATGGAGGGTGGAGGACCTTGGACTTTCCACAGGGCAGGGAACCCTGACTGCTCTTCAGACTGGAGAGGGAGGGGAAGAGGAGTGGGAGGAGGGGGAGGGAAATGGGAGGCTGAGAGGAGGCGGAAATTTTTTTTCAATAAAAAATAAATAAATAAAAAGAATAGAGCCTGGAGCTGTGTTGTTCGTGTTGTAACAAAAGGTAAATGCAACAGTGGAAATCGGACAGAGTGGAAAGCAGGTGCTGGCTACATCATGGAGAACATGCCATAATCCTGAACTGGCTACCTATGCTTCATAAGAAATATAAAATGAGAAATTGTTAATCCACTGTTGTAATTTCTTTACATATGGAAAAAGCAAAATTAATCTTTAATATGTCACCCCCACAAAAAAATCTAAAATTAAATTCTTGATCTTTTCTATGAAGTTTCAGTAAATGACATCATTGTTAATCATTATGATCAAAAATGTCAATTCATCTTTTACATTTCTTACTCCATATCTGGTCCATTGACCCAGATCACTAGAATCTATCTTGGCAACAAAGTCCCAACTATGCCTCTTTCTAGGAGCTCGACTATCATCATCCTAGACAGGTCACTGGGAACTCTCACATGGTCTATTTCAGGGGCTTCTTATGGATTCCTCCTCTACTTTGCATCCTACCCTCTATTCACCAGCCGTAGGATTCCTTTTGCTGGTCACTTGCCTATTTGTACTTATGGCCATGGTCTAGACTCTTCCTTCTTTTGTGCTGCATTTGCTGGGCTACTTTACCTTAATCCAGGTGGGTTCAGCTAGGTGAGGCAGAGGTTGTCCATGCACTGAAGCAGGAAGGAAGAAGGTCGTAAGGTTGGTGGTTTCTACGGGATTTATCTCTATTAAACACCATCTGTTCTCCAGGACTCCAGTTAATACCAGGCAGACATTTCATCTGGGGACTTACTACTGTTTGGCAGGCTGATCACAAGTCCAGCATCTATAAGGTGACCACCACACCTGGGTCCCAACAATGCCACCATTTTCTTCAGTCTGTTCTACTATTTGGGCTGAAGTCCAGTCCTGTGTAATGTTCTCTCACCTGAACTATGAGTTCTGTATACTCAATTTCTTCTGCTTGAAATACCATAGAATTCCAAACAAACTTGATTGCCACCTTCCCTGAAGAGCCTAACCAGCCCTTATTCTCCCACTCATTGTTTATCTCAGGTCATGCCTTTTTCCCTTGGGGCTCCTACCAATATCGGATAGAATTATTATTTATTGCTTTGCTTACCTGCTGATTTTTCCACTGATATGCATGGTATCACACTGTCTGTTCTGATTTCTGCTACATTCCCATCTGCAGTAGGCTGGGCCCAACTGCATATAGATACATCAGTGTTTTCTGACTCATTTAGGGCAATGACGAGCAGTCTGTTTCAGGCACTCCAAGTGGAGAAACAATGGCAAATAGGGAGAGCTTTTCTCATAAGTGATTGCTTTCCCATAGAAGGGAGTGGCCAGATGGACTGGCTTTTCTTGCGCCTTGAGGCATTTTCATGACCATGTTTTTGATTTCCAGCAGTTAGAATAATGAGTAAAAATAATCGCTTGCATTCAAATGGACACACACTGAAGAGGGGACAACAGCATTATCTACAAAGAGTTAGAATCTACAAGGGGTTGTACTGGCACACTCACCTGATGTGGAGTGGGATCTTGGGTACCTTCTTAGAGACCTTGAATCTGTCTATATCTCCATAGACATCTGTGAAGTTCATGCTAGCCACACTTGTCACCTGGTGTCCGGGGAAACTGGACAGCACTTTGTCATGGCCATGTTGACTGGCCCAATACCAGGTCTGGCTTCCAATGAGCAGGCCCCACCATGCTTCACAAACTGGACCAGCTTCTCAGTCAAACTGTCATTGTAGGCATCAGTGCAGTAAACACCCAGAACCTTTCCAGGGTTAGGCTAAACCAGTGCCTCTAGACCAGAATAATCTAGGATGTTTACCAGTGATGCCAAGGAGGAATACACTGTGATGGGAGCCCCTGGGAAGGGGCAGAGCCAGCTCCCTGCATTGACAAGAAATGGAGGGAATTGAGCATGTAGCAGGTAGCCCTCATAGAATATGACCACCAGGCTGCCTTGGCCATAGGAAGAGGCAGCAATGAGTACCTGATCATTCACCATCAATGGGAAGGCAGCCTCCCCAATAAGGAGTTCACTAGGAATGGGTTCTTTGGGAAGATCCCAGCTGGTCATTCCATTCATGAGGGTCTCAAAAGTAGTGTCAAAATTTGTTCCCATGCTTCTTTCAGATGCGACAGAGTAAGCAGAGACTAAGATTGATCAAAATAGATAAAGGAACTAGTTTAAAAAATAAAAGGCAAGCAACTAACTGAATTCTGTTTGCAAATTATTGTGACCCTGCTTTCATGTGCGATCATTCCTCATCATGGGACCTTTGGGGGAATAATTAGGATTAGATTATTTTTTAGGATAAACTTCCTACTATTGGGTCTTAATACCTTTAAAGTAAGAGTGAAAGAGAATACACAACATACACACACACACACACACAGAGAGAGAGAGAGAGAGAGAGAGAGAGAGAGAGAGAGAGAGAGAGAGAGAGAGAGGCAGAGAGAGAGAAAAATCATCTGTGTGTTCCTAGTCTTTTGTCCTGTATGCCTAGACATGAAGAAGGATATTTTAAGCTACAAGTTTTAGCCCTTTGTTCTTGCAGCTCCAGAACTCTATGCCAGTTGAAAACTAACCTTTGTCCAGTAGCCAGCTCTAATATTTTGTTACAGCAGAGATAAACAGACTATTTCATACCCTATGCTAGTCAGAGAGTAAAGTTATTTTATTTGTCTGGCTCAAGAAGAGGTTCCTTCTGGCCAAGTGTCCCTTTTTCATGTGAACTGAGCCAAATGAAAGGCAGCCCTTGTTGTGGCTCCATGAGATCTTGGGTTTCACATTGCATTCTCTCTCCAGTAAACGTCACTAACTTGTGCATACTCCAGATAAGGGAGGTCCTTGTGCTCACAGACAGGGGAACCAGGAATGTGAAAGTGTTGTCCTTTTAATGGGAGAAATGCATAACTTGCTTTCAGCCCTGAAGGTTGGGAATGGAAGGGTTAATAGCCTGGTGACATTTACACCCTGTGGCTGAGACCACACAGGGCCCTACCCAGACCCTTGTTGTAAGAATGTCAACCTATAGAACCTATCATTATGGAAGGTATCACATGTCTTCAACTTATAGAACCCGACTTTATAGAAGATGTCACATGTACTTTACAAAGACTTAAGATGTAGTCATATCTTGAGCATCATCGTGCACATGGGACTGCGTTCTTTATCAGCAGAAAAGATTTCACCCGATTGTGCATAAATTTTAATTTACTTTTACCAAATAAAGTATGCCTAAAATAAACCACTTGGGGGTTTGACTCCTGAAGTTTGAATCAACACCAGTTACTTACTTTTGTTGAAATGAACTACCTTCTTGCCTTTCTCAGAGAACTCTGCCTGCAGAGGAGTTTATGGGAAAGGTTGTGAAAATACTCAGTAGGTTGCTTCTATTAATTTTAAAGTCATAGTAGGCTGCCAATGTTTTATTTAGAAGGTGATATTTAAGTGAGAAAAGCCATGTTTTCTTTGGGCACATATTTCTTTATAGTTTAGCTGTCTTGTTAGCCAGAGACATGGTGTCAGTTTTAAAGTTCTTGTGTTATTCTATAAGTATTTATTTAATTCTAGAAGATATAAGATTAATGAGATATGATTTAGATATATTGCATGTATGTAACTGGTGAAGGCAAAGCTATTGTATCCTAAGATGTTGAATTCATTCTAGCACAATATATGTGAATGTTTCCCTCAAACTGAAGCATATTAATTTGGGAGAATTTTAGAGACAGAAAATGAAAATCATGGTGAAAAATAATTTGCTTCAGGAGGAGGGATCTTTTCTTTTTCACTAAAACTAGGGTGGGAAATGGAGTTTGCCTGATGAAACAGTTTCCAATGTATTTGAAGGGCAGAAGCTGCAATGTTCATACATGGCCACAAGGGGGAGAGAAAAATCACTGTAGACAGCAAGACAGCACACTACACAGGACCGATTCATCATAGAAATTAAATGATTACCAATTTTTTGAGATACTACCATACTGATTCCCAGAGTGGTTGTACAAGTTTGCATTTCCACCAGCAATGTATGAGTGTTCCCCTTACTCCACAACCTCTCTGGCATAAACTACTATTGGTGTCTTTGGTTTTAGCCATTCTGATTGTGTAATATGGAATCTAAGAGTCATTTTGATTTGCATTTCCCTGAAGACTAAGAATTTTGAATATTTCCTTAAGTGTCTTTCAGCCATTTGAGATTCTTCTGTTGAGAAGTTTCTGTTTAGATGTGCACCCCATTTTTAAATTAAATTATTTGAAATTTTGATGTCTAATTTCCTGAGTTCTTTATATATTTTGGAGATCTGTCCTCTGTCTTATGTGGGGTTGGTGAAGATCTTTTCCCATTCAGTAGGCTGCATTTTTGTCTTATTGACTGTGTCCTTTACTTAACAGACGCTTTTCAGTTTTAGGAAGTCCCATTTATTTATTGTTGCTCTCAGTGTCTGTGCTACTGGGGTGATATTTAGGAAGTGGTCTCCTGGGTGTATGTGTTCAAGCATACTTCCCATTTTCTCTTCTATCAGGTCAGATTTATATTAAAATCTTTAATCCATTTGGACTTGGGTGTTGTGCATGGGGATATATATGGATCTATTTGCATTCTGCTGCATGTTGACATCCAATTATGACAGCACAATTTGTTGAAAAGACCTTCATTTCTTTATTGTATAATTTAGCTTATTTGTCAAAAATCAGGTGTTCATAGGTGCGTGGCTTAATATCTGAGTCTTTAACTCTATTCTTTTGGTCAACCTGTCTGTTTTTATGCAAATATCAAACTGTTTTCATTATTGTAGCTCTATAATAGAGCTTGGTGTCAGGGATGGTGATCTCTCCAGAAGTTCCTTTATTGTCAGGATTGCTTTGGCTATCCTGGGTATCTTATTTTCACATGAAATTGAGTATTGTTATTTCAAGGTCTATGAAGAATTGTTTTAGGATTCTGATGGTGATTTTCTTTCACTTCTTTGGTTAGTTTTACTCCAAAATATTTTATGTTATTTGAGGCTATTGTGAAGGGTGATATTTCTCTGATTTCTTTTTCAGTTTCTTTATCATTTGGGTATAGATGGACTACTGATTTTTTAAAGTTGATCTTGTATTCTGTCACATTACAGAAGGTATATATCAGCTTTGAGAGTTTCCTGGTAGAGTTTTTGGGGTCACTTATGTATACTATTATGTCATCTCAAAATAAAGAATGTTTGACTTCTTCCTTTCCAATTTGAATCCCCTTAATCTCCTTTTGTTGTCTTCTTGCTCTAGCTAGAACTTCAAGAACTATGTTGAATAGATATGCAAAGAATGGACAGCCCTGTCTACTGTGGAGTCACTTTGAGTTTTTCTCCATTTAAACTGGGAGTCAATCTACCTCAAGACCCAGCAATACCACTCTTGGGATATACCCAAAGGATGCTCAATCATATACTACAAGGACATTTGTTCAACTATGTTCACAGCAGAATTATTTGTAATAGCCAGAACCTGGAAACAAACTAGATGTACCTCAACTGAAGAATGGATAAAGAAAATGTGGCACATTTACACAGCAGTAAAAAAAAAAAATGACATCTTGAAATTTTCATACAAAGGGATGGAACTAGAAAAAAACATCCTGAGTGAAATAACCCAGACCCAGAAAGATGAACATGGTATGTACTCACTCATAAGTGGATACTAATTGTAAAGAAAAGAATAATAAGCCTACAATCCATGACCCTAGAAAAGCTAACTAACAACCTGAAACCTACGAGAAATGTTTAGAAATCCCCCTGGGAAGGAGAAATAGACAAGAACTCCTGACAAAATTTGGAGCATGAAGTTGGGGGGAGAAGGGAGGGCAGAAGAGTAGGAGGAAGGGAGAAGGGATGGGAGAAGAACTTGAGGGTACAGGATAGTCAAGATAGAGAAAGGAGCTGGGCGATAGTGGTGCAAGCCTTTAATCCCGGCACTCGGGAGGCAGAGGCAGCTGGATCTCTGTGAGTTCGAGACCAGCCTGGTCTATAGAGCTAGTTCCAGGACAGGCTCCAAGGCCACAGAGAAACCCTATCTCAAAAAACCGAAAAATAAATTAATAATAAAAAAATAAGATAGAGACAGGACAGAGATAGAGAGTAAAAAAGTGTTGCAATTGGGAGCGGCAGGGCTCCTGCATCCCCGGCACCCGGCCGCCCACATGGCTATCTTAATACCCGAAATAATTACATGGAAACTGTATTCTTTTAAACACTGCCTGGCCCATCAGTTCCAGCCTCTTATTAGCTAGCTCTTACATATTAATCTAACCCATTTCTATTATTCTGTGTAGCCCATGAGCTGGCTTACCAGGAATGATCTTAACCTGAGTCTGCCTGGCGTGGGAACATCATGGCAACTCCTCACTCAGCTTCTCTCTCCCAGCATCCTATTCTGTTTTCTCTGCCTACCTAAGGGTGGGCCTATCGAATGGGCCTAGGCAGTTTCTTTATTAGTAAGAAATCATTCCCACAGCCCTGTCTACTGTGGAGTCACTTTGAGTTTTTCTCCATTTAAATTGGGAGTCAATCTACCTCAAGACCCAGCAATACCACTCTTGGGATATACCCAAAGGATGCTCAATCATATACTACAAGGACATTTGTTCAACTATGTTCACAGCAGAATTATTTGTTATAGCCAGAACCTGGAAACAAACTAGATGTACCTCAACTGAAGAATGGATAAAGAAAATGTGACACATTTACACAGCAGTAAAAAAAAAAAATGACATCTTGAAATTTTCATACAAAGGGATGGAACTAGAAAAAAACATCCTGAGTGAAATAACCCAGACCCAGAAAGATGAACATGGTATGTACTCACTCATAAGTGGATACTAATTGTAAAGAAAAGAATAATAAGCCTACAATTCATGACCCTAGAAAAGCTAACTAACAACCTGAAACCTACGAGAAATGTTTGGAAATCCCCCTGGGAAGGAGAAATAGACAAGAACTCCTGACAAAATTTGGAGCATGAAGTTGGGGGGAGAAGGGAGGGCAGAAGGGTAGGAGGAGGGGAGAAGGGATGGGAGGAGAAGAACTTGAGGGTACAGGATAGTCAAGATAGAGAAAGGAGCTGGGCGATAGTGGTGCAAGCCTTTAATCCCGGCACTCGGGAGGCAGAGGCAGCTGGATCTCTGTGAGTTCGAGACCAGCCTGGTCTATAGAGCTAGTTCCAGGACAGGCTCCAAGGCCACAGAGAAACCCTATCTCAAAAAACCGAAAAATAAATTAATAATAAAAAAATAAGAGAAAGGACAGAGATAGAGAGTAAAAAAGAGGTATTTTGATTGAGGGAGCCACTATGGGGCTAGCAAGAAACCTGGCACTAGAGAAATTCCCAGGAATCCACAAGAATGACCCCAGTTAAGACCCTAAGCAATAGTGGAGAGGGCACCCAAACTGGTGACTTGACCTGTAGTCAGATTGATGACTATCTTAAATGTCACCACAAAATCTTTATCCCAAAGGGGAACACTGAGCTGAGCTCCCAAGTTCCAGTTGAAGTGTGGGAGGAGTGAAAATATGAGCAAAGAGGTCAAGACCATGCTTGGGACACCCACTGAAACAGCTTACCTGAGCTAATGGAAGCTCACCAACTCTAGCAAGACAGTAAAGGAACCAAGTTACACCCTCTGAATGTGGATGCCTTTTGTATGGCTGCAGTAGACTGTGGGGCAACTGGCCGTGGCACCAGGATTTGTTCCTGCTGTTTGTACTGGCTGTTTGGAAACCATTTTCTTTGGATGGATGCCTTGCTCAACCTGAATATAGTACGGAGGGCCTTGATCCTTCCTGGGAGCAATGTGCCTAGCCCTCTCTGGGGAGTGGTTGGTGGGGTAGGGAGGAAAGTGGAGAGAATGGGAGGAGGAGATGGTGTGGGAACTGGGAATGGTATATAAAATGAAAAAAATAGGTTGTTTGATGATGGACTCTATAAAGTAATCTCACACTAGCTCAGACCTGAGTATAATAATTTATTTAGGAGTAGACTCACAGATCACAGTCCTCTGCATGAATGAGGATCAGGAACAGAATCCAGCAGGAGAGAGAGAGTGCACACAAGTTTTAAGCTACATTTATAGTATAAAAGATCATGTCCAAGTGGGCTTGTATCTTAAAGGCTATTTGTTGAAGGAGTTCCCACAACACCACCCCCTTTTGTTTAAATAAAAGAATTCTAAGCTTAATACAAAACTATATACAGTAAGAACAATTATCAAGCATAAAAATTAGAATTACAACAAACCTAAACAATATCAAGCAAGAAATATATACTAAATGTTTTAACAATTATCTCATTGTAAGGAGTCTAATTCTTATATTAGAAATGGCTTGGTTAAGTCATGAGAGGGAAGTAATTATCACTATCTACTCTTAAACCCCATTAAAGACCTGAGAAAGGTAAGAAAGGAAATAATGTTACTTGAGTAGACAGGAAGCACAATCAAGCAACTTCTAAAATGTGCAATAAATGAGAGAAACAACTGGCTACCTGAACAATCACCCAAAGTCTCATTGTAACATTGTAGCAACCAACTTTGGATAAGACCTAGAGTAACTGACAGACCATTTTCAGAGGCAGGAACATTCAAAACCGTCTTACCCTGTTTTGGCAAGGCTTGGCAATCGTTTTTCTTGTATCCTGATTTTCCCATCCAAAACACCATGCATTTTGTCAATGGTTGAGACATGTTAGTTCCTTGCTCAAAGACCAGTTTTGCCAAGAAGAAAGCAAGCCCCAAGTAGAGTTTCTTTGGTGCTCAACATTCTCTCAGAAATAGATTTGTGATGCGTGGGGCAATTGTGTTCATGTCAACAGAACCCTAATTTATTTAAATGTCACATTTTACATCAGTTTCTTGAAGAGGCTAATTTGGATGCCTAATGATAGTCACATACACACCTGAGTCCAGTGATTCCTCAATTACAATGTAATTATACACACTCTTCACTTTGGCCATTGATCATTTTTTGAAGTCTTCCAGAATATATATTTTCTATTGGAATTTTTGAATCATCCTCCACATTTATTCCATCATCTAGAGCATTATATTTTTTTACAGCAGGAAATGGATTTTTTTATTTTCCTGGTGTGGCATGTCCTCCACAGTGACTGAGACTGACTGGACCACGTTTGACTTGGGTGCCTGCAAGAGGCCCCCCCCAAGGAGTTCTCCAATGGTATCAGGTTGCCCTGTCTTTTGTTGATTTACATTCATTGGTCCAATGTCGGCATTTGCCACATCTTCTATATAATCCAGAAAATTGAGATCTTCTATTTATGCCATTCCCAGAGGAGACATTAATCCTTGGAATGCTTTGTCTACAATCCTTTCTTAGATGAACTATTCTACCACAATTAAAATAGTTAGTTAGCATTTTGATATATCCCCAGACTTTGAAAATTGTTTCTTTTACCCAAGACTCAGTTTTATAGCTAAATGTCTCAACATTCATTGCATGCAGAATCTATTCATTCATTGGCACTGATCTAACCTTTAAAGGCCCAAGTATCTTTTTGCATTCTAAGTTGGCATTTTCAAAAGGCAGAGATTCAATAAGTACTCATCTAATATCTAGGTCTGTTACTCCTATTTGTATAGCCTTAGTTAATTTTTATAAAAGTCACTAAAGGGATCTCTTTGGCCTTCTTTATTTAGCCATAATATATGATTCAATTAATTGTTCTGGTTCTTGAATACTGTAAATGCTTGCATTTATGGCTGCTGTGTGGCATAGGAATAATATGTGTTCATTGTAAAGAGTTTGATGCTGTGGGTCAGCATAACTGCCCTCACCAAAAATTGGATCTTGGGAAGCCTCAAATCCTTTTGCTTTTCCCTGTTTTTCTAATATTTTTCTTCTTTTCACTAGTAGCATTTCCACAGCAGTTTCAGCCCATCTTCCAGGACCACTGAAACTAATTGAAGCCAATCATGTGTGGTAGCCTTATCTCCCTAACAAATGGTGAATGCAAGCCATAAGATACTACAGCTTGCTTAATTTCTTTAAGATTGTCCATACCTATAAATTTTCATCTACATTCTTTGGATCCTTTTGGGCATTTAGAACTTGGTGCTTTTTCAGAGGTGATTACAGGGTAGGAAACTAATACCCTGGGTAAGTCATCTCTAACTCTGACATGTACTGGTGATGTTAAGCCTGTCTTTGTACCTTCTCTCCCTGTTTACCAGCTCCAATTATTTCTTATATCATTTCAAGTCTTTTGACTACTGTCTTTTGTAAAGCCTGAATCTCTTGGCTTGTATGTATTTCTAGTGATCTCATTGCCACACCTAGCCTCTGGTCCTCATTCTGCACATGTTATTCCAAAGTATTAAATTTTTCTGTTAAAAATAATGTCTCATCCTTGGACATTATGTGGATAGCATGCGGATTGCCTTCCTGGAGATATATTCTATCTGCTAACCTAGCATAATTTTTTTTTCTTTTTGATTTTCGAGACAGAGTTTCTCTGTAGCTTTTGGTTCCTGTCCTGGAACTAGCTCTTGTAGACCAGGCTGGCCTCAAACTCACAGAGATCTGCCTGCCTCTGCCTCCCCAATGCTGGGATTAAAGGTGTTCCCCTTTGATTGTCAAATTCAATAGTATGAAATCTTTCAGATAATTTCCCAGTACCCATTGACAAGGATTGAATTTTGTCTGTCAAATTAAAGTTACCCCTTTCAGTTAGCTTTTTAATTTTAACAGTATTAATCCTGTCAGTAAGATGCTCATTTTTAGTCTGTAAAGACTATTATCATCTCTAAAAGTACCTGATTCTTTGCTCTGCTATCAAACCATTTTCTTTGAAATAGAATATGAAAAACAAGGCTATGTCCCAATATGTAGTAAATGGATGTATCAGAAAAACCATATAAGCCTTGCAGAATGTGATCTATACTATAAGCAAAAATGTTATTATATTCTTGAATGGTAATATTGTCTTCAATTGTATAAGTTTCAAATTTATTAATTCACTTACCTCTGCTGGGGGATTCCAGTAAATTGTTGTAGTTATAATAATCTTTATTGGTCAGCTGGTGTCACAGTTGTAGCTGAATGGTGGAAAGACACACCCATCTGCGTGAACAGTCCCATGTTGCTTTTGTTCTGTGAGTTGGTGCCTAGTTAAATATTGACAAATATGCTTTGCTTGACAATTAACAGCCATTAAATCAATTCCACACACAGAAAGTTTATTTTGACTAGAATATCAAGGATCCCAGAGCAGGGAACACAAACTAGAAGCTGTGCAAGGCAGGAGTGGGGAGGTGGGTGCGAACCTGGGAAGTTGCCATGTCAACTTTCAGTAGTTCTGCTGCAGTGGGGTTTTGGAAAAACAAACAAACAAGCAAACTCCTTAGTAGTCAAGCCAGGCTGGTAGGGTGGGAGACCTCAGGGCAGTGGACCTTTTGACTCTTTTGGACCTATCCTGGTAGGAATGGATTTGGGATTTGTGTGGGCACAAGATGATGATGAATGCTATAAAGTAATCCCACACTACCTCAGAACTGAGTATAATAAAGGGTTCTTTATGCAGAGGTAGACTCACAGATCACAGTCCTCTACATGAACGGGGAAGAGGAACTGAATCTTACAGTGGAGAGTGAGCACATGCAAGATTTACAGCTGCATATATAGTATAAAAGACCACGCCCAAGTGGGCTGGTATCATAAACGCTATGGACTGAAAGAGTTCCCATAGCACATGTCTTCTTTTTTTAAAAAAAAATTAAGTGATGCCCCTTAGCTGTTTTTATCTCATTTTAGCAGTATTTTCCAGCAGAAGGCTATTTGGTGGTTCACCTAGTGAGACAACATACCAGTGTTCTGGTTTTCTGATAGTAATTGTCCATTTTCTTAACAAGTTACTGACTGTATCACATTCACCAAAAGATGAAGAGGTACATATTCTTTACGATTATTAGTATTTACTTCTCAAAAATATGTCAGGGTGACTCCTTTTCTCAAAATGCATTCATCTTGCTAGGAATGTAGTTTGTTTTCATGCTCTGGATATCATACTGTATATGAAGGTTGTGGTTCTCTCATCCAATACAGTAATCATGAATTTGGAATATCCCTAAGAAAACAAAGGTCTTGAACTTAAGACCAACTTTCTCTATGGCATCACTAAGCCCTTATTTTTGGAGATTTTAAACTAATGTAGGTAGGACAGGATGTTGATCATACCCTAAGTCAGTGGTTTTCAACTTTTGGGTCATGACTGCCTGGGAATTGAACGAACCTTTCAAAACGGTCACCTAAGACCATGGGAAAAGACAAATATTTAAATTACAATTCATAACTAGAAAAATTACAATCATATAGTAGCACCAAAAATTATTTTTTGGCTTATGGTCACCACACCATGAGAAACTGTATTAAATGTTGTAGCATTAGGGAGGTTGAGAACCATTGATCTAAGGTACGTATGCTGATGGGATAGTATTAACTTGCTGTCAGATTCGCCATGGCCCAAGCTTCTGCCTGCATTAGACCCCACTCAGATTCTGGACTGCATATTCTGGATTCAAGCAGAAAACTATTACTGGATAATAAAGTTCATTCAACCAAGGTACACGTACCTTAAGTCACTGGTTCTCAACCTCCCTAATTCTGCTTTGTTCCTTTAGAAAACAAGCAGGCATCTAGTGAAAAAAAAGTGACTCAAAAGCAAAAAAATAAAATAAGATAAAAACATGAAGACCAAGCCAAAAAAGAAAAACAAACAAGCAAACAAAGATCCAAAGAAAAAGCACAAGAAACACAAATAGATGCAGAGACATGTAAATTAGCATGAATAGAAATTCTCAAAAAAAAAAAATCAGAAACCATAAGCAAAGACCTGTAGGGAAAGTGGGGGAAAAGGTCAGGCAGAGCACTGTGAGACAACAAACAAACAAACCTCCAAAACTATCCTTGGGTTCATTTTATGTCAGGAATATAGTGCTGGACAAAGGACCTGGCCTTAAGAATGGTTTGCATCTCCAGTGAGACTCTCTGGAGAAAACTAATTTTAAATTTGTGAGTATTATCAATTGGAGATAGCTTCTGGATTAGGGATGGGGGCTTGGGACCACTTCTCCTCTCAGCACTGGGGACTCCTTGGGCCCAAAACCTGTGTGGGTTCTGTACATAGTGCCACAACCTCTGTGAGTTTATATGTGCGTTGATCCTGTGGTGGTTAGAAGACCTTTCATTCCTTGATCCTCTCTGGCTCTTGCACTGCAGTTGTGGTTCTGATTTCCTTGTTATTAGGCAATTCAATTTATATAGCTTTCACATATGTATATGTTTTAGGAAGCATCTACTGTATTAAGTTTCCATACAACCCCTCAAATGGCCATTAGTTTCAGCTGTTCCTCCCCATATTGCTGGGAGCTGATTTGAGTAGCTGCCATTATAAGATGGCATTTGGCCCCGGCCTCGCTTGATAAGTAACTCCATATTAAGGTTGCAGATCTTCCACCGGAAAACAGGGTGAGTTGTTGTGATCTAGCTGCCCACACTCCCCCTGACCGGCAGGGGAACTTCATTGTGGTCTGTAATTGACAAGGATGTTCCCCTTCTTTCTTTCCGGTGGTGGGTCTCCAGAAAAGCAGTTAAAGTATCAAAGTATCAAAGGTTGCTAGGCAGACTCCCTATATAAGCAGCTACAACTCAGAGCTCGGGGCCCGTTGCTTTCTGCTCTCCCTTCAACCAAGAGGCTCCAATAAAGCGTGATTTGAGAAGAATCCTCGTCTGGTGGCTGTTCGTTCCTGCTGGTCAGAGAGTTCACCGCCACTGGTGCTTAGTTAACTGATTATAAACTGTCCCCGCCAATGCACCCCAGGAATAAGGGAGACCAGGGCCCTTACAGGTCCCCCCTTAATATAAATTATGACTAGGCCTGTCTTGGGTGGCCTTGGACGTCAGGCAATACCCCTTACCCGTCACTGAAAAGCATCCAGGTCAAAACACATTTCCTGTCTTAGGTTGAGGCAGCCCCCCAAAAGCCTTTCCCATCTTTGGCTCACTAGTCATCCATCACCGAGTTCAGCCAAATTTGTGCTGAAAGAATCTCTGGGGCAATAGCTAAGAGGACTTGCCATGTGGCAACATAGACCTGAGCTTGCCTTAGGCTCTGGCATCATAACCATGAAGATGATGCTCCAGCATATATAAGCATCCCATAAGGAGACTGTGCCTGCTCCTGCTCAATACTTAATAATTCTGCCCCAAATTGGAGCCCTTTAAGTAAGGTCTCAGCGCTGGTGAAAGGAACCCTGGTATAGCTAGCTAAAACCATTTTAAGAGCCAATTTGTAATTGTACACTTCAGGGTTCGTGAATAACAACAATAAGCTTATTACTGTAACATCTAGCAGTGGTCTTTAACTACAACCAAGAACAAAATTAACTGCAATATTTATATGTAAATTTAGCTATGGCATTTGCAACCTGCCCTGAGAAGGTATCCTTGTGCTAGCAGGAAGCAACTGACTGACTAAAAAGAATCCAGCAGCATTATCTGCTGTGGCAGCAACAGCAATGGCTGCCAGTATCATGGGAAGGGTAGATGGGTAGAGGAACAATCCTTGGCATTCAGACCACCGCAGCCAGCTCCTCAGGAAACCCACAACTCTTCAGTTGACAAGACAGAATCTCCTTGATCTCTTGGCTCTGTCCTATCTTCAGGCTTTTGGACAGGAAAATCCACAGCACGCACCAGCCGCTCAGGTACCCTGCGGGAAAACACAAACAGCCCCTCTTCCCCACACCAGTACGGGAGCTGGACCATACCAGGTGCCATCTGATAGATTCTTCCATTTTACATGAGGCATACTGGAAGAATCTGGCCGCTAATGCCTGTCAGCAGCGCTATGAGATCGAGCATCAACAGTCAAAAAATTTAAAATGTATAAAATAAATGCTCTTGGGGGGTGGAACCATATTCCCCCTTTTTTGTTTTTTGTAAATAGGCTTTGAGCGTATGATGCCCTCGCTCGAGTATAGCTTGTCCTTGAGGATTATAAGGTATTTCTGTTTTGTGAGAAATTGAAAACTCAGAGCAAAATTTAGCAAAGCCAGTGCTAGTATAGGCAGGTTTGTTATCAGTCTTTACAATTTTAGGAACTCCCATATAGGCAAAAGCTTGGAGACAATGACTTCTAACATCTCGTAATCTTTCTCCTGTGTGAGCCGAGGCAAAAATGAGATGAGAATATGTATCCACGGTTACATGAACATATTGCATGCGCCCAAAAGAAGGAACATGGGTGACATCCATTTGCCATAAATGATTAGGAGCAAGCCCACGAGGATTACCTCCCAAATGGGGAACAGTTAAAAGTTCTGTACACAGAGAGCATTTTTTAACAATATTAGTGGCTTGTTCTCAAGATATCTTAAAATGAAATCTTAAGGATCCAGCATTGAGATGAAAACGACTATGAGCTTTTTCTGCAGCTTTATAAGATTTCTGACTCACCATATAAATTTGACGAGTAAGCTGATCAGCCAAAGCATTTCCTTCACTCAAAGGACCAGGGAGGTCAGTATGAGCCCGCAAATGCCCTACGTAAATGGGTACAGATCGGGCCCAAAGCAAAGCCTGAATAGCCAATAACTGCACCTGGACTCGAGATACAGAGGCAATATAAGCTACAGTTTTCAACAGTGCAAGAATTTTGCTTATATACTGACTGTCAGCATATTTCTCTAGGGCCACCTGGACAGCAACTAATTCAGCCACCTGAGCAGAGTTAGTATTAACAGACTGAATTTCAAAATCAGGAGGAGAGGCTACTACCACTCTCCCGGTGGAAGATCCATCAGTGAACACATTTCATGCCCCTGCCAGAGGCGGCAAAGAAATAACTTTAGGGAAAGATATCGGATGATTTTTAAAGAAGGTGACTAACTTATCGGAAGGATAATGATTGTCTAACTTGTAGGGATTAGTGCATAAAAATAATGTCCAATCATCAGCAAAATTTTGCAACCAAGTTATTTCTGCCTGGGTATATGGTATAATAACCTCATCAGGTAACATTCCAAAAGTTTGCAAACTAAGCTTATACCCTTTCTGAATAACACATAGCACAGCTGACGGATATGAGATAACAATTTTTACAGGTGACACATGTTCATGTACCCACAGGATGGGTCCTTGCTGCCAAAAAACTCCAGTAGGACTATGCTTGGAGGGGAAAATTATCAACAGCAGCAGCTGACTATAGTCAATATAAGAATATGAGCAGAGGCAAGCTTTTCTTCAATTAAAGTAATACATTGCCTTGCTTGAGGTGTTAACTCACGAAAGGAAGTTGGGTCTGGATTCCCCTGTAGAATGTCAAAAAGTGGTTTTAAGTCTCCAGTAGGAATTCCCAGACTGGGCCTGACCCAATTTAGGTCTCCAAGCAACTTTTGAAAATCATTCAAAGTTTGTAGTTTATCTAGGCGAAGAGTAACTTTCTTCGGTTTTACTCCTGTCTGCAACAGCTGATGCCCTAAGTATTGATATGGAAACTGTTGATGTACTTTTTTCAGAAGCAATAACTAACCCAGCATGTGCTAGGCATTCTTGCAAGTCAGCAAAAGCCTCTAGGACAATTTTTGGGTCCTGTCCAGCTAATAGGATGTCATCCAAATAATGACTCATATACAGTTGAGAATATTTATGCCTTATCAGGGCAATAATCCGTGCCACAAACATTTGGCAAATTACAGAACTATTGGCCATACCCTGGGGCAATGTTACCCATTGGTAGCGCTTGTATGGTTCTTTGAAATTTATAGATGGCACACTGAAAGCAAATTTATCAGAGTCTTTTGGATGCAAGGGAATGGTGAAAAAACAATCCTTCAGGTCAATAACTAAAAGATGATACCCTGCAGGAATACCCACAGGTTGAGGCGTCCCCATAATTTTCATGTAATCATTTACTGCTCTAAGATCTTGTAACAACCTCCATTTACCAGACTTTTTCTTAATATCAAAGATAGGGGTATTCCAGGGAGAAGTGGATGGCACTATGTGTCCTGCTTCTAGCTGTTCCTGAACTAGAGTATGAGCAGCCTGTAATTTCTCTTTACTCAGGGGCCATTGCTCTATCCAAACAGGTTTTTCAGTTTTCCATTTTATAGGAATGCTCTCTGGCTGCTCTGCAATGGCCCCTAGGAAAAATTTCCTAACCCTGCATGCTGTCCAGGTGACTGTTGTAAAATTTTCTTGTCTGCTAAAATCTGTACATCTCCCTGCAGATTTTTGCCTAATCCCTGACCAAGGACAAAGCCCTGCTTCGATAGCATACGCTGCACAGGTTCAGTGGTCAGAACCGCTCCCATAGCTTGCAAAACATCTCTTCCCCACAAATTAAGAGGAAGGTGTTCCAGGACAAATGGTTTAAAAATGCCCTTATGGCCTTCTTCGTCTTCCCAATTTTAATATTGAGTACTGCATTCTGGAGAACTGGCCGTACCTACTCCCTGCAAGGTCATAGAGGCTAGTTGTAAAGGCCAGGCTGCAGGCCAGTGCTTTTTAGCGATCACTGAAGAATCAGCCCCTGTGTCAGGGAGTCCTTGAAACCTTTTCCCATTGATAGTTAAAGTAAGTGTGGGGCCATTCTCTAGGCTAGAAACCCAAAAAGCTCCAGGGGAACCTGTGGAGCCAAATCCCTTGTCCCCTCGCTCTTGTTTAAAGAAAGGATTAGTAGAGCGAAACATGGGTAAAAGCACTAATTGAGCTATTCTCGCTCCTTGAGGGATGACAAGGACTCCCATACCAGCTTCAATCATAATTTTAATTTCTCCAGTATAATCACAGTCTATAATTCCTGGTAAAATTTTGATTCCTTTGAGTGCAGAACTACTTCTACCCAAAACTATACCTACTGAACCCTCTGGGATAGGTCCAAATACTCCAGTCCCCAAGGCCTGCACACCCATTTGTGGGGTTAATACTGCTCGGGCGGAGGTATAGAGATCTAGTCCTGCACTTCCTGAGGTGCCTCATACAAGGTTGTTGACAGTGAGGCATTTCTCTGAGGAATGAATCTGATGGGAGCCGCTGCTCCGCTAATGGCCCCATACACTTGTGTTTTTTGACCTGGGGATGAGATTTCCTTGACTGTCCGTCTTAGAGTGACAGTCGTTAGCCCAATGTGCTCCCTTTTGACATTTAGGGCAAATACCTGGATTTCCTCTAGGCTCCTTTGCCAGCAGGGTAGTTTCTTTTGAGGTGCCCTGACCTTCCACATTGAAAATAATTCCTAGGTCTAGCTCCACTGTGGCCTTTATTGAGGGCAGAAACAATTACCTGGCCCATTATGTGAGTGCCATCAATGTCTCTGCATAATCGGATAAAGTCATTCAAATCTCCATCTCTATGGGGGCGTAAAACTTCCTGGCAGAACTTATTTGTATTTTTGAAGGCCAGGTGCTTAACAACTGGCATGGCTGAATCCACATCCCCAAAAATGCGACTTCCCACCTGTAGAAGGTGGTCAATGAATTCAGAATCAGGTTCTGAAGATCCTTGAAGGATCTTAGAAAGCTGTTCTTGTGATCCTTTGTTAGGTAAAGTTTTCCAAGCCTTAAAGGCTGCTGCAGCTATCTGAGCATAAATCGCAGAATCATAAGCAATCTGTGCTTCTAAGCTAGCATATTGTCTTTCACCAATTAACATGTCAAGATTATTCTGGGGGAAGCCTGCTTCAGCATTTTTTCCTGCTGTCTTTTTGCAATTCACCTCTCCATAACAAGTAATCTCCCCCTGAAAAACAAGCCCTGCAAAGCTGCATCCAATTATTGGGTATAAGGTTGAGTTCTGCAAAGGATTCCAACAAAGCTACAGTGAAAGGAGCATGAGCTCTGTAGTCCACAACTGCCTCCTTTAACTGTTTAATATCCTTAAAGGCCAGGGGGTTATGCTGCCTGGCCCTCTGTCCCTGTTGATCAATTTTTTCCACAACAGGATAAATCTGTTTCTCAATCTGCTTCTCTCTACTTAGCTTATTTAACCTCTCCCGGATTTCTCGGATTACTGCCTCTAAGTCTATAGGGGCAGAAGCAGTAGTACCAGGATTTTGTGGAGGAGGTCTCATGGAGACATCTCCATTTGCTTCCTTTCTTTTCTCTTTTTCTAACTTCTTTTTTATCAGTGCGATCTCCTTTTCTAAAATTTCTTCTTGTTCTTGTTCTTCTTGTTCTTCTTCTTCTTGTTCTTGTTCTTCTTGTTCTTGTTCTTCTTGTTCTTGTTCTTCTTGTTCTTCTTGTTCTTCTTGTTCTTCTTGTTCTTGTTCTTCTTCTTCTTCTTCTTCTTCTTCTTCTTCTTCTTCTTCTTCTTCTTCTTCTTCTTCTTCTTCTTCTTCTTCTTCTTCTTCTTCTTCTTCTTCTTCTATATCCTTTCTAATACTACCTGTTCCTAAAACTTCCTGTTCCTCAAAACTCTTAATAGAACTTACAGATTCTACTTCCTGAATCTCCTCAAGAGTTTTGTTTAAACACTCCAATTGCTCTTTGACTCTAACATCATCACTAAGAAGAGCATCCCTGACCAAGCGCCATAGTGAAAATACCACCATGGGGACTTCTTGTGGCCCTTGCTCTTTCAGAGCATTTTGAAGATCAGCCTTTACCTGATCCCAATCAGTAATGTTAAAACCTCCTGCATGTAGGAAGCAGGGACTAAACTTTAAAAGTGTCTTAATGGTCTCTTTTGCTGTCTCAACTTTAACACGGGTGCCTCTATTTTCCAAAAGACCTAACAACTGGCCTGTTAACCGGCCCTCCAACACAGGAACAGAATAACTTGCACCCATAACCAATTCACCCTCGCCGCACAATTTCTTACCTTGCTGGCGAGTCTTCCCGAGGGCGACCTCTCAGGGATTCCTACTTCCCAATCTCACAGATGGGTCTAGTTGTCGAAGATGATCATCCAAGTGGTGCCTCCAATTGTAACACCCGATTTTGGTGTTACACCCTCGGTACAGTTCGTGCGCAGCTGTACCGAATGCGAGTCCGGGCAAGGACCTGGAGATTGAACAAAAGACAGCGAGACCAGCGAGATCAGCCGACTGCCGTTTATTCAGACTTGGGGAAGCCTTTTTCTACCTAACTGCAGCACAAAGATCTCTCGCTCCAGGGAGGTGGGAAATTACCATATTAACAATGGAGAAGATTAGCTGCAGGTAATCACCAGGTGGGGCAGGGATAGCATGGAAACACACAGAAAGCTTAGTTAACTGATTATAAACTGTCCCCGCCAATGCACCCCAGGAATAAGGGAGACCAGGGCCTTTACATTCCAGGATATAAGAAATATATAGGATTGGGAAGCCTGGGGACAAACCCTAATTTGCATTAAGTGACACACTTCTATCACAAGGCTTCCTATGAGGCAGTAGGGTCCTATAGCAGAGCTCTTAGCACAAGTCTGCTAGCAGAAATCTGTGCCAGGATTCAAGCTAAAGATAAGTTAATCACATGGTTTGCATATAACTTTCAGATAAGGTCAGTCCTCCAGGCCTAGAAACATTCTCCCAGGGCAAATAGAGGAAAATTTTTTTCTGGGGAGGGAGGGAGTTTCCACATTGTCAGACTTATAGGAAAAGCTGCCAAGCCCCTCGAGACTGCAACCTGGACCAGCCAGAAAGGCCTGCCAACAATCACTGGCATTAGAACTTCTTTGGGGCTCCAGAATATACTGATGATCACCTGAGGCATTCATCCTTGTGGACTGAAAACAACTACCAGATTCTTGAAACTTATGTTCATAGGCAGCCATTGTTGGGTTACATGGACTAAATTTTATAACTCATTCTAACAAATCCCTTTTATACATATACATGCTCATTCTGTTAGTTCAGTTCCTCTAGAGAAACTGAGACAGTTTCGAACTGTACCGAGGGTGTAACACCAAAATCGGGTGTTACAATTGGAGGCACCACTTGGATGATCATCTTCGACAACTAGACCAATCTGTGAGATTGGGAAGTAGGAATCCCTGAGAGGTCGCCCTCGGGAAGACTGGCCAGCAAGGTAAGAAATTGTGCAGCGAGGGTGAATTGGTTATGGGTGCAAGTTATTCTGTTCCTGTGTTGGAGGGCCGGTTAACAGGCCAGTTGTTAGGTCTTCTCTAAGACAGTCCTCCCTCAGAATTGTCATTGGAAATCACCTTTTTCCCCACTCTGTACCTGCTGCTTTGAAAGGACAATGAAGTCAAGCAGCGTTTAGAAATTTGTTGGAAAGCATAAAACTATAGAGGTCCCACTGAGAGACTTTTTAAATGGAGCTAGTCCAGTTGCCCCTCTGTGTTGGCAGCTTGTAGGATCCTTGTGTTCAGAGTATGCAGTGTGTTATTTTAAGTGATTGCTGAGGAGCTTCACCTCAGAGTGAGTTCTTTATTCCTCAGGGTGAAGAGCTTCCTTTCTCAATCTGTCTGCAGTGCTTCTCACTTAGGTTTGTCCCATAGACCGGGGCTTGATAGACTTTACAGTTTTACTTCTAACCATCCCCAAAATCCCTTATTTCTCAGTTTACCCCTAACATGGGAAAGTGATGTTCTCTTCTTTCATCACCTGTAGGTATATAGAGATGTGGCTTCTGCTTTCTATAAAGTAAACATCTTAACTCCATTCCACAGGGATCCAATAACATCTATTGTTTTCTGTAGGCACTAGGCAGAACACTCATACACACACACACACACACACACACACACACACACGGAATTGGAAAAGCCATGCTCACAATGAAGCCTGAATTCAGAGGCTAGACACAGGGAATTATGGTAACTGCACCACTGAAGCTTTACTGTGGAAGAGTGAAAGTGGTATTTTTTTTTTTCCTGGACTGTGATAGATAGGATAGTCCTTCAAAGACAGAGCAGGAACAGGCATCGGCACTCCACTTCTGATCTTCCCTGCAATTGCAGATTGTTTAGAGTATGCTAGTGCAGGGAATACCCACAGACAACCTGCTTCATGACAGGCTCATATCTGGTGGGGGTGGGTTAGCAAGCACAGCAGTGAAATAGAGAGACATGGTCTCTGCTTTGACAAAGTCTTCATGGAGTGGGAGATATCATCTAAGTCATTACCTAGGGAATGATTGTCATACAAGGAAAACACAGATTGCATCAAAGCATGAGGACATGGCCGGAGAAAATAATCTTTAGTTTAGGAACTGAAGAAGGAGAAGATAGCAGATGAGTAGATGGATGGATTGCTGAAAGAGAAGACCTTAAAGGCATCAACATATTAATACAACTTAATACACTGATGTCTCTTCTTTAAATCCATATCAGCTTCATGTGAATTAGGAAAGACTCTCTGTTGCTCTAAGTGATTAGACACCCCATCATGATCCTATAATGTGGGTCCCAAGATGTTGCATCTTTCCTTACATGGCAAGGTTTTACTAAATGCAAAACTAAACCATATGGATTATTTTTTTTTACTGATATTTAAATAACAGATAAAATATAAGTTGAAATTATTTGTATTTCTAAAAGATTATAGGCCATTTATGTTTGCTGTCTGAATAAAGATACATGAATACCTAATGAAAAATTGTTCCCCTTATGATAAATAGAAAATCATGCATGCATTATGATTCTTCATCTTTTAAAAAATAATTCCCAGTAGAACATGTGCTTTGTTGGTTTGTTCATTTTCATTCTACCATAGAGGAAGCCTAGAAGCCAGAACAAGTCAATAGATGCAAGAAAGATACAGAAGCAGTGAACATTCTAGAGATAAGAAAGATGATGTCCATAAAGGACATGGTTATCATTGCTAGAAGAAAGGGAGAGACGAGACTCAGGTCTTCAAATACATGCAGTGCTCAAATCAAGGAAAACTTCATCCACTTTTTTTTATTATATATAAAGATAGAACAAAAAGTTGAGTGGACAGGTAGGTGGGGAGGACCTGGGAGAAGTTTGATGTGTGATGTCCTTCTGCATATGTGTTTCTTTTATTGGTTGATGAATAAAGCTGTTTCAGGCAACTGCTTAGCAGAGTACAGCTAAGCAGGATATATGACACCCTCACACAGACACACATCCATACATAATACCACTGCTTGCAAAATAAAAATAAATGAATCATTAAAATTTATTTCTAATGCTATGAGTAATATGCTTACATTATGAAATTCCTAAATCATAATACAAGCTTGTTATAAAATTTGTAAACAAACAAAAAGAACAATCACCCTCAACCATCCCTTGGTCTAACTACAATAATTTAAACTTTGTGCAATTAAGTTTTTTTCCCCCAGTACCTAAGGCAATGTCTGCTTTCCAATCTATGCATTAAAATTTGTGACTTGCCCTTCATCAACTTGATCTGGACCACCTTCCAGTACTTGAACTAGTTGAGGTTAGAAGATATGAATCAGATGGGTCAAGCTGGGATCCCGTGCTTCCTTCTACAAGTAAATCAATCCCTTCGAAACCAGCTTGACTCTTTCTATTGCACACACAGGAGAACTGATGGGACTTTGACTCCAAGAAAGAAGGTGGCTCATGAGAGAGATCCAATCCAAAAAAACCAATGCCCTGTACAAGAGGTGACCAAACCAAAGTGTCTAGTTTAAGAGAAATCAGAAGAACAAACTCCCATCTAGAAAAGCTGAGTGCATCTAGCTTGTTGTTCTTTTTTATTGTTTGAGAATTCCATACTCGCCCATAAGGTGCTTTGATCAAAACCACTCCACATTTTCCCCACACCTCCCATCCCCAGATATCTATTCCCCCCACATTCATATGCTCATTGATTAAATGCACCAAGTCCACTTAGAGCTGCCTGTATGTGATGGTGTAAGTCATAGGTTGCCTCTTGGGGGCTACAGCTCTGAAGAAAGCTGACTCCTCTCCCAGCAGCCATAGATTGCCACAGCTCTGTTCAGTTGGAAGTGGGACTTCATGATCCCACACACACTCACACTGGGACTTTGTCATAGAGCTTACTGTTCTTCAACATTTTCTCCTAATTAGGTTTCTAACCTTAGAACAATAATACTGTGAGCAGAGAATGGGTTTTATGCATCCAAGATTAATATACATAATACCACTGCTTGCAAAATAAAAATAAATGAATCATTAAAATTTATTTCTAATGCTATGAGTAATATGCTTACATTAGGAAATTCCTAAGTCACGAGCGTTAAAACAAGAGGTTAAGGCAGCATCCGGCAGCACAAGTGAGAAGAAACCACCACAGGGCTCAAAGTCCTACAAACAGTTGGTGTGTAAAAGCTTAGGTTTTGGTTTTGTCTCCTAGGTAACCTGCTAATTCCAGCATTATCCCTTGACTCAACCCTTCTTCAAATCATGATTTAAGAATACCATAAGTTAGGGAACTGCAACACCTTGGTTCAAATTTCTTCTGAAGGCTCGTCCCCCTAAGACAGATGAGCCTATGCTGAGGTTAAAAATATTAGATACTAAAACCATTGAGAGATTCAATCTGATATTTAGTCAAAATGCAACAATGAACATAGGAAAAAATTAGAGATCATTAAATTTTCATCTCTCTTTTGGGAAATTTTTGTTAATATTACAAATCCGTTGAGAATACGCTCTACAGTTTATCATTGTTATGGACATCTGTCAAACCATGAATCTTTCTCTTCTCAGTTTTGATTCCAGAACTTGTTTAATATCCACATCATTTTCTCCTATATGGTGAGGTGATGTTAGCTGTATTGGCCTTGGAAATCTGCTGGAATTATTATCCATGTAACTCAGAAAACACTGTGCACAGTTTCTAGGAAATTGGACTGACTGTTCCTTCTATGTCAGGAAACCTTGGTGTTCTTTCATGTAGCATGAATTCCTTAATGCCTTTCATGTGCAAAACAACTGTCAACTATCTAAGGAATGTCAATATCTAAAAATACGGTATCTGAGTTGAGGATGTGCTGATGGGATGTCAGAAGGGACATTCTCTAAGTTCATTTTACAGGAGCTCTGGACTCTAAAGAGAGACTGGAATTATATTGAAAACAACCCAAAATACATTTTAAAGACAAATGGTTGAGAAAAATATTTAAGACAGTGAGAGTCTCAAGCCAGAACACAGTGGTGAAGCTGGCAGTGTGGTCCTTTCTCATCCCACTGCACCGCTGCCCCTCCTGCTCCACATCCCTTACTTCTCCACACTCATGTACACCTTCATGGGGTGATCCTGCCAGGAAGGCAGGTGGGCTAGGCTCTCAGACAATTCCTTCTGGACAGGCCAACCCCAGGCTTCAAAGAAGGGAACCAGGTTTTTCTGCACGGTTTCAGAGAACTTCTTCACCCATAAGTTCATCTTGCTCTCATTGTCGTTGGGGAGATCAGAGAGGGTTTGGTATTCAGCAAAGAGCTGGATGAATGGCTCCCACCCAAAAGTCTCCTGGAGCTGGAAAGACAAAAAAAGGGAGGAATATGATGTTGAACTTGCGAATGTGAATGCTGCCTGTGTTCATAGTCCTAGGTATATCTTGCCATCAGGAACTGCTTCCCATCACCTTCGAACCTGTTGTTTGTCCCATCTCCAATCCTGTGTTTCCATATAAATGCGACCTTATTGGATCACAGCAGCTCTTGACAGTCAAATTCTATCCCGCAATCTAGGAAAGATGCTCTCTAAAACTCTAATGGATAAAGAGCCACTCAATAAAAGGCAGTTACTATTATTAGCTTTATTTTTTTAATGTATTATCCAGATCTTAAGATTTTTCCCCAACCTGACTGAGTTGAGTTGCTCATTGACTGAGACCATATCTCACCCAGTCTTCAAAATCAGTGAAGGGAAACATTAGAGTGTAGCAGCAGGGCTTGCTGTTAAATCCTGACTCTATGTTCTAGATCTGCTGTTTAAGTGGGTGCTTTTGAAAAAATTGGCTAAATTCTCAACTTACAGTTTATGAACCTCTGTGACTTGTTAGCTCTATAAGTCCCCTGAACAGGGTTGGAGTAGACAGTGCAAAAGGTCTGTTGTGGCCAGAAGCTTTGATGACTGGCCAGGAAACGTGGAAGCATGTTTTTTTTGGGGGGGGCAGGAATAGATGCTTACCCACAGGAAACGGACTAATTTTATGACATCATTGTTCTCCTATTGCTTGGTTATCATTTATTCAAACAATGCTTCTGCTTCTAGTGAGGTAATCAAAGTTACCAACTTGTAGATATGTCTACAGGTAGACATAGCAAGTAAATATTTCTCTGCTGTTACAGAGGCTGGTTACAGTCATTAAACTCTAAAGGTAAAGAAAACATATTTAACCAAACAATGGCTATTATGGAAGAGTTATTAGGAGATGAAGGGCAAAGCCAGTGAGAAAAAAGTCTGGAATATGACCCCGGGCCTTCCCTTTATGTCAAAGATCAGGATAGTACAGAAAAAAAAATGCCATGTAATTTCTCAATATACTTTCCATTACCCTGTACGTTCCAAAATCCTGGGTCTCGAACTGGGAGAGGTTTCACTTTTATCATATAAGTATATGAGCTAAGAGGTGCTATCAATGATCCACATCAAGGGGTGATGGTAGTGTTACCAGGTTTGGGGGTCATGTAGGAATTGGAGCGCTCGTAGGAGGCAGGTTACTACATGACTGATTAGTCTGTCAGCATCATCTCCTTGAATTTGTGCTCAGTACCTGCAGATATGTCTCCAGCGCTGTCCAGACATTCCAGTTATCCAGGGGTGCTCCCTTCTGAAGATGGTCTCTGATCCTCATCTCTCGTTCTTTAGGCTTCAATGCAGGGTGGGCCTGAGCCCTGGGAATCCCCAGGACTGTCTCATGCACATAGACTGACCAGAGATTGCAGGTGGCCTCAGTGGTGTGGGGAGGGAACTCCCAGCCATGGCGCTGCTGATTGTGACCCAGCTCATGGATGGGTCCCCACAGGCCCTTACTTCTCATGTCTTCCAAACTGATGAGCTCCTGCACAGACTCCAGATGGCACATGATGGGGTACCCTGAATGCATCCAGCCTGAGGATGCAAAGACAAAGATGGAGCATGAAAGCACAGTTTGCCTCCACTTTCTCCTTCTACTGTTGAGCTTTTCCTCCACAATTCTGCTCATATCCACTGCTTCCAAATTCAACCAATTGACACCTTCCCAGATTCAACCAATTAAGGTTTGTCCTCATCCTCACTCTGACTCTAAAGGGTGGGAAGATACTTTACAGAAATGTTCTTGCTGGAATTTAACGCTTGGTTTTCAAGATCTTCCTTTGCCTGTAAGGCTATGACACGATGCCCTATTGTCCGGATTAGAGAAGCCAGGGTAATGTCAGTTTTCCCACAAATCAGCATTGTTAACCAGATTTGCATGTCATGATAGAGATAGCTTTGTAGATAAAAATTTAGCTTCCCGCCTTTTTTCCCGACATCTTAGGGAGGCTGCAGTGGTCATCGCCACTCTCCGAACTTCATCATGCCGCCCAAGGATGACAAGAAGAAGAAAGATGCCGGAAAGTCGGCCAAAAAAAGACAAAGACCCAGTAAATAAGTCCAGTGGCAAGGCCAAAAAGAAGAAGTGGTCCAAAGGCAATGTTTGGGACAAGCTCAACAATCTAGTCCTGTTTGACAAGGCTACATACGACAAACTCTGTAAGGAAATGCCCAACTATAAACTTATTACTCCAGCCGTGGTCTCTGAGAGACTGAAGATTCGCGGTTCCTTGGCCAGGGCAGCTCTTCAGGAGCTCCTTAGTAAAGGGCTTATCAAGCTGGTTTCAAAGCACAGAGCCCAAGTAATTTACACCAGAAACACAAAGGGTGGAGATGCCCCAGCTGCTGGTGAAGATGCATGAACAGGTTCAATCAGCTGTACTTTTGGAAAAATAAAACTTTATTAAATCAAAAAAAAATTTAGCTTCCCTATCATAGGGAGCAGGACTCTGAACTGATTCCCTACATTTATGTATCTTCTCTGCAAAGTCCTTCGTTCCCATATCTACCTCAGACTGCTTTATGCACCTCCCCTCCATTTCAGTTTTGATATATGTCTAAGGAAAGTAGTCCATCTTAAATACTCTTTTTGAAAAGATCTTGACAGCCACTGGAGACCTCCCAGCACCGAGTTTCTGGTCATAATTACTGTCTTAGGAAATTGCATCTTGTAAGATGCCAACGATTGACTGTTTATTTGTAAACTTTTTTCATTCACATTATGGTCCACGCATTTAGGTCCTTCCCTCTTGCAGTTTAATAATAAAATTATGTTCTACAATGCTTGTGCACTACAAGAAAGGCAAAATAATAACAAAACAGAGTTTGCTTACAGGGAGCACTCCCCTGGAGCACTCACCAGCTGAGATCTGCACATCAGCGACGATTCTCTCAGGTTTTTGGAAAGGGAAGGGCTGGGCTGCCAGCCTCGCCACAGCCTGCATAATCTCATCCCAGAACTGGAGCAGAGGCTCTGGGTCCTCCAGAGTCTTGAGGTTTTCAGTTGGTACTGTCAGGATGATGTTGTCTGTAGCCAGTTCTCCCCAGGGGCCCACATTATCCTGGATACAGCTCTTCCACTCCTCCAGGGTTGTCTTCCCTGGAAGTACATAGCATGGAACTTGCTACCCATTTCTCATTGATTGGAGAGACAGAGACAGAGAAAAATAGAGAGAGAGAGAGAGAGAGAGAGAGAGAGAGAGAGAGAGAGAGAGAGAAACATGAAGATGGAGACAGAGATGGAGGGAGGGGGTGAGGGAGACACAGAGGAGTGGAATTCCAGAATGAAATATTTGAAACAATGTCCTGCTATCATTCAGGCCCATAGGCTGTAGGTGAAGGACAAACTACTAGATCCCTCTCTTTTGTACCAAATTCTCCATCGACAAGGGTGATTCTACCTCCTGCCTGCAGATTCATGATGAATACTTCTGTCGTTTCCCCTCTGTTGATCCTTGTTATTCTCCCACTTCAATCACAACCCTCTAGTCACCAAGACACCTGCAGTAAATCTTCCCACAATGCCCAGTCCACTCACCTAGCTTGTAGTATGGGGCAAGCACTGCTTTCTGTATGGTAACAGAGACAGAGCCCATCTGACAGTCCTTGGGCACAACAACGTACAGGAGACCACCCCAGAGGCAGGAGACTGACCGCTGGGTTCTGTCCATACAACACTGGTAAGTCACGACAGGGGCTCGAGACAGCTTCTTGGCCTTGCTTAGGTCATCAGTGTGACATCCAATCTGCACCTGCACAGGCAATTCCACCACATGAAGGGAACTGGAGCACCCAAGAAGCATGCAGTGTTTTGTTAGGGGCATAAGGAGGGTGGACTTCATATGTGAAATCCCAGCTGCCTCTTTCTGTGATGTTTGCAATCTGTGAAACTCTAGCATTCCAAAGTCTTCCCGACTTCAACATAAGTTTAAGGTTTTCTAGGGTTGTGAAACAGTACAACAGTGGATTGCTCTTTGATGTTCATTGGATAATTACGAGGCATAGCTGATGAGGGACTCATGGAGTCGCACTACTAGGGAGAATCCTGGACTCTTACACTGAACTTAAAATACAAGGTGGCTCAGTTGTTTTATGTGAGGCAGGGCATCCCAGTCAATCCATCGTGAGCAGATAGCCCTTTCACATGCTACAGAGTCTAGCCAGGAAGCAGAAAACTCCAGAAAACTATCAGCTCTCCTTTTCCCAATTCATCGCTAAGTGCTCCATGGGGTTTCCTCTTTGCCTTTGTCAGACTGAAGTAGATAAATCTGATATATTGGAATGCCAAAATAAGAACCCCTAACTGTAGTAGGAAACGAGGCTCAGAACTGAGAGGGCAGAAGAATTTAACTTCTGCATAAGTTCATTTCTCTTCATGATACAGGTAATGGGATTAATCACATCCTGTAGGAGTCAAGGTGAAGGGGACAAACTCAGGCCTCTGCATTCAGGAAAAATGGTCAGTACTGGTATGTAAAATCACTATTCCTTATTCCTCTAAGGAGGTAAAATTGGAAATCAGGCTTAGGAATGACCTTGCATGATTAATAGCTTGCAGATTCTGCTGTTTCATCTATAAAAGGGGCAGAAGAACCTTCCCCTGGAATCCTTCTGGTTAAAGGAGGGAGATATAAACAAGTAACTGTGGTGTGAGAGAGTCTTGGCTATGTTTGGGGCTGTGCTGGTTCCAAGTGTCTAGCCTTACCTTCAGGCCAGCAGAGGCAGCAGCTTCAGAGAGAGAGACCTCTGCGCTTTGTCCTCCCAGAAGGTAGAGACCAGTGCTCATCCAGGCATCACTATCACCTGACAAGACACAGAGAAGGTGAGTTCTGTGTTCCTACGTGGATTGACTCTACCTGGAACCTCCCACAGACACAGCTTTTCTTCCATGACCTCCAAGTCATCATCCACACTTTTTGTACCCTTTCCTCCTTGGCCTTAATTAAGCACCATCTCAACTCCCAATGTCTTGGAAGTATGTAGCAAAGCACGGAGCTATCCTTGTTGAGGATCAGAACCTTCCAGGTTCTGCAAAGTTAGCCAAACCCACCTTCTGCCAGGCCAAGAATACTGCCAGCATTCTCTGCCCACTCTGTACCTGGATTAGTTCCATTGATCTCCACAGTGATGGGGTGCTCCAAGGGGCAGAGTTTGGAGGAGCAGGTCTGAGAGCCATGGCCCTGAGCTAGCTGGGAGCAATCAGTCCCAGAATGTGCCAGCTCTGTGGCCAGATGGAGCATTGCAGCCTCACAGGAGTGACTGGAAACTGGATTTTTCTTGCTCACCGCTGGAAGGCCTGCCTTTCTAAGCATCTTCCTCAGGAGCCGGTGCAGAGAAGTATAAGCAGGAACACCCTGTGCAGGAATCTGGAGGAAGCCTGAGGCATCTACTCCTAACCTTGCCAAATACTTCTTTTCCAAGTCCCCACCCTCTTGGTTCAACATAGCCTGGAACTTAGAGAGAGCCCTTCGAAAATGGTAGTTCCTTATCTCTGTAGGAAGAACAGGGAAAGAGCCTGGGCTGAGGGTACGAGGCAGGATGCTGAGGCCAAAGGTGTTGAGGATGATATTTCCAGGGAAACCAGCCAAAGCAGAACTGCCTGTGTTTTGCGAAGCCCACCACCAGGACTGACCACCAATGAGCAACCCCCCACCCTCAGCAACAAACTCCTGTATTTTCTTGGCATCCTGGTCACTATAAGCCCCACAGCAGTAGACACACATGTCATTCGTCAAATGGGACTCCAGACTGCAATTCAAGCCATGATCCGACAATATGGAGTGCAGATTCTTTAGACTTTTGTTCACCCCAATATTGTCCTTCTGGTCTCTGGCCAACCAACGTACACCATTGAGCAAAAAGGGCTCCATCTTAGGAGCTGAGAGCATGGCCTCGTGGGCAGCCAATACCACACGACCACGGCCATAGTGGGCAGCTGCTAGGAAGCAGCCAAGGGAGGAATTGAGCCCCAGAGGGAAGGCCAGGGACCCATGCACCAACAGCTGTGAGGGGACACCTCCAGTCTTGATGTCCAACTCAGAAATGCCATCCAGAAGCTGTTCCTGGTCACGCTCAATCTCCTCCCAACACCTGGGAAGAAAGTGAGAGATCTGAAGAGACTGTATTCAGGTAATGAGCCGCTCTTCTAGCCCACCAAGTAGAGAAAGATGACATGGTTCACAATCTTTGTTTCTTACTAATATTATTTTGGGATTTAATAATGTGTGTCTTATCAACATAGTGCATTTTTCATCATCTCACAATTAATCCCATATCATTTATGTTTGCTATTCCTTAGCAACACACTGAATACCAGTGCTACTCATAATTGAGATTATCATAAATTTGAAGAGAGAGGTAGTGGTCTTATTCATATATATTAAAATACACATTCTCCAAATAAACCCCTTCAAGAATTCTTGACTTTAGCTGTCCAAGTGAATATTGTAGCTCAAATTTCATGTGTCTCGAACATTTTCAAAGTGTATAAACAATGCTGGAAAACCCACCATATTGGAGAAAGACAACACTCATGCTATGCTTCCCCTGGAGTAAGATATTAAAGTGTAGGTACATCACACTGGACTTTCCACAGGTTTGCTCAGAAACAGGAGCATGTTACAAGTAAAATTGGTTTTTACTTCTACTTAATTTATATAGCCATATATCTTTTAGAAATCTTACTTAGGGAAGGTGAGATGGCTCAGAGGGTTGAGGCACTTGTCACCAACCCTGATGACCTGAGTTCAATCCCTGAAAGGAGTGAACCATTTCCTGAAAGTTCTCTGACCATGGCATGTGCACCCACTCACCCCCACACACATGCACATCAGACTCATAAACACACACATATATGTACATCGCACACACACACACACACACACACACACTCACTAAATAAGTAAGTGCAAAAATATTAAAAATTCTTACTTTATTCTGACAGGAGTATTTGCTATCTTTTACTGAGAAGTGGTTAACATTAAACATATATTTTTAAAAGGTTTTGTATTTCAAAATTTAAAAAAATAATTTCTAGATGCATTAAGAATGAAACGATATGAGATGGATAAATGAGTCATGTTAACACTATATAGTAAGCAAGTAATTATATGGTACTGGGAAGGCTGAATGGAATGTAAAAATTAGACCCTCAAGACACTAAGCCAAATTTAAAATATGCTAAACTTCAAAAATAATGAAAACAAGACATTGAAACAAGATCTAGCCCATATTTGTCAAAATGTCTCCTGGGATCATCCCGACAGGTCATTTAAATCATTTTATATAATTTTATCATTTCAACTTGAAAATCAGTGTACTTTTAAATATAAATCAAATACTTTTAAAAGTAAAATTAGTAAGTGCGTTAAGCAATAAGTTAAACACTACTGAAAGGAAGTCTATCCTGTGCTGTGTTCCTCTTTAATTCTACGTCAGCGCAGAGCAAAGCAAACATGGTGTCTCATTTCATCATCTCATTTTCAAACAGACACAGCAAGTGTCATGTGAATTCAGGGTTCGGTTTTGTTTTTTTCCCCTTTTAGAGGCTCAAGCCTTACTCTGAGTTGTCCTGACACTGGGCTACAAGAATCAGCAATAGGACAGGCCACCGTCAGTGTTCCCCACCATCTCCTGACAGGCTTCTGGAACTCTGAGCTGCTGGTGGAGAGCTTTCGGAGGAGTGGTCGTTACAGCTACCTGAAGGTTTGCATTCTGTGCTTGTACACAGCTGCTATGATCCAGGGAGCATGTCAGTCAGGGTTTTGACTAGTCAAAGTGTCATCATTGAATTTTGGCAAAGTAACTAGATAACTGTTGTAAGCCACATTTTTGGGGTGATTTGGGTGATTTCTGTCATGGTTCAGCCATGATGGATTCATATGTTTCAGGGCAGGGACACGTGGATTAGAAATGTTAGGTAGGAGGAACGGAGACATGGAAGAAACACAGAGAAACAGCATAGTACCAGGAGGGCAACTCAGTGTATACTGTATACTGAATTTGCCCGTGTTTAATTTTCATATGCTTTTATATCCCAATACAAAAGAGGGGGAGGGAGTTGGCAAAAGACTGTTTTAACATCTCACAAAGGACAACCAGAACAGTTACTTGCTTCAATATTTGAGAGATCAAGTCATAATTTCCTGAGTAAAGCCTTTGATGTTTTGGGCAGGATATGCAGCGAATACACTCTAGAACAAGTATCCTGTGGGGAGGCACTCCCTATATTAAATTTCTTGTTTTAAAATGAAGGAGCAGGAATAGGCTTGGAAGAGTAAAGTAAGCTCAAACTCTCTGACCTTGAGTCAAGGTGGAACAGTCTCACGTCTGTGATGCACTAGTTAATATCTGATATACAGTAAGCCACTAACATGCTAGTGATTGTTTAACGCATATGAATATACTAAGATCTGATTATTATGGACTCTGTACCTGATAAACAAGGAATACATTATCAGTCATTTTTATGGTCTGAATTTCACTCCACCCTAAATCCATATGTTGATGTGTATACTACAGCACCTCAGAATGTGACCTTGACTGAAAATCACATCATAGCTAAGTAGGTAAGGACCAAACCTTATTCAAGTAGGGTGTCTCAATATGGTTGGTGTCCTTATCAAGAATGGAGACCAGAACACTGAGCAAGCATCAAGAAGAATAGCAAGGGTCAGTAATGTCCCTAAGATGATGCTTCTAGATATCAAAGGACAGGGCAGCAAAGATGGCCTTCAAAATACGTGAATCGGAGAAACGCACTGCACAGCCTTTCCCACATGCTCAGGAGGGATTAATTTACAAATATTTTCATCTCAGGTAATACCTCCAAAAGCCACGAGATAGTCCATTTCTACTGCTTTAGAAGTGTTTCCTTTGTTACAGCATCACTAGCAAAGTAATCCGGTCCTTGGCTAGGTGCAGCATCTACCTTAGCCATCCACAGCATTGCTAGCAAAGCCTTCCATGTCCACCTGCTTATGTGCTTTTTTCCAGTCACAGGTTTAAATTTTGCATTACCATTGGTTGAGAATCTTTTACAGGACGTTGAGCCATTTGTTTCACACAAATTCCTACCTGGCAATGGTCAATGTTTATGGATTATATGAAATACAAAACTCTGAAAGAAGAACCAAGCTGATTACAACCTGAGGTTCTTGGTGAGGGTGAATCAGTACAAACAGGTAGTCAGCTGCTCTAGGAGCCAGGAGTGAAGAAGCTCCGTGGATTTATGGCCCTACCCTTCCCTTAAGCAAATGAAGCTGGGTGGGTGATGCAGAAAAGAATCTCCTTGCCTTCAGGACCTTTCAGCAAGGATTTGCAGATAAGGAACCTGTCAGGTTTGGGGAGGGAGGTGATTTGGCCAAGATTTCTCAACAGGGAACTTTACACAAACTTCAACAGCAAGGCTATAAGAAGCAGAACCTAAGCTAGGGATCTTTTCAGAGTTCAGACTTTAAAGGTGTAGTAAGCCTTTTTCATTGTTTACTGAAACTCAGTCTTGTACTATCTTCCATAATGCAAAGTTCTCTGCAGAGCTAACACTGGAGGCACAGGCCACCCTTTCCACCGTGATAGCTTTGCCTAATATGTTTTTCATTAATTTATACAATTTACAAATACTGTTGAGCTCTGCTTTTTTCACACATGGGGCACTTAGGATTAGGGACTAGGATTTAATTTCCCTGGTAGGCAGAGAGGTAGGATAGGAGGCATAGCAAAATAATAAATATGCTGAAATTCCAACATAGCTGGTTTCTTCCTCACCTTCCTAACCAGAGACAAAAGTCTCTCAGTTAAAAAAAAAAAAACGCGTGGTGGCTTTTGCTCCCATCAGTAGGGGCCCTGCCAAGGGTCTGACTCAACAAGTTTCTGTCTGATTGCAATGATAAAAGTGGCACAGGTCCCCAAGTGCCCACAAGCAGTGGGTGGGAGACCACAAAAGGAGAAGGGGGAAGGAGAGAAAGGGGAAGAGCAGAGAGGCAGAGAGAAAGAGAAGGGGGAGGTGAGAGATCAGGAGAGAGATAGAAAAGAGAGAGCTAAGGCTGAAAGCTGAGGGAAAATCTGACTGGGGGGTGCGGGGTTTGTCTCTTAAAGGGACAGGACAGACCATTACACTGATGTGGAGATGTGGGCAGATCTGCTATTCTGTCTTTTTTCAAACTGACCAACCACAAGCTAGGGAAGGAAGATCCTTCAAAGATTAAAAAAAAAAAAAAAAAAACAAACAAACCCAACCCAGACCTCCAGAAGAGGCCTCCCTGCTCTGCTTTGTGAAGGGTCTTTTTGCTGTGTATTTCTGTGTATATTTGGCCTTTTCACCCCCTATAAAAGCCTTACTGTACCAGTTGAATCTGTCTGCTGCTATATACTACATTTGAGATTTTGTCTTTTAGAGACTTTTAACTGACAGGGAAAACAAAACCAATCAAGACCCAAAGGTGGTGATGGAATGAAACATTGGGCAGGACAGATGACATTCAGACCTTTTCCAAGCTGTACATTCTGGCAGAATAGAAGAAACATTAGCAAGTAGTGGCCATGTGGCTAACGTGGAGACAGTGCTAGGTGATGTGTCCAGGAGTTGGGAACTATGGTAAAGTGGAACTCCAAGACAGTTCTGGTTTAGTAGGGCTGGGAGAGGGCTCTGTCCTCAGGGTGTTCATGTTGAGTTTGTATAAGGAGGATCTGCATCTTCAGAGCTAAGAGACGCATGACAGAGAAAGCACCTTGAAAGTCAAGTGTTGACATATATTGTTTAGATTTTTTTAATAACAAGGTTTCCAAATACCTTGATACCTCAAATTTTTTAATAAAACAAGACATTTTACGTTGAATGTTATCGTGTTTGCCTATTTTAAAGATGTGACATGATCATGCAATGATTATAGGGTTCCTTTCCTTCTCCCTCAAAGGACAAAACTATAAAGTTCTGCACATTCAACAAAATAAATTAATTAAGTTGTTATGAAAAATTTTGACATTGTGATGAAAAATTCTCATTAAGGAGATTCTTTTTAAACATCAAATTATTTTTAAACAGAACACAAAGTAGGAGTGTGTAATGACAACTGGTCACACAGTGTCTAAAGACGCATGTAAGTAAATACTTTGTGAGAGACATTAATGAAAATTCCAAACATTCAACTACCTTAGTGTGGTATTGCTCTTTTTTCAGTTTTTTAAATTATGAAAAGTAGTAGTGTGAAAAATTCTTTCATAGAAATCGTCTGTGTTAAGGTCTAAATATCCTTGCCAAGAATGAAGTGTAGAATTTAACAGGCATTTAGCAAACTACATATGAAAGAAGTAAGAGATACGGTATACTAGAGAGACAGAATAACAAGAAAATCCATCTGGGGTTGTTCCTTTCATAGCTTTCGGCACTCAAACACATGTCATCAATTAGTCAATTGCATGAATGGTGCTTAATGAGGTCAGCCAACTTCCTCATGGGCAAAAGGCCAAGAAAAGTGCAAAACTGGGGTTCAGATCCAGGCCTCTCTGACTCAAACATCATGACTTTAGTTAAATCTTTCTTGGCTATCTCAGAAATACTACCAAGAGATTAAGTGAATAGTTACATAGTAACACATCTAAAAATGCATTCTTCATACCAAAGAATAACATTATGGAAGCCCAGAATGAAACACTAAAATTCTACTAACATTAATTGATATTTATGAAATGATCTAAAAAAATAACTTACACCTAAAGTTGCTTACTAAGGGGAATCTATTTTCCTAGGACAACAAAAAATGGAGTGAGATCTACCGACTGCTGATGATTATGACTTATACCTATGAAAACCACTTTTCAAAGTTTTGTTTTTGCTCTAAAATTATAAAAATAACACCTAATGTCATTTTTATTTCTGAAAGTGTTTGTTAATACATTAGAATTTAATTGATAAAGATTAGTGAATATTTTAATTTTTTGTATTTTCTATGGGCATATGTAAAATGTAGGTTTACGTAAAATATATAGATTTTATATTAACAGAAATTATAACACATTTTTAGATTATTTGGCAGCTTGCATTTCCTACATATTAGTGCTTCCAAATATGACTTTGAACTGTCCTAAACAGATTATAACTTTCTATTCATATCCTTATTAGCCAAGGGGTAAAAGTTTAAGTTAGACAGAGTCAATTCTAGTGGTCTATCACAAACCATGATCACAATTATAATACTGCTGTGTACTTCAAAATTGTAAGAGGGCTGGGAAGTGGTGGCGCACACCTTTAATCCCAGCACTCGGGAGGCAGAGGCAGGCAGATCTCTGTGAGTTCGAGGCCAGCCTGGTCTACAAGAGCTAGCTCCAGGACAGGAACCAAAAAAAGCTACAGAGAAAACCTGTCTCGAAAATCCAATAAATAAATAAATAAATAAAAAGAAATCGCAACATAAATTGTGTTAGCTAGCTTTTGGTCATCATGACTAAATCCCTGGAGAAAATAGCTCAAAAGAGGAAAGTTCATTTCACCTTGTGGTTAGCTCAGGTCAGATGGCTCCCTTGTTTTGGACCTGTACTGAGGCAGCACATCCAAGCTGGAAAAACACCTTGGAGCTACCCTGCTCATCTCAGGATGGCTGGAAGCAAAAGGCAAGACAGAGAAAAAGAAAAAGACAGTGAACAAGCTACGCACTTCCAGGGAATGCCTTCAGTGTTCCAGTGGCCCATGTTCTAGTTTCTACCACTCCCCAATAAGGCTAACAAATTATTACTCCATCAGTTGATTAACCTACTTGCAAGGTTAGGGCCCTCATGAGCCCAAAATTCAGGCCTTTGATGCATACACCTGTAGGGACATTTTAGCCTGACATCAGGTGAAAGGATGGTTCCTTAACGTGATCAAGAAGCATTTTCCTATTGCCAAGGGCTTTAATAAGGTAAAGTTATTTAAAACGTAATTTTAATGTTGTAATTACAGGGAAACTGCTGAGAATTTAACATGTTTTTAGTTGAAACAATCACTAGTTATACACTGCCTATTTCCACATTTGTTTTCTCATGTTCATATTCCACCTGCACATGTATCATCTCCATGAATTTGGCATCGTTTTAACAGAACTGCATGTCTTAATATTGTCTACTATATTGTGAGTATTTTCTCTCCCCTTGAGGTCTCTGAACACATGTTTTCTAATGGCCACATAATCATCCACTCTATAACTGTAGTATACACCACAGATTATTAGAGTCCTCTGTTGCAGACAATGTGTCTTTCTGTGTTTCACTTGACAGTGACAATGTCACTAAGAAATATGTACTGAATACTGCCTCATCCCTTACTTTCTGTCCCTGCCCTGTATTTGTTCTTTATCTCCACTGGGAATGCTTCTTAATGAGGGCTCTGAATACCAATCTCTGTCTCTGAGTAAGCTCCTTAGGAGCCCAGTCTCTAACAGTGGTAACATGGCAGTGCTAACAATATTACACATGCATGCCCCATCAGCCAGCCATTCCAATTCCACGGACATAGTGGGGTCATAAAGATGTGTCTATTGTGATATTCATTGCAGCCCCTCTGTGGGAGTAAAAATACTGGAAAAAAATAAAAACTCATACTGGAAATTCAAGTCTGTCATTAAGGAACTTAAGAATAGATTATATGGTAACTATGCATGGAAACAAAATAGATCATTCAGGGTATCTTGGTATTCTGTTACGTAGTCATGCAGAGCTTGATAATCCAGCTACTATTGAGTAGAAAGAGCAAGTGGAGAAAAATGGATAGTGTGCTCCACTGCTTCTCAAAGAAATAGAAAAATACTGATACATATGTAAATGTCTGCTCATGTATATAAAGAAATGATGCAGCATTAATTGACTTAAGCGGGGGAGAGGAGGAGGGAATTGCATGTGGGGATAGAATATAGGTTTAAACTTTTATTTTTGCACTATAGAACTATTTGGCATAACTCTAAAAAGTTAAACAGGAAAATCAAATCAACAAGTGACCAGATATTTCCAGGTACCCAGTGATATAAGCACAGAAAAGGGAACTGTTTTAAAGGACATCAAAGTTCAGTGACCTAACTTAATTTATCCCTAAGAAAATATGCTGCAGGGATGAAAGGCACAGGAAATAATCATTGCTATGATTTATTGCTAATAAATATATGTTGCTACTTGCCTACCTTCTCCCCCCCACCACCACCAACTGCACCCTGTCCCACCTTTCTTTCTTCTTTTTCCACACTGAAAGCAGTCTTTAAGGAATTTCCCCACACTATTCTCTGTACAGGTCAACTTCTTGGGAAACTCTCCCTGCAAAGGGGAATTCTCTATTTCTCTATACCTGTTCTTAGGAAACCAACAAAGCAAACTTAGCAATGCTAGCAAATACTCCTTGGGATTCCCATCAATCAGTCAGCAATCCCACAATTATTTTGCTGTTGCTAGTTTTATCATTTGGATTATGCAACTGTTGGGTAAAGCAAGTAGTTTATTATGTTGGTGTCTTACAAAATGGGAGAAGACAAGAACAGATCTCAAAGAGACTATGGAGATTAAATAAAATCCCTGTTGTTCTAAATTCAAATGAGAAGCACCAGTGTGAATGCAGGTGTGTTTATTGATCCAAAACACGGAGATCTTTCTTAGTTTTGATCACTTAGAAGGTCTATAGAAAATGATCATACTACAATAAACATATCCAACAAAAGGAACAGATTCACATGAAAAATCACTGACACCAGCTCTGAGATGTACATGAATGACCTGAAACCTAACTGTAAGGAAGCCTGGCGATGTTGTAGAAAGGATTGGTGACATTCCGGTGGTTGTATTCACAAGAGTTCTTATCTGTGGAGCAATACAGCAGTGCAGATAGAGGGTACCAATGTGTGCTATTTGTTCCAAATTAATCTGAAATGAAGCTGTACATTAAAGAAAAACTCCCTACCCTGAAACTGGGGCCATAAAACAGGCTTTCAGAAACCTGCTGTCCATGGAATTTGAGAGCCTGGAGCTAGTTAGTGGCAAAGCAGGTGATCTGGTTTATTGCTTATGTGCCTGTATCTGCTAAGGGCCTGTTGAAGGCAGACCCCCTCCCCCCCCACTCTCCAGTATAGAAGGTGACTCTCAGAATCTGCTTATCATGTTTTCCTGGACCTTCCAGTACTGAAGGTCCAGCCCTTGGGGGAGTCAGCTCCTCAGAGCAATCAAGTGTGCTCTTACCATTTTGAAGTCCAACTGCATGTATTCTCCCATTTTCCTCTGCTGATTAATTTCCTGCAGTAGATGGTAAGACTGACCAGAAGCTGACCATTCTCAGGGGTGGGCCACAACTGCCCAGAGGAATAGTTTACTGCCTCTCTAGTTCTGTGAATACTTAAGTTTCATAGAAAATGAAACTTAAAAAAAGAAAGCCAGGAAGCTTCAGGTTTAGTAGCAGAGATGGAAAATGTAGGTAGAGGTGAGGAAAAACAGGTTTCCTTTGTTGAGAGAGGGAATTCTTTGAGGCCACTGAGAGAACTAGGTGCTGAGACTTAATGTCAGGAGACATTTAAGGTGTCAGATAATGCTTTGGGGCTCATGTTTTCTGCTGAAAGAACGACTATAACTTGGAAGCAGGCACAAGCAATTTAGGGATAAAAAGTCATAGTTGGTCTCCAGTAAAACCCTATGTACAAACACAGGAGCTGGCCCGCAAGTCTGAGCTTTAAATGGGCTACAGAATCAAAGCTCAGGCCAAATCAGATTCATCTTGGTGTGGGTGTGCCAGGTTAGGCCCTCACCCCCACCCTCTCTGCAGGGAAGGAATCTCAGGCACCTTCCTGGGGTTGAGAACCCTGGGCACTGCTTCCACTTAGTCACCACTGACATTCCCTTTCTCCCTTGGGGCAGGATTTTGATTTTTCAGAGAAGTCCATTTAAAAATACCCTCTACCACCTGATTAAGTTTTCATCACTAGAATATAAATAGAGATCCATGTGATTTCCAGGACTGCAATGAAATAGGTTCTTTTCTAAAACAGATAGACCCGTGTAGTATGTATGCTCCAGGAAGCATGCCCGAGTGCCAGTATCGAGCCTGGAGCCATGCTGCTGTTCACGTTGTAACAAAAGGCAAAAACAGCAATGGAAATGGGGACAGAGAGGGAAGCTGGAGCTGGGACGTCATGGAGAAACTGCCACAATCCTGGACACCATTTTCTTCAGTCTGTCCTGCTATTTGGACAGAGGTCCAGTCCTGTGTACTTTCGAATATTCTCTCACCTGAACTGTGAGTTCTGTATGTTAAATTTGTTCTGCTTGAAATAGCATAGAATTCCAAACAAGCTTGACTGCTGCCTTCCCTGAAGAGCCTAACCAGCCTTTCCTCTCCCACTCATTGTTTATCTCAGGTCACGCCTTTTTCCCTGGGACTCCTATCAATATCTGATAGAATTCTTATCTATTGCTTTGACCTGCTGATCTTTCCACTGATATGCATGGTAGCTCACAGCCTATTCTGACTTCTGCTACATTCCTACCTGCAGTAGGCTGGGCCCAACTGCAGATGTCCATATAGATACATCAGTGTTTTAGGACTCATTTAGGACACCGACGAGAGCAGTCTATGTTTCAGGCACTCCATGTGGAGAAACAATGGCAAATAGGGCGAGCTTTTCTCGTAAGTGAGTGATGGCTTTCCCAGAGAAGGGAGTGGCCAGATGGATTGGCTTTTCTTGTGCCTTGAGGCATTTTCGTGGCCATGTTTTTGATTTGCAGCAGTTAGAATAATGAGTAAAAATAATCACTTGCATTTAAATGGACACTCACTGAAGAGGGGACACCAGCGTTATCTACAAAGAGTTAGAATCTATAAGGCGTTGTAGTGGCACACTCACCTGATGTGGAGTGGGATCTTGGGTACCTTCTTAGAGACCTTGAATCTGTCTACATCTCCATAGACATCTGTGAAGTACACTCCGGCCACACTTGTCACCTGGTTCCCCGGGAAACTGGACAGCACATTGTCATGGCCATGTTGACTGGCCCAATACCAGGCCTGGCCCCCAATGAGCAGGCCCCCACCACGCTTCATAAACTGGACCAGCTTCTCAGTCAAACTGTCATTGTAGGCATCAGTGCAGTAAACACCCAGAGCCTCTCCAGGTTCAGGCTGAACCAGTGCCTCTAGACCAGAGTCACCTAGGATGTTTTCTAGTGATGCCAAGGAGGAATGCACTATGATGGGAGCCCCGGGGGAGGGGCAGAGCCAGTTCACTGCATTGACAAGAAATGGGGCCAAGTCAGCATGCAGCAGGTAACTCTCATGGGATACGACAACCAGGCGGCCTTGGCCATAGGAAGAGGCAGCAATGAGCACCTGGCCCTTGGCATTCACCATCACTGGGAAGGCAGCCTCCCCAATAAGGAGGAGCTCACTAGGAATGGGTTCTTTGGGAAGATCCCAGCTGGTCACTCCATTCATGAGGGTCTCAAAAGCAGCATCAGGGTTTGTTGCCATGGTTCTTGCTGATGCTGCAGAGAAAGCAGAGACTCAGGTTGGTCAAAATGGATTGAGGAACCTGTTTTTTTTTTTTTAAAAAAAAAGCAAGCACATTATTACAATCCCAATTTCATGACTCAAATACACAAGAAGAGTAAGGATGATAAATAAGACTGGATAATAAATAAATAGGCATCAATTTCCAGATGCTATGTGGTGATGAGATACAGACCTGCCAACTGGAAGGCTGCTTTAGACTGACTGACAGGAAAAACCTGGTAAGAATGTGGCCTTGTAGCTGAAACCTGAAATGCTGTGGGAATGGGAAGAACATTTTGGTAAGAGGCATACCAGGGCACCCATAGACTCAAGGGCAAAGGCCCGAACAGGACCTGAGGTAGGTTGGAGGTTCAGGTTCCTGAATGGCCTGGTGGATCAAATGCAGGAGCTGACCTGGTGTTTCTTATATTTGGTCAGACAAAAGGGTCACATGACTTGTCAGGCTGTTGCCAAAGGCTTCCAGATGGTCAAATCTGCCCACTATCTGGCCAGTGATCTTTACAAACCTGCTGAAGGCTGTCTGCTAGCAGCTGAGCTTCTCCAGTACTCCCTGCGAGTTTCTCCCTTGTTTTACAAATTAGACTACAGAGTACAGGCACAGTGAGCCCATGTGAGGGACCCTCTCTTCTTTCCCTTCTCATCTCCATGAGTGCTGCCGTGGATCGTAGCTGGTGCCCCACACCACTTCTCTATCCCCACATCTGAATAGCTCCCCATGAGGGACCTCCTCTCCACTCACATGACTGGCAGGGCAGTCCTTCAATGGCTGTGAATTGATATCCTAAGGCTGTGATATCCTAAGTTAGCTTCAAGTATACTGGAGGGAACCATGAACACCTGCCCAGTGCCTTACGGAGGAGCGTCCTGAGAGGGTCCCTCGCAGGGCTGTGCTCTGCAGGCTCAGTTCTAGAGGGCCAACGCTCACCTTGTTCAGTTCCCTCCTTCCTAGTTCCTCTCCCCAGGTTATTCTCTTGGATTTTCAGGGCTTTCTTCCCCAAAAAGCCTCCAAGGAGTGGGAAGTACCTGAACAGATCAGAGCCAAGTGCCCCTCTTGTCTCCTTTGTTCCTCCTGTTCTCATGAACCGTCAAGAGCTTATGTTGTCCGTCTCCTCTCATTATCACAAGCAGGCTGACTAACCCGGTCTGAGCCTGCAGTTCCCACTTTCATTCAGCATGCTTGACTAAGAACTCCAGAGCCCTCGTTTCAGCCACTCCCTGTGCGGTGAAAGTCTGTTATGTTAGCGTCGGCATGTCTGTGTGTGTTTCTTCGCCACCGCCACCCCCACTTTCCATCCCGTTTCACTGCGGTGCAATTCCCAGGAAAGTGAACAGTGGGAAATTCAGATGGATCAGGAACTCCAAGTTCAATGTTAAGTCATCTTAAGTTTGTCTGAGAAGAAAGTTCTCTCACAAAAACCACTTGGGCAATCTGTTCAGAAACGACAGGCCCACCCACCACTCTGTAACTAAATGCGCTTGCACGCGCGAACACACACCACTCCAGTGTAAAGAGCAGAGATGAATCAGTTCTGAGTTAAGTAGAAAATTGTACCAGATACATGAAACTAAAAGAGAAACAGACCTGTGGGAAGATACACTGTCGGGAATGGCGTCCAGTAGCCTTCTGACACTTTAGGGGTTCCCTCCAGAGTCGCCCAGGTGCTCGAACATCCAGCCCCACTCTAGAACACGCGAGGACTAAAATACTCACTCGAGGAGGCCGCTGTGCCTGCAGATTGTAGCAGCAGACTGGAGGAGCGCAGTCCGGGTGAAAGGTGGCACAGGGGCGGGACCTCCTGGGGACCGGCCGCGGAGAGCAGGGCTATCACTGAAGCAGGTTAGGTTCTCCGGAGAAGAGTTTCCGAGCTGAGTTCCCTGGGCGGGGTTTCCCTGGGCGGGGCTTCCCTGGGCGGAGCCGTCTTGTGTCTCCTGGGCGGAGCTTCTCGGGGGCGGATTTTTTCCTGGAGGCTTGCTACCAGGGGACAAGGCTGGTTAAGGGTGTTCTGTCCTGCGGGGTGGGCTATCCACGGAACTGGGCTGGGTAAGGATGGACTGTCCTGTGGGGTGGTCTATCCAGGGAACTGGGTTGGGTAAGGATGGGCTGTCCTGTGGGGTGGTCTATCCAGATAACTGGGCTGGGTAAGGGTGGGCTGTCCTGTCGGTTGGGCTATCCAGGGAGCTGGACTGGTTAGGGGTGGGGCTGTTCCGGAGGCAAGGCCCTCGGGAAGCTGAGCTGTTCCCATAACCGGGAGGGGTGACCGCCCTCGGAGCGATCTTCCTGAGGCGAACCTCTTCCTGAGAAGGCTGACGCAACCTACCTGGAGAGAGGACTCTCTGCAAAGCTCTTGATGGACCAAGGGAGAAAAATCAAACTCCAAATCTCCAATTAATTTCGGGGCGAACATCACCCAACAACTGCGCCAGAGCCGGAATCTGGCTCCAACCGACACGGTGCCTCATCACAGCTTCACTGCGTTGTTAACCGGCTCCCAGGCTCGGGCGTCAGGGCCTGCCCCCTGGTGGTTGACACTGGCCGTGCATCTGTAAGGATCTGAGGGGAGCACATACTAGACATTTTGGCCTGAGTATGCATAGAAATCTATTCCAGAGACATTGCTACTGGGCATGATCTACACAGGCAAGACCAAGGTTAACCAAAGTTAAAGCTTCGATACTGCCCGAATTTATGGCCAAAGGGGGTCAGAAAAATGAAGGTGAAGGGCAGATAAGTGTGTCGGTTTCAGCATAGCTTTGTATAGCAGTGTGTTGTTTATACTTTTGTAATTGTATGATTTTGTTTTCTGATGAAAAGGAAGGGGACCAAAGAGAGGTAAAAAGATACGATGAGAATACTTACAAAAAGACTTTTTAGCTCATTTGGTCTATCACTAGCTATACATTCAACCATTGAGGTTTTTACAATTATGCATCTATTTTTAAAATGACTATGTGCTTCATCTTCTATTTGCATTATTAAAAAGCACTAGTTATTCTCATAAACACCATGCTGAATTTTCCCAGCAGTCTCTCCATCTTGCTAAGGCAGATTCCTAGCTCATTCCCTTCATGAGTGAACAGCATCTACCCCAGGACCTTGCTGAGAAGTTGTCCATCGCTTTGCATTTTTATTTTGTGATACCTGGCAGTTTACTTGGCTAGACTCTCATCCATGCTTTTCTGTATACACCAGGCACTCTTTCCTGCCATCCACTCTGCAGGGAGGAGGGTCAGCACTATAACCAGCTTCTGTTCTAGCACTTCATGTCCTTCCATGGTCACCGGGGGTTGCCTTCCCTCCTTGACTTCAGCCCACAGCTGGCAAATGTTGACTGTGTTTCTGTTTGGAACTTTATCCAATATATCTTCAGTTAAGTTAAATTTAACTTAACTGCCTCCCTAGTACGAGATCTCATAGTAAACTATTAATAATATTAATATTTTGTGCCCCTACCCCAGAATTTTCAAATAAAGTTGTAACTATATTTTCAGGGACCATCTTTAAAGAAATGATTTAGTTGAAAGAAAGCCATTAATGTAGCATCCCCAACCCCTAGACAATAACCAGTGTCCTCATGAGAAGAAAAGGAGACAGGAGTGCAGAAGAAATACTGTGTGATGCCATAGGGAAACGATGGCTACCCACCTGTAAGCCGAGAAGGAAAGCCTTAGGGAAAGCAGACCTGCCTGTCCCCTGACCTCAGACTGCCAAGCTACAGAGCTGCCAGAAGCGTCTTTGTTCAAACCACCCTGCCTATGACAGGTTATGTCTTAGATAAGGAATAAACATGCCCTCCCCTTACTTTAAACAAGTTAGAGAATGTTAAAGGTATATTCCTAGAAAAATTAACCAAGTAGTTTTGTATTGCTTTCTGGACCTGCACAGACCCAGAAGCAAAGGGAGGGGGTAATTGGTAAAGTGTTTACATCTCAAACATTTAGATATTCTAGCCCCAGAATCTGCATGAAAATGTTATGTGTGGTGGTTCATCCTTATGATCACAGCGCTGTAGAGACAGCAAAAGGAGGACCCCTGAGGCTCTCTGGCCAGTCTAGCCTAATTGGCAAGCTCCAGGTCAATGAGAGAGCTTGTCTCAAAGGAGGTGGATAGCATCTTTGATGATGGCACTGGTCATCCTTGGGCCTCCATATGCATGTGCATACACACTTTATCCTCACATGTGTACACACATACATATACATGCATACTGTTTGGGGATATTTGTATTGTTTGAAGATATATTGTTGTGATTGTTTAATAAAGAGCCAAATGTTCAGCAGCTAGGCAAGAGGTATAGGCAGGACTTCTGGGCAAAAAGAAGAACTGAGGATGAATCTAGACATGCATGAGAGACGGCAGGGAGAGAAAATGGGAGGTGCAAGGTGGAAGAGAGATAGCACCAGATGTAAATAGTTGGTTTATGTCATAGTTAAGGCTTGTTAGGAACAAACCTGAGCTATATGCTGAGATTTCATAATTAATAAAAAAAGTCTTCATGTCACTCTTTGGGAGTTGTCTGGTGGGACAGAAAAAGACTCATTACAGCATACAACTGTGCCCAATTACTGGTTTGGTTGTAGGGTAAAAATAGATTTGCAAGGCTCACTTTTACAACCAAACCATGTCTTCCTTCCACTCACTGCCATGAAGAGCCAAAAAGTAAGGTCTAAAAGAACAAGTATTATTAGCAGTAAGAAGGAGAAAAGCCAGGGATGTTTATTAAAGTGCGTATATGCATGCATGTTTTCCATGGCCTAGCAATCTCAGTTATAGAAATTTACATGGTTATTGAACAGAAGATATTCATGGCCAAGTTATTTTAAACAAAGTGACAGTTCAGAATTACTTATTCAGATATCCATACAGTGGTCAGATTTGCAAGTTGTATAACCAGCACTCTTACCACCAAAGCATCTTGGCATCATTACAGTGTCCATCCCAAAGTTCAGTGATGATCACATTAGCTGCCGTGCACTGGCTCCCTAAAACCCTGGGATCCTAACCTAGACACATGCCATCCACGTGGGTAATTTCTGATTGGGCCTCCACCTTTCATTGACACTGTGGTTCCTATTTTCTCCTAGGATTCTGGCCCAATTAATTCCTTTAAGTTTTTAAATTTACTGAACACCCAGTGCCCCCTCCCCCATTGTCAAAGAGGAAGTTCCTTCTAGAAAACAAGCCTTTTTTTTCGGCTATGTACTATTAGTCATTGCTTCCAGGAATATCGTCCAATGAATTTTGTCTAATTTTTTTAAAGTCATATAGTGGGCAACATTAGTTTCTTTTTTAAATGATTTTTGTTAATTATTTCAAATATGTGTGTATGCTTGAATATATGTATGTTCTGTTGGGGTCCAACTTCGAAGGTTCATATGTTCCAGGGTAGGGGCATGTGGATCAGAAATGTTAGGCAGAATAGACAGATACAAAAGAGATACAGAGACATAGCATAAAGTCTGTAGGGCAACTCAGTGAATGCTGAATCTGCCCGTATTTATTTCTCATGATTTCTAAATAAATACCCCAATCCAAAGGAGGGGAAGAAAGCAAAAGACTTTTTTTGTTTGTTTGTTTTTGATACAGGGTTTCTCTGTGTAGCTCTGATGCCTGTCCTTGAACTCATTTTATAGACCAGGCTGGTCTGGAAATCACATAGATCTACCCACCTCTGCCTTCTAAGTGCTGGGATTAAAGACAAGTGTCACCATCACTCAGCAGCAACAACAACAACAAAAAAAACGTTTTTACCATGATGCAAGGAACAAGCAAAGCAATTCCCGGCTTAATATCCAAAGCACGTAACCACACTGTAGGTCAAGAGACGTTGGATATTTTAAAAGATGGAGATTTTAAAGTATTTGACATTCTAAAGACTGTCAAAGTTTCTAGGATGTTTATATTTTATGCTGTGATGATGTGGGATTCCCTTCTGTTTTTCTGTGAATATGTTTTATTATCATTTGTTAATAAAGAAACTGCTTTGGCCTACATCAGGGAAAATATAGCCAGGCTGGAAGAGATATATAGAGACAGTAGGCTGAGTCAGAGAAACACCATGTAGCTGCCAAAGGAGACAGATACCAGATTCTTACTAATAAGCCACAGCCTCATGCCATTACACAGAAATGGGTTAATTCAAGATGCAAGAGCTAGAAAGAAATACAACTAAGCTATTGGTCAAATAGTGTTGTAATTAATTCTGTATAATTATTCAGGTCAGAGCAGTTGGGAAATGGACAAGTAGTCTCCATTTATAAATGGTGCCTGAACATTTGGCATGTATATTCACATAAAACCTAAGAAAGCTTAAAATGAGTGCTTCTAGATCCACAAAACAGGAGACAAATGCAGCTTCTTGGTGGCCACATTATTTTCAGAAAGGCTCTGTTTTCTGGCTGAAAGCAGAGATGCAACACCTTTAAAAAAATGACTTCCTGGTTCATACTGGCAGAAACAGCTCTGGCTCTTTTGGGGGGGTCTGGCTATGGAGCATTTAAATGGAGTTTGTGAGCAAAGTACTACAACTTGCATAATGGCAGCATAGATTTACAGCATCCTGAATGTGAACGGTAAGCATGGCTCATAGAGCTGGCGGTTAACCTACCTTGGCCAATGTTGGATGAGGTGGAGCCAATTAGTCCTAGCTATGCTACTTAGCATTTTAAAAAGCATTCCTGGTCAGACAATGATTACAGATACACAATAAAGACAGATTTAGACAGAAATAAACCTCTGGATGGGTCACAGTATGTTTAACAAATGTACGTAGGCTTGGGAGAGAGAAGAAAAGGATTATAGACAGTTATAAAAAAAAGTTGAATAAAATAAAACAAAGTTTTTAAATAGACAGTAGCAGTAGTATAAAAGAGCACAGACAGTGATAGAGTAAAAGAGGACAGACCTAAATAGAGAACTCTCAACAGAGGAACCTAAAATCGCTGAAAGACACTTAAGGAAATGCTCAACATCCTTAGTCATCAGAGAAATGCAAATCAAAACAACTCCGAGATTCCATCTTACAACTTACAGAATGGCCAAGATCAAAAACACTGATGACAGCTTATGCTGGAGAGGTTGTGGGGTAAAGGCAACACACCTCCATTGCTAGTGGGAGTGCAAGCTGGTACAGTCCCTTTAGATATCAGTATAGCAATTTCTCAGAAAATTAGGAAACAATCTTCCTCAAGACCCAGCAATACCACTTTGGGGTATATATCCAAAGGATGCTCAATTGTACCACAAGGACATGTGCTCAACTATATTCATAGCAGCATTGTTTGTTATAGCCAGAACTTGGAAACAACCTAAATGTCCCTTGACTGAAGAATGGATAAGGAAAATGTGGTATATTTACACAGCAGAAAAAATAATGTCATCTTGAAATCTGCAGGCAAATGGATGGAGCTAGAAAACATCATATTGAGTAATGTAACCCAGACCCAGAAAGACAATTATCACATGTACTCACTCAGAGGTGGTTTTTAAACTTAAGGCAAAGAAAACCAGCCTACAAATCACAATCCCAGAGAACCTAGACAGCAATGAGGACCCTAAGAGAGACTTACATAGATCTAATCTACTGGGAAATAGAAAAAGAGAAGATCTCCTGAGTAAATTGGGAGCATGGGAACCATGGGAGAGGTTAGGAGGGGAAGGGAGAGGCAGGAAGGGGAGCAGAAAAAGAAGTATTGCTCAATAAAATCATTAAAAAAGAGTAAAGAAAAAATAAGCCACATAAAGATAGAATACACAGAGAGAGTCTAGATTTCGTATATTATTGTGCTTTCTTTTAATTTTTTTGACTGCAGAGAGATAATTGATTCTGGGGGCTGCTAAGTTAAACCAACATAAAGGTACATTGACTTCAAAATTTGGGTCTAAGGATATGTTTCTTGGGAAAGAGTTTCTCCTTTTGCTTCAACAGAAGATGAAAATCAATGAATTCCTACTGGGCTAATGTGGTTTGTTGGAATAAGACCTCCTGAAAATTCTCCATGACTCCTAAAACTACTTAATTGTCCACTATATAATAGAAAATTTGAATAGCTGTTGTTACTCGTGGCATGTTGGTGTAGTTTTGTAGACTAGAAGGCATTATCTGTAGTTATTCCAGTTTATCACTAAACGGAATGATATAGCTTCATATAAATGTATTCTAATTGTGAACTATAACTAATAGTCCTTGCCCTTCTTCAATTATTTTTAGCCACGAGTTTAACTTAATGTGGTCTTGTATATTCTTTCTCATAATGTTCTCAAGAATGTGGAAAAGATTAGCTCTGATCTAATTTAGGAGACGAAATGACTGACTCCACCGATGTGCTTTCACTGGTGTGAGTCACTGGAGAGGTTCACTAAGCCACAGAGATGTTCCAAAACGGGAGTCTCCAGCTGTTTGTAATAAACAATAATGTGCTGGCCATGAGAGTGCTGCTCTCAGATTTTCAACTGCAGGACATACAAGTGCCAGTCGGTCTCAGCTGGTATGTCCCGGAAACCTTGGCACCAATACTGCCCAAGGGTTCTCCCAGCCAGTGATCGAATACACCAGGAATTATAAAGCAGGCCTGGGCACTTCTGGAAGACAAGGGATGCTGCTGATGGTAATTTTAGCTCAGGGACTCCACAGTGGTCTTGAAGAAACTCCATGAGATCTGTACTCAATGTCAGCCTTAGCTTTCTTCTTTCTCCTACACTGCAGTCCAGTGCTACTCCCCGCCTCCTTTCAGCCCCTCATCAGATCATCTAACAACCACTTCCCTTAATAAATGTCTAACACATGGGATCCTATCTTTGCTTCTTCCTCTTAGAGGAGATAGATGAGCATAAGCACTATTATAAATATAGCTCCACACAGTCTGATTTTCAAGTCTATTTATGAAAGTTTTCTTCTAATAGGAGCAAGGGGAAAATTATTAACTTGAGCATATTTATGGGAGACTCATTATTTCACATTTTATTCTCTGCTACATTTGTGATAACTTTTATGGGAGTACCTCACAGTCTGTCTCCAAGGACAAGCATCAATCTGCTTCATTGAAAACAACAAACCTGAACTCCTTAGCTTCTTTTGGCAGGTGGCCAGTCCTAAGTTCTGGTTAGGAAAACTTTCACATTCTCCTTTGGTAGATCTGTGATATTAACTGTTCTATGTTTTCTGTCTGCTTATATTGGAAATGCATGGAACATCTGTGGTGGAAGCCGCTAATACTCTGGTGACAGATTAGAACACATTACTGCTGCAGAGATACAGATTGCTGTCTAGATTTCTTCCTCTAGTAAGAGACAAGGGTCGTCTTACATCTGTAAACTCTGCCACTTCTAGTCATATATAAACCTTAGTATTTATGTAAGACTTGAACTTTTGGGAATCAGCAAAATTATGTCAGTTTGAACCTAACAATTGATGTTTCTCAGACTCTGGAATATCTTATTTATTAGCCACAGTAGACAAATTATCTTTACTCAACCAAACCAATATGATGCCCATATTTTCACAGACATTTCTATGCACAATTTTATTCAGGCTGAAGGTATTGAGATACCAGAGGGGTTAGAGGGTGGGAGCTGGCACTCACTAATGGTCAATGTGCCCACAGAAAGGATGGAAAAAATAGTTTAGGGATAGATTGTTTACCTAACCATGTTCAAACCTCTTGCAAAAACCAAAAACCTCTTGCAGAGGATGAGTAAGTTAATAGCCATATGCCTGATGATTAGCACTTTTTTCTGAAAACATAATTATTGATTTCTCTCCCAAAATTTCTTATGATATTAAAACCAATTCTTTTAAAGTCTTCTCTCATTATACTGAGATTTTCTGATCATGGGTGTCTTTAATTTCAGCTGAAGCTAAACAGACACCAGTCTGGTCGGTGGGATGACGTGGATATGGAACGGGAAGCCTGGTATCATGGGACCTGAGTTACCCAGTACTCTAATCTTATTTCCAGATGAACTCCAATACATAAGACTAAAATGTCCATGGCTGAGTAAACCAAATCATATTTTTAATCAATCTTCTTCATATGAATTTGGATTAAATTTCCATTTTCCTGAATGCATCAGATCATTGATAAGGACCCAGATATTAGTGTGCTAATGGATAGAATTGTGTTTCCATTCATTACATTTGGCAAAAAGCAGAGCAATCACTAAAATGAACCTACTTTGCTTCCTATTGGACAGTAATTTCAGAATGGAAGAGCCAAAAATTTTACTGAAAAATGCAATTTAATTTTGAAGTTTCACAATTGAAACTCAAAAGTTGTGAGTTTCCACTAGGTGAGTGCGTTGGTCAGCTATGCGTTGATGTGACAAGATACCCAATATGATAAACTTGAAGAAAAGAAGGGTCTGTCTGGGCTTAAAGTTTCAGACAATTTTGCTTATGGTCCATTTCCTGTTGCTTTTAGATGAGGTAGACCATCATGGTAAGGAATGTGTAGTGTAGCATGCTTGTGATCCTCATGCCATCTGGGAAACAGAGAAAGGGAGGAGCCAAACTTCCAACACTTCTTTCAAGGCCACATCCTTAAGAAACAACTTTCTACCAGATCCCTTCTCTTAAAGGGACCTCTTTGTTGGAGTTCAAGCTTTTAACACAGGAGTGTTTTGGGGGATGAGGATGGGGGCACGTTCATTCTTAAAACTGTAACAGTCAGTGAATCCTACTAATGGTTATCCCTCATTTCAAGACATTCATTTGGTGGAGGCTGAAATGATGGGTTGGGCATTGCGAATGCTTTCTGTTCTCAAAGAGGAACCAGAAATCAGTTCCCAGCACTCATGCTAGGAGGCTAACACGTAACTCGAACTCCAGGGGATCTGAAGCGCTTTTCTGGTCTCCTTGGGAACCTGCAGACACATGACAGATACATGCGAAGATATATACAAATGCACATCGATAAAAATAAATATCAGCATAAAAGATTTACATCTGGAAAAGTAACTGTTTACTGATGGTATTCCAAAGCGTCTGCTTTAGTGTTTCCTCTATGTGCTCCGCATACTTCTACTTCCCTATGTTATGAGTTAATTGCATGGTGTGCTGCACCATTCTTTTTTTTAGGATCTGCTTAAATATCACCCTCAGAAGCTTCCCTAGATCACATTACATAAAGCAGCAAATGTGCCCATTTTATGGGCCTCACCCATCCGTCCACTTTTCCATCATTATCTACAATATTTTTCTTCATAATACTTCATACACCACTTAACATCTTCTTCTAAATATTTATGTTCATATTAGAACAAAGCACCCTGAGGACCAGTGTCCTAGTCAACATTACCTTAACTGTACATAGCTTAGAGTTGCCTGAGAAGGGAATCTCAACTATAAGATTTCTCACATCAGCATGGCCTCTATTATTATTTGATGTAAAGGGCTCAGTTCCCTGAGGGTGGTATCATTCCCAGGTCAGGTAGGTCATCCTGGTTTGCATAGGAAGGATAGCTAAGCACGGGGCAGTGAGAAAGCCAGCAATCAGAATTCCTCCATGGTTTCTGCTTCAAGCTCTTGCTTGAGGTTTTATACTCACTTTCCTCAATGACAGATTATGCCCTGGAAGTATAAGCCAAATAAACCCTTTTCTACTCATGCTGCCTTTGATCAGGGTGTTTTGTGATGGCAACAGAAAGGAAACTAGAATTGCAAAAGGTTTGTTCTATTAGTTCTATTTCTAGGCCCTAGAACAATTGTGATTAAAGTATATGTAAATGAAAATTGTGGTAAATGTAAAAATGTATGAATGAATTTACTTGCTGGACTAAAATAGGGTGCTCAAATGTTGGGTAGCTATTGTACAAAAGTCCTAAATTTATGATGATTCTGTGATTTTTTTAAAAATTATTTTTAAATGTGTATCGGTGTTTTGTCTGCAGGTATGTCTGTGTACCATGTGTGAGTATAGTTCTGCAGAGGCCTGAAGAGGGCATTAGATTCCTCTAAACTAAAGCTACAGACAGTTGTATGCTGTCAAGTGAGACCTGGGAATCGAACTTTGGTCCTCTGGTTGAGTAGCAAGTGCTCCTCAGTGCTGAGACATGCCTCTAGAGCCCCATATAAAGCTGTTTTGATTTTACTTGGGGACGTAATTATCCTTGTGGTTTAATTTAGTTTAGCAGAGAAGTTGAAAGTCAAATGAAGTCAAAACTTTTACCAACTTAGTTTCCAGTCATACACAGGTTATAAATTCAGGGAGGTAATTTGAGTACTGATGAAAATATTTTCTACTATGCTTTATTAGGTTATGCACATGCACACTCTCACACACAGACACAATCTAATGTAAATGAATATTCAGGTTCATTTTGTGTGGGGGCCTACAGAAGTGGGTCCATTCCACTTTGACTGAAGAAGAGCTTACGCCTACTCTTGTTCTTTCAAAGTTATTGACAAGAGGTCTGCCTTGAGAAGTGACTACAAACAAGATATACCAACCTAGGGTGTGGTTACTTGGTTTTTAGATATTAAGACGACCCATAGAGGTGAATCTGCTCCATCTTGATCAAACATCAGAGAATTCAAGCTTATTCCTGCTCCTTCAGGGAAATGACAGGAGGTTTAACCCAGGGAGTGGCTGCCTACAGAATACTTGGTCTCAGGTGTAGTTGCTGCATATCCTACCCAAAACAACAGAATGAGTAATTTTTCATTTGTATTTTAATAAATAAAGTTTGCCTGAAGATCTGAGAGTAATACAGCCCCACGGTCAGCCTTACAGACACTCCTTCATTCCAAAGTAATTGCAAGCCTGTTAGACAGGAAGCTTAATCACAAGGTCTGCGAGAACCGCAGCAGGCTTTGTGTTCTGTTGAATATCCATAGAAATAAGAGGAGGTGAAGTGTGCTTGAATCTTGCCAGACAGAGTAGCTAGAATTACAGGGTCATGGAGGACTTGTGTCCACTTAGACTGGCACATCGGATGAATCCCAATGCTTGCTGCCCTTGCCAGCTAGTCAACCATATCTTGGTCAATATGAAGTCTCTGAAGGATGTTTTATTTTGGTATATTACAAACTTTTTTAAGTAATACATGCACAAGGTAAAAAATTAAATAATACAGAGGACCTTGAAATGAAAACACAGTTCCCACCCCACCCCCCTTCTCTAATCCCATTTCCCAGATGCTTTTTAACAATATCTATATTTTGGATCTTCTTGGTGGCTAGCTTCCTACCTTTAAATAACATGTTTGAACAATAATCTCTTGACTTATTAACTTTAGACAATCTTTAATAATTCACCATTACAAAAGATAAGGATTTAACGTACATCTTCTCCACCTTTCCCTTACCTGGCTTTCTCCAAATGTTTAATAGATATGTCATTTTTCATTCTTTTGAGGGTCTAATGTTTAGCACTGACCATATAGCTGTGTTCCATTAATTGAACAGTTTGTGTTCAACCCCCTTTGAATATTCAAGTAGCCCCACTCTTCCCTCTACTCCTCTTCTCCCGATGAATCCAGCCTCCACTCTGCTGTCCCTCAGCAGGATAATGTCACTTTTCCACTTCTGTTCTGTTCTTTCAGGTTTTGTTCCTAGGCGATCAGAACACTAAAGACCTATGAGTGGCATCTACATTATTTTGGCTAGAAAATACTTTTTACCGAGATAAAAGGTGGACAGATTTACATATTTCTCCCAATGTCATATGCCTGTTTCACTGGGAACAAAACTTATCTATCTGCTGCCAATGGCCAATCAAGTCTCTTCTCATAACACATTCAGAATCCTATCCCATTCTATCTCCCTGCACAGTTGAGCCTAAATTTCTTGACATATTCTTTATTTTTTTCTTTCTTTTTTTTTTTTGTGATAGAAGACTGTATGTCTTCCACATCTCCAAATGCCTCATTTATTCAGAACTACTCTGGCACATTCTTCTCGGAGCCCAATGGTTGTGTTTTTTTTTTCTAAAATGGGTCTATTAGATAACTCCCACTCCAGACTAAGACATCCTGGGTGAGGTCCACTGGTGTCCAAGACCACTTTCCTTCTTTTTTGGGTCTTTAATCCTCTTTTTTTTAACATGGAAAAATTTCCTTAATAAGAGCAGAGGAGTGAAAGAGGGCTTCTAAAAACTCACCTGCCAAAAGCAATCTTTAATTCTCGACAATCTGACCCATATGGAGTTTCAGAAACAAGCATTTTCAAAAGTAAAGTAAATCCACTGCTCCCTTGACTTCTAGCCTTCAGAGCCACAGCTGAAGTTGCCAGACACTTCTCATCCAGGTTTGGCTCAACTGTTTTCCTTTCTCTGGGCACTTCGAATATGTTCTAGCCCTACTGTTTCATTTTTTCTTAGCACTGTACTTAGATGTAGTTGGCATAGGGTCCCCTCATTCTAGTGTTGCTCAAGTCTTTCTTCTCTGTTCATCCATGCTATCTATCCCTGTCTTCTGGGAACTCACCATGGTTAAACAGTGATTGTCTATTTTTCTTTCTTTCCTTCCTCTTGTTTTCCTTCCTATTACTTTATCTTGTTGCATATGTGGAGAGATTCATTCTATTTCACTTTCCAGCCTATCTACTGAACATTTTTGGCGGTCTTATTTAGCTTTAAAAATGTTCAAAATTTGCCCTTTGTATATTATCTAACAAATGCCCTTCAGATCTCCCTGGAGAGATGGCCAAAATTTTAAGGAATTTTTTTCTTTGTGAATTTTGTTTCCTTAAGTTTATAATTTTTTTAAAATCTTTTTACATCTAAGTTGTTATTTTTGGTAGGGGTCTCCCTTGGTTCCTTCCATGCATGGAATTCCTGTCAGAAAGTCCACATTAAGAACCTGTGCTAACTATTGTCTTTTAAAAGAACTCCTGATTCTCCAGCAAATCTCTCCTATGATTAGAAGCCGTGGGTATGTGAACAGGAGTCCCACATCTCAGAAGAAAATTAACAAAAAGGCTAGGGGGCCACTTATTTCCATGAAAAGAGTATCCTTTGGAACACTAATTCTTCCCTCTCCTCAGGTGGTTTATTTGATTCCTTTATTCAAACAGCAATAACAATAACAGCTTCACTAGTACCAATGGTAGATTTTCTGTCTTCTATGTACAAGGGTTGGGGTAGGGTAGAACGGGGGGGTCAATTTACAACTGGTACAATTATTTAGTAGCTAGACTTTTCTAGTGTTCAAGTCTCTTTGGGGTTATGATGGTCAGATCAGTGTATTCTGTCTGAAACATGCCTTCATATTTCCCATTCATTAGCAAGCTTCATTTACTTTATCTCTTCCAGAAATTTGTTGCAATCTTCTTCAACCAAACGCCTTTTTAGTTTTCTTTGCTGAGTGTCTCAATGTCTCAATTCTCTTTTGTATTCCTTGTCTTCGGTTTCAGTGGGGCCTGGGAAAGGAGGGAAGGCAAACACACAGATTTAGTCCATCATCTTAAATGGGCAGCACCACTGGAAGCTTTCGACAGGGAAACAGCATAGATATCTTTACTGAAAAGACCCAGGCTTTTCAACTGAAAGCAGATTAAAGGGGTAGGGTGAGAACGGAAACAGATTAAGCTGGAGGGGTGAGAATGGAAAAAGCTTATCCTAAAAGATTGAAGATCCAATTTTCTCTCTGCAAACACAAAGCATTTGGGACTTCTGGAAATCAGGTACTTCACTAAAATAGATCATGATTCAAAATCCAATAAACCCCAAAATGCTCTCATGTACTCAGGGGAGAGTGACAAACAGTCTGAATAACCAGAACCTAAGGAGTTGCCTGATGCTAATGGCTCACCACTTTTCTACCGGGAAGCACTTTAGGAGTCTGACTTAAATTCTCCCTCTCTAGAGATGTTCCAGACAATCAGAGTCTTTTTGTCCTGCTAAGGTTAGATAAGGGCTAAGCCTAAAGAGCCCATGCTCTGGCAAGCAGGAGGATAAATGTTCTGTGTTACTGGTGTGTTTCTTTATTTGGCAATCCAAAGCACCACGATTTATGAATACCCAATCTGCAATCAGAATGCTTGGTTTCAAACTCATAGACCTATGACTTATTAGGAGTGGAGTCCCACATAATTGACTTAATCTCCATAAAATACAGTTCTCTTATTCATAAAATAAGAGTGATAATAATTTCTACTTTGAGATTATTGGGAAGAATAAGTGATAAACCTATATATGGGAACCAGTACAATGCCAGGCACATACTTAATAGCGCATAATTAAAAATAATTATTTTATAAAGATTGAATGTTTGTGTTCAAAATGCCTCAGTGATAAATATCCATGAAATAAATCTAGAATTGAGAAGTTGCATGATAAAAAAACAGATACATAAACTTTATAGTCTGTGCATTCACCCACTTACAAGTTATATAAATAAAATAGATTAGACTAAAACAAATTGAAAATAAAAGGGAACACTGGTTATGCACAACATCAATCCTAGAGGCAAGCACTCATTAAAACTATGAAAGAAACTTTAAAAGAAAATGGGGGAAAACCAAGAGAACTTTGAATGTGTAGTAACTAATGAAATGTGGGTTTGCTCTGTGGAATTATCTTGCTCCAAAGTGAAGTTTTCTGTAGATGTGTAATCAGTAACCCTTGCCAGCAATTGTGTCTTGAACCTCCCTGTGGAAACATATCAAAAGCTGGGGATCTATTGTTTGCTAAAGCTAAACACTATCTTACGATTGTTCTGGTTTTTGTTAAGATCTCCACTCTAGATTTTATCAAAGAAGGAATTTGAACTGAAAGAACTGGGTAAAGAGGTCAAATATAAGTAGCTGTGAAAGACAAAAAAAAGGGACTGCATTGTAAAACTGGGTGTGGCTGTGCACACTTGTAACACCAACACTTGGAGGCTGAGGATGAAAGATCACTGAGTTTGAAGCAGCCAGCCTCTACCTAGATAGAGAGGCCTGGTCTCAAACAACCATTGAAAAACTCCATGAGTGAGTGTCGAATCCTTTCTTTATATTCATAAAGCAAAGTACCAAAATCATCTTAGGGGTTGGTATGTGTAGTGTAAGATAGGGTAGGGCAGATAAATCATTTCTTTTAAATTTATTTAGTGTGTTTGTGTGTGTGTATCACAGAACACATGTGGAGGTCAGAAGACAACCTGCAAGAGTTGTTTCTTTCCTTCTACTAAATGAGTTCTGAGAATTGAACTCAGGTCTTGAGTCTCGGCAGCAGGTGTCTTTACCAACTGGCCCTCAGTAACAATTATTCACTGTATATTAAAAAAAAAACTATAAATGATTTTGAAGGCATTTTGTCTGAAGAAGTGATAGATGCTGGAGTAGACAGATGCATTTTATCCAATTCAGATATAAAAAACTGTATTCATACATTAGACATTACATGGCATCTTGTTCATATATGCCGGTTTTATATTTTCATATATCAGCTTTAAAACCTTAAAGGGCTATGACCATATCTGTTAATACCACCTAAAAGTGAAGTCTAGCTCTATAATAATTTTGGGTTAATTAAATATGACATTTTCTCACACCCTTTAACTGCTATAATCACTTTTAGAGACATTGCAAAGCTCAGTTTTCCCAATAATCATATGAAATAGATCCCAATTTATAGGATAAGATCATAGAACCATGGACAAGTCAAGGATCTTGCTGCCAGTAACACACAAATGGTCAATAAAAGACCTAGCGTTTGGGCACCAGGAGTCTGCTAAGAAAAAGGCTGCTGTTAACCTCTGAGCTGTGGAAGAGAATGACGGGTCAGCATGCAATGAAGTAACCCTTAGTCGGCATGCACCATATAGTTCACAAGTTTCTTCAAAACCATCAGTCAGACACTCCATGACCCCCCAAGAGGCAGAGACTTCTATACCTATCCCGAAGACAACGGAAAGACTGCCCTCTATGGCCCGTCACGATAGACCAGTGGTCAGCACAGACACAAATGCCCAAGCTCCCAGCACTGGGCCAGTACATGGTCAGGAGGGTGCCTGGGGTAGGGCAAAGGGGTAGGGCTCCTAAACACAGGCCTTATTCCTAAGAAAGTCTGGCTGCGCTTTTGTGCCGTGTTCTTAACCCGCTTCGTAGTGACAGAAGTCAGGAGTAAGACACAGGAGCAATGAATTAAGAGGACAAAGCCAGAACTTTAGAAGACAGAGGTAGAGGAGTAAACCCCAGCCTCTGCCTACCTCCCCAAACCTCTCTACCTGCCACCTCGATGGGCACTCCTTACATCTGTGTGAGGAGGTACAATTTCATTATATTTTCCTTCCATTCAGGCAGATAGGCTAGGCTGGTAGCCAATTCCTTCTGGATGGGCCAGGCCCAGGCCTCAAAGAATGGAGCCAGGTTCTTCTGCACTTGCTGGGAGAACAACTTCACCCACAGATTCATTTTGTCGACATTGTCTGTTGGCAAGTTGGTCTGGTTTCTGTACTCAGTGAAGAGACGAATAAACGGCTCCCAACCAAAGGCCTCTTGGAGCTAGAAGGGAAAGTTGAGAAAGCAGGTGAGACGCCCAATCTACCAAAATAAGGCGCAACACACACACACACACACACACACACACACACACACACACACACACGTGAAGTTAGTCAGTTCAGCTTGCTAAATTTAGCTTTTCATCCACCACGGATCATTCTGTGTGTGGGCCTCAGGCCCTCCTCTCTCATTTACTAATCTTAAGAAAAGTGTCGAGGCCAGGACAGTGCTTGGCAGACTCTCAGTGAGTGACAGTCACAGAAGCAGCTCCAGCGATCAGTGTTTCTCACACTGTCTTTGTTCATCTACTCGCGAGATCATGAAGAGAACAACGTGATAAGATTAAAACCGGCTGGGGTGGAACAATCTCATTAGCCTTCACAGTAGCCAGGTTAAATTCCCATAGCCTGGAACTCCCCCAAACCCTCATCCTAATACTAATTCACAAGACCACTAAAAATGGTCTTTGGGGGAGTAAGTGAATCAGGTAGAAGTCTATAGATAATTATAACAAAGAATGAGAATTTTAGAAGTTGTCATCTTTAGGAGTCACTGGAAAAAGCTCATACTTGACAGAGCCACAGGGCCTGTTTAAAAGTAACCTTCATGTGGCTACTGGAACGAGCCTATGCTAGCCAGGGTCACAAGGTTTTGGGGTTCAGGGGCCTCTTGGCAGTTATTAGAACAAACATGTCTTCGCATCATGGATAAGCACATAAGGAGAAAGTAGCACTGAGCATGGACAGTGAAGGGTTGGAACAGGTGGGGGAACCAGAATAAATCATGCCGGGCTTAAATCCAAGATGATGTCACTCCCCAGGGTGATCTAGGGACTGATCCAGACACTGGGGCTGAAAAATTGGGGTATAGAAAGTCAGTTCAAAGACAGGGTGAACCTCCAGATCCAAGGCAGAGAGGAGTCCTGGATTGCCCATATACAGTGGAATCCCTAGCAAAGCTTTAGCATAGCAAAGCTTTCTAATAGCAAGGAAAAAAATGGGTCACAACCTATCATAGAATGAGTGGGGAGGGCGGCCTGAGAGCTATGAAGTAGGAGAGGTTGGTTTCAATCACTGGTATATTTATTTGGCTTGAAAGTCACGGAGAATAGAGTGTGTTTATAGGACTCCATGTAACTCAACCAGATTTAAGATTTCTCAGTACTATGCACTCTTTACCACATTATGGGAGTATAGTTGACGTTATTAACCCAGTGCAGGGCTGTACACTTCATAGGGTCACACAAAGTACTGCACAGAGAGCCATCATTACGTTCGGCTAGCCCGAGACTCTCTCAGGGACTCATGTGGCTGAATGTGGGAAGCCAATAAAGTAGGTGGTCCCCAGGGTCACTAGCTTATCATTTAACCATGTGATCTTGGTGCCCCACCCCCCTTGCCTTACCACCCTTCAGTCTTTCCCAGTACCTGTAAGTATGTTTCCAATGCAGTCCAGGCATTCCAGTTCTTTACATTGGGCCCCTTGCTTAGGTAGATTCGGACTCTCTTTTCCCGAACCGGGGGCCACAGCGCAATATTGGCACGGCTTCGAGGTATTCCCAGGACCGTTTCATGCACATAAACACACCACAGGTTGCAGGTGGCTTCAGTAGTGTGTGGTGGGAACTCCCACTCCTGCCTCTGCTGGTTGCGGCCCAACTCATGCACAGGGCCCCACAGCCCCTTGGTCCTGATGAGCTTCTCACTGATGAGCTCCTGCACTGACTCCAGATGGCACATGATGGGGTACCCGGCATGCATCCAGCCTGGGGATATAGAAGAAGGGCAGGTCAGCATCCTCTCATCTTGTCATTAAGTCTGTCTGTGAACTGTTTCTTTTCCAAAGCACACAGTAGCCCCTGGCTCCTTCTAACACCCCTATTGCTCCAAGAGGTCATCCAAGCCCAGATAACTTCCAGGTTTTCTTTGTGCTCATTCTACAGTGACATTTTCATCTTTCTTCTGATTTGAGCCCTGGAGGAGTACAGGTTGCTGAAGGCCATTCATGCTGCTATTTCAGTGTCCTGCTTTTATGGGGTGGGGTGGTGGTGGTAACCATGTGAAACTAATTTATAACCCTTTCTCAAACTCTCTGAAGATGCCTCTGCCCCATCCTTCCATGTGGGATTACCTACATTGACAGCACACTGCAAGATATAGTCATGCAGTATAAAAATGAGGATCTAGAAAAATTTCCACGGTGCTTCCATGCTTGTACCCAACCTCTTTGTTTAGGCTTCTGGACTCATTTTCAAATAGCTCTTTGTTCTGAGTTTTCCAGTTACCTCAACAAGGTTAAGACCCTCTGCTGTATTTTCAAACTTCTTAAGATACACAGGTGGAACCTAACAAATATCAAGTGGCATCTTTTGATTTCTTTGATTACATTTCTTGACATGCTAACTGAAGCTAGTATTTATTTTGATGTAATTTCTCCCATTTCCATTTAAACCACAAGGAATATAACTACATGTCTTGCTAGCAAAAAAAAAAAACATTTTTACTCTCATTGCTTTAATGGCTGTGGAAAGAAGGAAGAAAATACTTGGGGAAGCAAGTGTCGCTTAGAATACCCACCGACTGAGATCTGTACGTCAGCCACAATCCTCTGAGGCAGACGCAAAGGGAAGGGCTCACCACCCAGCCTCGCCACAGCCTGCATCACTTCGTCCCAGAGGCGGAGCAGTGGCTCAGGATTCTCCAGAGCTCGAAGATTAGAAGTTGGCACAGTCAGGATGATGTTGTCGGTGGCTAGCTCTCCCCATGGACCAGGATGTTCCTGGAGACGCCTCTTCCATTCTTCCTGGGATGTCTCCCCTTTCAAGAGAGGCAATAGATTTTGAACTGTCCTTAAGTCCATTAAGTTAAAACATGCTTACAACTTGAACCCCAGATGAGAACCCCAAGATGAAAGCCATCCCTTTTCTCCACCCTTCTTGGAAGCCCCTATGGGTACAATTTAATTTACCAAAGCAGAACTTAAAGAAACCAACCACCTCCCTCCACTGGTCTATCCCTGTCTCCTGTACTAAATAGCCCCAGAAACTTCTTCATTCTCAGCTTCCCACTTCTCAGTGTGCCCTTATAATGTCGACTCACCTAACTTGTAATATGGAGCATGGACAGCCCCCTTCACGGTGATGGGCACAGAGCCCAATTTGCTATTCTGAGGCACGATGATATAAAGGAGACCACCCCAGAGGCAGGTGATGGATTTCATGGGCTTGTCCAAACAACACCGGTTAATCACAAGGGGGCCTCGGAAAAGCTTGCTGGCCCTGGTCAGGTCATCAGTATGACAGCCAATTTGTATCTGAAGCAGAGAAATCAACCTCACAGTCACATGGAGTATGTGTGGGTGGTAGAAGAAAGAACAGGAGATGGACTCAGGAAGGGGATTAGGCTATGACACCATGTACCATTCATGATGTCATGTATGGTAGTCATAAAATAGCATTTCTTGAGTTCATATGTCCTAAGTTATGAGACAGAAAGTAAGGTAATACTCACTGACTGAATGCTTATAGAATGTCAGGGAACCTTCTATTGAGGTCTCTTAGTGCTAATTCTATTACGTAAGTCAAAAGAACAAATTTTAAGAGCAGAGATGGCTATTCTGAGGCAAGATGATTTACAAAGACCTGGGCTCCAAAATGTATCATTTGATTTACCAAATGTTATATATCAAAACAAAGTTTCTTCACCATTAAGAAGGGAAAAGGTGTTTAAAAACTGTATCGTCAGTAGTGTGTTATGCAGACCCTATCCAATGCCAACTAGGCTAGCCAGAGCATCAGTGTTCTGCAAGAGCATCGGGGTTCTGCATCACATGGAGAGATGGGGAGTGGCTCTACCTTTAGATCAGCAGCGGCAGCATCTTCAGGCAAGGAGACCTCTATGATTTGCCTTCCGGGTATGTAGAGTCCGGTGCTCATCCAGCAGTATCGCGTGCCTGCCAAAGCACAGGAAGGGCAGAATGCTCCATACAGTGCTGCACAGACCCCTCATGACATCAGCCATTCCTTCCCCCCGCAATACCGCTCTGATTCTGCCAAACACTGCCTAATATCCAACCCTTATCTTCCTGAAGAGGAAGATAGTGAAGGATAGTGATGACCCTCTTCAGGTGATCAAACTTCCCAACACTGCAGCAATCTCATGTCCCTATTTTGCTGATGCCCATAAAACTAAGCTTCCATCCTCCCGCCGTCGTACCTGGATTGGTGCAGTTGATATCCACGGTGATGGGAGACTCTGAGGGGCGCAGATAGAGGCTGCTGTACATGTCTTCAATTTCTGGGACTAGTAGTGAGAGGTCACTTCCGGAGTGGGCCAGACCTGTGGCCAGGGAAAGCATGGCCCCCCTACAACAGTCATTGATTACAGGGTTCTCTCGGGTTGCCACTGGGAGCCTATAGCGGCTCAGCAGCTTCCGCAGGAGTCGGTGCACGGACATGTAAGCAGGGACCCCCTCTGCAGGAATCTGCAGGAAAGCTGCCCCATCTGGTCCCAGCTTGGCTAGCCAGCCCTTCTCCACATTCCCTCTCTTCCTACCCATTATCACTTCGAACTCTGCCAGGGTGGAACGGAAGTGATAGGTCCTTATTCCTGCTTTAGGGGTGCGGAAGGGGCCTGGGTTGAGGCTTTGGCTTGTGATGCTGATGCCAAAAGGGTTGAGGAGCAGGTTTCCTGGGAAGCGAGCCAGAGGGGACACTCCTGGGTTCTTAAAGGCCCACCACCAGGCTTGGGCTCCAACAAACAGTCCGCCACCCTCTGCTACAAACTCTTGCAGCTCCTTAACGTCTACATCACTTGTGGGTTCAAAGCAATAGACACTTGCATCACTGGTCAGTTGGGGCTCAATGCTGGTGTCTATACCCCCTACTGCAAGTAGACCACTTAGTGTTCTCAGCTCTGTCTGTACCACAATCTTGCCTCTGCGGCCCCCATCCAGCCAGCGGACAGCATTGAGCAGAAATGGGCCAAGTTTACCCACTGTGAATAACACCTTATGACCAGTTACAACCACTCGTCCCCGGCCATAGCGGGCAGCTGCTATCACACAGCCATGGTAGGTATCTAGCCCTAAGGGAAAAGCCAAAGACCCATGCACTAGAAGCTGGGATGGGAAACAGTCCGAGTTGGTGATGTCCAGCTCTGAGATGCCATGCAGAAGTTCATCTCTGTCTTCTGAGAGGTCATCATCACAACTGTGAAAGAAATACACACTCCTGATTAGAGGGACCACTCTGCATGTAGTTCCTTGAATGCTATGACACAAGGGTCCCAACACTTTCACTAATGTTGTTAGTTTCTTTTTTTTTTTTTAAGATATTGTGGAAGATTTTGGAGAACCAAGAAGATGAACATTTTTTTGGAAAGAGGGCACAACTCTGACCATTAATTCTGTTATGCTCATTTTCAAATCACCAATTCTTCAAAGGAAATTGCACGGAAAATCTTGCTGTGTTTATCAGATACTATATTTAAGGTAGAACAGTACAGACTTAAGTTCACGCTTATTCCACCCATGTATATATTCCAATTGTGAAGAATTAGGCGAGGAATCATATTTTTATTCTATAATGAGCCTCATGTGTATATTCACAAGAGTAATTTGATAGAGAAAATGGCTGGGATAAAAGCAGAGTTAGTGGTGCCAGTGAACAGTCAGGACTTCAGAAGATGGAGTAGGAGGCGGTCACAAGTCTCAACTCTTATGAGACCTGCGGACCCTTAGTGGGAGGGAGTACCATGTCTGAACACCGCCTGTCTGCAGCTTGCCCAAGATTGAGAGCAGTGCTACATGCTGTGCCATTTTGCTCAGCACCAGTGTTTTTCCTATGCATAACCCGCCCCACCCACCATGAGGACCTCAAGCCACCTCCAAACTTCAAAGGGAGATTGAGCCCTTGATGTGTAGGATGACCTCCACAGGCCTGCAACTCCAGAATTAAATTTGTCACTTCTGCTAGGTGTCAAGCTATGACAGGAGCCAGCATAGAGGAGATACAAAATGGGTGTCAGATAGACAATGGATTTTCAGCTCCTGTACTGTACAGAGCTCTGACTAATTGGCAGGGAAACTTGGGCCTTGCTGCAGACTGGTCCTCTCCTTCCTCGAGGCATCAGCCATAAAAATCTTTTAACTATCTCTTCTTGCTCTGATTTTCTTCTCTTTCACACAGCATTCTGAGATGGGATAGAAGTTACTAAAGTAAAGATAAACTCAAACTATCACCTGATCAAGGCACACTCAGCAAGCTGGAAGAGGGGTATTTATGTAGGACACAGCATAGATGGAATCAGCTGAATCAGAAACCTTTGCTAACCGAAGAATCTGGAACGCATACAAGGAAGAGAAGATGGAGAAACGGAAGAGCCAGGATTCTCATTTGTTTTGGAAAATACCTCCCAGGAGCCAGTAGTGATCAGCCGAGAACTTCAGTGCAGTTGACAATGGACAAGATCACCTCACCTCACGACCATACATACATATGGTCAACAGGTCTATGAGAAAGTTGCCACCACTACTCACCAAGAAAGTGGAAATCAAATCCAGAGGGAGGAACCTCTCCCCATCTATTAGAATGAGTACTCTCAAACTGCCAAAAGATAGCAAGTCTGACCAAGATGTGAAGAAAGGGGAGTTCTTGCACATTGCTGGGAGGAATGTAGACTGGTAGAGCCATTATAGAAAATGGTTTGCAGAGACCTTGGAAACCTAAAAGGGAGCTACCACATGACCTAGCCAACCCTCCATTGGGTATGTACCCACAGCAATAAGACCGGTGCCTTCCAGAGACTCCATGTTCCTTGTAGCATTTTCACAATAGCCAAGAAAAAGAAGAAAATCTCAGGGTACCCAGTGATAAGAAGGGAACATGTTACGTGATGTTTTGGGGAGGACATGACTTCGTGTCTCTCAGGTAACACTTAGGAATGAGATGGCTGAGATGCTACCCCTCTTTCCATGTATAGTCTTATACATTGTCTTCCATAGGCCATCCCTGCCTAATGCAAGGTTGCAAGAGTTTTTGTTGTGGTTGTTTTGGTTTGGTTTTCTTTCTTTTGTTTGTTTGCTTGCTTTCTGGGCTCATTTAAAAGTTTTTCAGTTTTCCTTTTGTACTTGAGTCCAGACCTATGTTTGAGTATTGTATGAAATACAATAAGGATCAAAGTTCACCTTTCCCATTATGGTATCTGGTTGTTCCTGAACTTTATGTTGAGAACACGGCTTTTTCCTCATTGAGCAAGTCTCTCCAAACTACATAATTTGTTTCAGTGGCCGATTTGTCTACCCTTATGCAAGAAGCACAGTATTTCACCTCACTTTACCTCACTTTGCCACACAGGCATTGTATCATACATGTAGTGATTGCCTGAAGATCAGAGTGCAAAGATAGCCACACAGCCCAGGCAGTAGTGGCACACACCTTTAATCCCAGCAGCCACACTAGTTAGCCATAGAGGTTGGGCAGTAGTGATGCAAGCCTTTAATCCCAGCACTAGAGAGGAACATAAAGAGGGATGAGACAGGTACTCGCTCTCTTTTCAGTCTGAAAATTTTGTAGAGCTCTCTAGTGGTTGGCTGATTTGCTTCTCTGATCTTCAGCTTGAACCCCAATATCTGTCTCTGGACTTTTTATTATTTATGCTATACATACACCCACCAAAAGGGTGACCATAGTGCAGTGAGATAGTCTGTGAGAGGAAGGTGAGATGGCTCAATGGATAAAGGCCTTGCTGGCACAAGGGTAGGGACCTGAGTTCAACCCCTGACATTCATGTAAAGGGAAAAGGACAGAACAGACTCTGTTGTCCTCTGATTCCACAAGTGTGCTGTACTCATGACACTTTATTTTCCATGTCTCTCTCTCTTTCACACATACAAAGAATAATAATAAATTGTTAAAAGACAGATTGATAGACCACATTCATAATCCTTTTATTAGAATATATTGTACAATTCTTAGATTTTTATTAATAGCTATTGTTATACTCACAATGTACTTCATTTATAAATTAAATTTAGTTTAGGGCTGGAGAGATAGCTCAGTGGTAAAGAGCACTGCCTGCTCTTCCTAAAGGTCCTGAGTTCAATTCCCAGCAACCACATGGTGGCTCATAACCATCTGTAGTGAGGTCTGGTGCCCTCTTCTAGCCTTCAGGGATACACACAGACAGAAAATTATATACATAATAAATAAATATTAAAGAAAATTTAGTATATTTAGGTATGCAAAGAAAAAATCTGCCTCCTGATTTTTAATCTCTTTTTCTTACCCCACAGTGCTCATAGATGCTTTCTATACAATGATGAATAGAAAGACGGCACCAGTATTAGTCTTGCCTTGTTCTCATTTCTAAGGTAAAAACACTGCTGCATCTTTAAGAATGTTTTTATAGCTGGATACAAAGGCACACACCTGTAACCCCAGCACTTTGGAGGTGGAGGCAGTAGGATTAATTAAAGTTCCAGGACAGATTTGGCTGCACAGTAAGCTAAGACCAGCCTATGCTATGAGACCCTTTTTCAAAAATCCCAACAAAACAAGGTAAACTAACAGAACAAAGTGAATGCCTCTTTTCAGACTGAAGAAATTATTTTTTATACTGAGTTTTTCAGTGTTTTAGCATGATCAAGTATGAAATCGTCTCAAATGCTTTGTGTATATTTATTTAATTATATAATCTCATTTTCTCCAGTTATCATGCTAAATTAATTTGGGTTCTGATTAACAAACCAGCCATTTATAAGTAGGATGGTTGAGTTTTGTTTTATTCTTTTGTATATTAAATTATTTCAGTTGTTAATATTTAATCAAGTACTTTGTTCCAGGCTATCGTGGTACACATCTTTAATCCCAGCACTTCAGAGACAGAAGCAGGTGGATCTCTATGAGTTCGAGGCCAGGCCAGCCTAGTCTCCAGAGCAAGTAACAGGACAGGCAGAACTACAGAGAACCCTGTCTTTAAAAAACAAACAAAAAGAACTTTGCATTTATGGGATATTGCTCTGTAGATTTCCTCTCCCTTTAAAAGTATCTTTCACTGGCTTTATTATTTCATTTTGGTGTGTGTGTGTGTGTGTGTTTTGATGTGGCCATTCCTCTATCAACCACTTTCTGCCTTATTTTATACGATAGGGTCTCTTGGTGAACTCGAGCTCACCAACTGAGCTGGACTGCCTGTCAGCAAGCCCCAGACATCCTTCTGCTTTCCTTACTCAATGCTGAGATTACAATTAGACTACCCTGACTAGATGTCTTCTTCTTCTTCTCCCTCTCCCTCTCCCCTCCCCCCCCTCCCCTCCTCTTCCTCCTCCTCCTTCTTCTTTGGGGAGACTCCTGGGAATCCAGCTCAAGTTTCATGCTAACACAGAAAGCTGTTTATCTACACAACTATCTTTAGCTAACAGGTGGTGAACACGGGACCATCCAGCATTCAGGATGATGAGGTAGAAGTGATGATGATTAGTCTAAGGATGGTATGTATTTCACATTGAGCTCTGCCAATGAACAAACATCTCTAACTTTTTGATTATTGTTATCATTATCATTATAGTTTTGTTATTATAATAGCTATGATATTAAAATATATAATTATATATACTGTATTTTTATATAAGCATATAGTAATTATATAATATAATAATAATTATTATTACTATTTACAACATTTCACTATGTAGTTTTGGTTGGCCTATAACTCACCATGTAGCCTGGAACTTACAGTGCAGAGATGTAGCAATATCTGCCTCCTGAGTGATGGGATTAAAAGCATGTACCACCATACCTGGAAAACTGTATATTTTTTACTTGCTTTTCTGTTAATGTCTTCTAGAATTCAATCCAGGAAACCAACTTCCACACAGAACTGGGGTGCTTTAACTACCATTCAATTTATTTTAGTATACATTGTCTCTTTTCTTATGTTAGCTTCATAATTTGTGTCTGATGTGGGATTCCCGTCTGTATTCTATGAATATGTTTTATTACCACTAGTTAATAAAGAAACTTCTTTGGCCTATGGCAAGGTGGAATAGACATAGGTAGGAAAACTAAACTGAATGCTGGGAGAAACAAGGCAGAGTCAGGCAGATACCATGTAGCTGCCAAAGGAGAAAGACACTAGAACCTGATTGGTAGACCACAGTCTTGTGGTGATACATAGATGAATAGAAATGGGTTAATTTATGATATGAGAGCCAGCTAGGAATATGCCTGAACTATTGGCCAAACAGTGTTGTAATTAATATGGTTTCTGTGTGATTACTTGGGTCTTGGTTGCTGGGAAACCAATGCACAATTTCCATTTACATAAAGGCATTCAACATGGGTGCAATGTACTTTCATTTAATGCCTAAGCTTTAAAAAAAGGGGGCTTCTAGACCCACAAAAAATGGGAGTCAATTGGAGCTTTGTGGTACCTGCATATTTTCAGAAAGGCTCTGTTTGCTGGTAGTGAGCAGAGGCATGGCTCCTTTAAGAGAAGGCTTCCTGACTCAGTGTTAGCAGCAAAACCTGCCTGATTTGTGCTGGCAGCATGAAAGATCTGGCTCTCCCCAGAATTTCTGCTACAGAGAACTTGAATGGGGTTTGTGAGCAGCTTGTTACAAATTGCTTTATGGCAACACAGACCCACTGTGTCCCTGGATCTGGGGCAATGGACATGGCTCATAGAGGTGGTGAACATACATCTGCCATGTTGAATGGGGCAACAGGCAAAGCCACAGCAATAGTCCTAGCCATGCTGCTTAGCATTAAAAAAAAAAACCCTCTCCATGTCAGAAAATGATTACAGATACACAATAAAACAGACTCAAACAAAAATACCTCTGAATGTGTCACAGTGTTAGATAAATGTACATGGGTTTAGGAGAGAGAGAAGAAAGATAGACGGTCATAGATTAAAGGAGTAAAATAAATGTTAAAAAGGAATAGATTAAAAAAATAAGTCCTGTAAAGATGGAATATACACAGAGAGTCTGTATTATGTGTATTCCTGTGTTTACATTGGAATTTTTTTACTATTAATGAGTTATCTGCTGAAAAACATTTGATTCTGGGGCCTGCTAAGCTAAACCAACCTGTATATTTTAAAGGTATCATGACTTGAAAATCTGACTCTAAGGATATGTTACTTTGGAAAAGAGATTCTGTTTCTGTTTTTATAGAAGATGAGAACCTGTAGATTCCTTCTAAGCTAATGTGGTTTGATGAAACAAGACCACCTGAAAGGTCTCCATGAACCCTAAAGTTACTTCACCTAACAAACAGCAGGAAGCAGTTTGGAGAAAACTATGCCCAAATTCCCAGAATGATTGTTTATAAATGTTTGCTTTCATTTAAAGAGAAATATGATAAAGAAATGAATACTTTACTTTGGTATGGACTTTGGTTTATTGATATAAAATTTAAAGTCAGTTTTTTATATGTATATTTGTACTGTTATTTAAGGTATTATGTTTATATAGCTCATTTAAAAATGCAATGTATAATTAAATAGGTAGTCATTTATAATAGTCAAACTTATAGTCATGTTAGTTATGTTTTCTAGATATACAGAGATATATTTCAGTTAGATAGATAATCTTCAACACTTCAAAGATCTATAGAATATGGCATTTGAAAAGTTTTAAGAACTTAGACTATACTTGATATACATCTTTTCCTGGCAGTACCAATTACTTCAAGAAGATGATGGGCACTGAAGAGGCTCCTTATGGTGTTGGTTAGCCATTTGAGCAAGGAAGTGGTCTTGATGGTATGTTATATAAACTGGACATGCAGGACCCACAGAAAAATGACTGCTGAACTTGCCTAAAGAAGGTGAGAGAGTCTTTCAGAGTTCCTACTTCATGAAAGAGTCTGCCAGACATTATAGAGGATACAAACGAAAGTAACTGAAAAACTACCAATGCAGGCAAAACAGTCTTTCAAATTTCCTGGTTCATGGAAAAGTTTGCCAGATATTATGGGCCTATAGGCTGAAGATGAATGCAACATTACAAAAGAAAATTGCATGACTGTCCAGGCAACAAGATGCCTCTGTCTATTTTAGAGTTTTGAAAGTTGCTTATAATTCACTTCCTGTTTACTAAGGTAATATTATATCCTTCTGTTGTCTTTGGTGGAGTTGAAGAAAGTTATAGTTTTCCCTAGTTATGATAAAAGATAAATTAGATATGATGCTTTAGACTCACAAAGAATTTTTCTAACTGTAATTCTTGCTTGATACTTATTTTGTTACATGTAATTTTTACTATGTTAAGGTTAAAACCTTCCTTTTTATTTGGACAAAAAAGAGAGATGATGTGAGATTCACTTCTGTATGCTGTGAATATGTTTTATTACCATTGGTTAATAAAGAAGCTGCTTTGGACTTTGGCAGGGTAGAATAGAGCTAGGCAGGAAAACTAAACTGAATGCTGGGAAAGAGAAGGTGGAGTCAGGCAGATGCCATGTAGCTGCTGAAGGAGAAAGATGCCAGAACCTTACAGGTAAGCCACAGCCTCATGGTAATATATAGATTAATAGAAACATGTTAATTTATGATATAAGAACTAGCTAGAAATATGCCCGAACCATTGATCAAACAGTGTTGTTATTAATATAGTTTCTGTGTGATTTTTTGGGTCTGGGCAACCAGGAAACCAATGCACAGTCTCTGTTTACATGTGTCTATAAAGAAGTCTGTCCATTTCACCTGAGATATTGAAGCATTTGTTGGTATAGATTATGTAAATTCTCTTATTACCCTTTTAATATCTGTAGATCCATATTAATGATCTTACTTCCCTTCTTTACATTTTTAATTCTCCTTTATTGTTATGATCAGCTTATCTAGTGGTTATCACTTTGCTGATCCTTTTCAATCAAACAATTATTGACTTTACTGATTTGCTCTATCCTACATATATTCAGCACAGAACTACCAATAACCTCTAACAATCTGCAGCTCCTTCTTGCAAATACTTATCTATACCTACCCCAATGATGTGGGAGGTGATATATGCTCTGAATATGTTTTATTGCCATTGGTTAATGAAGAAGATGCTTTTGGGAAATGGCTTAACAGGGTAAAGTGCTGTGGAACAAAGGTCAAAGTTCTGTACCCTGTCACTTGTATTTTAAATAAATATTGATTGGCCAGTAACCAGGCAGAATGTATAGGTGGGGTGTCCAGGCAGGAAGTAGAGGTGGGTCAACGAGAATTCTGGGAAGAGGAAAGTTTTAGTCTGCAGTTGTCATGCAGACAGAGAGGAAGCCTGACACAGAGCAAGCAAGATGTGACTGCCTCACCAAAAAAAGGTACCAAGCCACGTGGCTAACACAGACAAGAATAATGTGTTAATATAAGACATAAGAATTAATTAATAAGAAGCCTGAGTACAAGGCCAATCAGTTTATAACTAATGGAGATCTCTGTGTGATTTCTTTGGGACGTAACAACTGCGATACCAGGAGGGACAGAAACTTCTGTCAAAATTAAAGCCAGGCTGAAAGAGATATACATAGAGAGAGTAGGCAGAGTCAGTGAGAAGGCACATTGCCACTGCCAGAGACAGACACCTTTGCTGGAGCCTACCAAAACTTTCCCCGTAGGCCATGACCTCATGGTAATGCACAGATCAATGGAGATGGGTTACTTTAGGGTATAAGAGCTAGCTAGAAATATGCTTAAGCTATTAGCCAAACAGTATTGCAAATAATATAGTTTCTGTGTGATTATTTCAGGGCTGGGCAAGTGGGAATGAACTAACAGCTTCTCCTAACACCCTGATGTTTTCTAAATCACTTGGCGACACAACTTGCAAAACTCAGAAATCTCTTATAGTAATCTGAAAGTCAAAAGATTCTTCTGTGGATAATATCATTTCACTAATATTCAGGATGGAAGGGACACATATAATGTCAACTTGAAGGTTGGCTCATTTAGGTTTCAACATGGTATTTAAGTGAATGTGTTTAGGGCACTTGAATATGCAGGCTATGATCACTTGTTGAACATTCATTTCCTTGTATGCCTATTGACTTTGGGAACACACAGGATCACACTAACCAGATCTGAAGGGAATGGTACCTAAAAGGGTAACCCAGAGGTTTTATCCTGACACTCTCCTTCTAGGTGGAAAGAGTTGGAAGGACATTCTAAGGACACACTGTACAGCTACTAGCTTTAGATCCATTTCCAAATTCTTCTGCACTATAATGCATCACATCTTATTTGGCTTTTTAAATGTCTTCCAGATACTCCCATGTCATTCATTCTCAAATCTTTGTAACTCAGTCTTAAGATAAGAAATAATATCTGAAACAATATATTCAATAAATTCTGGAATAACTAATGGGTAAACAGAAAGATAGTTTGCACTTCTTGTTGAAGCCCCAATTTGGGGTTAAAATGAGACAAGGTGACTTCTTTCCAAAAATAGAGAGGACACAGTTTGTCTGATTAATCTGTTATAAAGATTGATTAATTTAGCTTATTTATCATCCTTCTAAAGGCCTCCCTGGAACCTCCTCACTTTGTTCCCACTAGTTGGAACTAACAGTGTTAATTTTTATGAGAAAGCTAAGAATTTTTATGTATAATGGAAAGTGACCTAGTGACGTTTTCTGCTCTTGAGAGGACCACTGCATTTAATACTCCACATTTCTCAATTTAATCATACACCTAATGAATGTCTGCTAAGTGCTTATTAATCTGCTGCATGTACAACACCATATATGTATAAAACAGATTGGGATACACTCTCTGGAACCTTCAGTGAAGCTTGCCTCTGTACCAGCATCTGTCATCTTCATTCTTAGATGACCATTTGACCCCAGAGATAAAAGTCCTCTTCCAAAGCCTAGCATTATACATATAACTGTGCTGTCTCTTTTAAACTCAACTTCCAAATCTACAATTTTCTGTTTCCTTCCTAAACCCATGCAAACATTTCCAAATACTCACCGCCTTCCAGACTTTGGTCCATAGGATTGCTCTATCATTTTTTTTCCTAATATTTTCCTTTTCACTGTAAGGAAATCTCCTATGAATCTCCCTGCCAAATCATGGCAATTCTTGAGGTAAACAATATTTTTATTAAGCTAAGTGCTGAGGAATATCAGATTTAGTAGGAATTCTTCTCAAAGAGAAAAGTGGATTGGTCTGTGGAGGTAGTGTCAATGAAACCTTGCCCATCCTGAGACTCGGATTATTTAAAAAAAAAAAAAACAAAACTAATTGACTATAGCAAATACATGTCTATTCTTTTCTACTAAGTCTGGAAGGAACCCACAGATGGAATCATGTCTGCATTTAATATGAGGCCAACTTCCCATCGTGGTAAGATACTCACCTAACTAAGACAGGGATCTTAGGCATCTTCTTAGAGACTTTATAGAAGCTTGTGTCCGCTTTGATTTCAGTGAAGTATACACCAGCTACACTGGTCACCAGATTCCCAGGAAAGGTGAACAAAACTCTTTCATCTTCACCCTGGTTAGCCCAATCCCAGGCTTGGCCTCCTATAAGCAAGCCCCCTCCGCGTTTCACAAACTGGACTAGTTTGTCAGCCATGGTTTCACTGTAGGCATCAATACAGTAAACTCCCAGGGAGTCATTTACTTCAGGTTCAATCTGTGAGTCTATTCCACAACTCTCGAGGATTTTCACCAATGGTTCTAATGCTGGGTGTATGCCAATGGGAGACTTAGAGGAGGAACGGAGCCATCCCACAGCATTGACAAGGAAGACAAAGAGCTGGGTTTCCACCAAGTAGTCCTCATGAGCTAGTATGATCATGCGACCTCTGCCATAGGAAGAGGCAGCAATGATGACCTGGCCCATGTCATTCACCATCACAGGAAATGCAGCCTCTCCAATAAGAAGCAGTTCACATGGGACAGAATCCTCAGGGATATCCCAGCTTGTCACTCCAGTCATAAGGGACTCAAAGACAGCAGAAGGAGTCTCCATGGTTCTGTTGGTTTCTACAGAGAAAAAGACCAAAGACCCAGTTTAGCAAAGAATGATTAAAGAATCAAAACCCATGCAAGGTACTTCTACCAGCTGTAGCAATGACATTACTCTGTAAAAAGGCGGACATTGAGACAACTTGAGTCTCAGTATCCATGTATTTAATTCATCCTCATGACCAAACTTAGAGAGTGCAAGATTCTCTTCCACCACAGAGGGAAACAACACAAAAAGAAGAGATGATGGTAGAATCGTGTCTCCCAAAGATAGTAGTTTGATTTCCTAACCCTCTGTTATCGTATGAATGCAACTTGTTTTGGAAATAGGGTCTGAACATGCTACCTAGTCAACATGAGGCCATGTTGGATTTGGAAACTGAGGGATTAGCACATAGAGTAGAGTGCTATAAGAAGATGGAGACAGAGAATGACGAGATGTGTCTGAAGACCGATGAATAACAAAGCTTGCCGGCAAAACCCAGAAGCTATAAGAGAGGCATGGTACAAATTCTACCTCTGAAACTCCAGAAGGAATCAGCACTACTGAAGCCTGGGCAGGAATATTTTAACCCTCCAGAACTGTGACTTTCAACCATCCTAATGCTACAACCCTTTAATAGAGTTCTTCATGTTGTAGTGATTCCCCCACCATAAAATTGTTTCATCGCTACTTCATAACTCCAAATTTGCTACTGTTATGAATTATAAATATCTGACACTCAACCCCTTGTGAAATGGCTGTTTGACTCCCAAAGGATTGGGACCCCCAGGTTGAAAACCACAGCTCTAGAACTTTGCAGATATAAAATGGCATCATTTTTAAGCCACCCTAATTGTAATCATTTGATGTGGACACCTCTGAGAACTGGTGCAGTGGTGCAAATTGCTATGCTTTCGCACCTCTCCCATCCATTTTAGTTTCCTTGCTGGGCTTATTAACTTCAGTTGGGAGCATTTAGAACACCAGGCAGAAAAGTCAGGCATTTCCAGTTTCAGTCAGTCCCAAGCTGAATCAGAGAAACATGAAAGCTCTCTGTGGCTGAATACCACATGCCAGACAACCAGAAGCAGAATGTAGCAAATTATGAAGTTATGGCAGATTCTTCCTTGCACCTAAGACATAGCTGAGAAGAGTGTTGCTGTATATACCAAATCCCAAATACCCTTCATTGGGAGCTTCGATTCAATGCTTCTCTACAATCTTCCCCCAGTGTTCAGTCATGTGCACATACTACACATTTGCTCTTGTACTTGTTTGGTTAAGAGTAAATCACTCACTTATATTTGTGAATAATATGGGATATTCACAAGGGAGAATTCGAATCTGCTGTTGGGTATTGCAACCATCAGATTGAGCATTTATTGATGGTGACTGCACAGTTCTCTTATTTTGCAGCTAATGTTAAGGCTAATGCTGAGCAAAAGCAATAATGGCTATGGCATACATTTTTACATATCTCTCTGGATCCCTGGAAAAGACCTGCGTGCTTCGATGTAACATGAGGGCCGGCTTGATGGGGTTTCTGTCCCGCCTGACACCCCACAGCTGGCAAGCACCCCAAAAAAGGTTCCCACAGCCGGCAAGTCCCAAAGAAAATCATACAGAGATCTCCATAAGTTATAAAACTGATTGGCCCATTAGCTCAGTCTTCTCATTAGCTCTTGTAGCTTATATTAACCCACTGTTCTTATCTATGTTAGCCACGTGGCTCAGTACCTTTCTCAGCCAGGTAGTTTACATCTTGCGTCTCTGTGGTCTGGACTGGAATGGGAGGAATGGGCTTTCTCCTTTACAGCATTCTCCTGTTCTCATCGTCCTGCCTCTACTTTCTGTCTGGTTGACCTGCCTATACTTCTTGCCTGGCCAATCAGTGTTTTATTAAAATACATTGACAGAACACAGACATTAAATACATTAAATACATTAAAATACATTAAATACATTGACAGAACACAGACATTAAATACATTAAAATACATTAAATACATTAAAATATATTAAATACATTGACAGAACACAGACAATTCTCCCACACCACTTCAAATCCCACATCCACGGATGGAAAGACCTCTGTCCCAGGTAGCTAATAAACTCAAGTGCCTGCTGAAAAAAGTGAACCGCTGACTTGTGGCATGTCCCTAACTTACAGAATCCTTAAATTTGGAGCTGTGTGTGGTGGTGAACTTCTGAAATCTTAGCAATTAGGAAGCAGAGGCAAACTGTGAAAAAATAGAATCCTATTATGTTAAGCTACCTTATGTGCCGTCGTGTAATATGGCTACCTCCTGGAACTGAGACAGTGGTGTGGCCTGTGTCAGGAATTCAAGGGCAGACTTGGCTACATGAGTCTCTGCCTCTGAAACACAAAACACCTTTGCTTGCAGAAAAGAAGAGCGTCTATAGGTAAAATTCATGAACCTAATGCTTTTAGCTGTTAAATACCAGCACTGACTTTTTACCCCTCTCAGAGAACAGCTAACCAGCCAACAGAAGTTAGGGAGGAACTTGCCCTTTCCGGGCCTTTCCAGGACAGCAGCGCACTGTGCAGAGAGTCACAGCATGTCCACTCTTCCTATTTCCCCCATGTCCATTTCCTGGTGGACAGCAGCGCACTGTGCAGAGAGTCACAGTATGTCCACTCTTCCTATTTCCTCCCATGTCCATTTCCTGGTGGACAGCAGCGCACTGTGCAGAGAGTCACAGCATGTCCACTCTTCCTACTTCCTGCCATGTCCATTTCCTGGTGGACAGCAGCGCACTGTGCAGAGAGTCACAGCATGTCCACTCTTCCTATTTCCTCCCATGTCCATTTCCTGGTGGACAGCAGCGCACTGTGCAGAGAGTCACAGCATGTCCACTCTTCCTATTTCCTCCCATGTCCATTTCCTGGTGGACAGCAGCGCACTGTGCAGAGAGTCACAGCATGTCCACTCTTCCTATTTCCTCCCATGTCCATTTCCTGGTGGAACAGCGCACTGTGCAGAGAGTCACAGCATGTCCACTCTTCCTATTTCCTCCCATGTCCATTTCCTGGTGGACAGCAGCGCACTGTGCAGAGAGTCACAGCATGTCCACTCTTCCTATTTCCTCCCATTTCCGTTTGGCCACAAGCCCTGACAATATCTTCGCTGACAGTTTGCCAGCACACTGCGATTAACCCAATTTGGTTCTTTAGTAATTCATGTCTGGACTGAAGGAATCTTGTTTCCAAGTCTCTCTTGGGTCTGTTCCTACCCTTATTCTTCTGAAAGGACTCTAGTAACATTTTGTCCTTGAAGAGAAATCTACAGAGATTCACCTGTGTCCACTGGAGAGACCCTTCCCCAGTGTGACCTTCCATATGGTGGGGTGGCAGCACCTGCAAGTCTCCAGCTGATGCCCTTCTCCCTCAAAGCTATGACCCAAGACAGTCACAGCTTCTTCATCCTCCCTCGAGCTCTCAGAGCAGGACAGATTCCACTTCTCTTCCCTTCTTCCCTCAAACTATTACCTAGGACAAACTCTGCTCCCATTTCCGACTTCCTTTCTGCCTTCCCCACTCGCATCCCCAATGCCACCCTTCTTTCTTCGGGAACTCTACTTTTCTAAGTTAAGTTGTACCCAGAGGAGGAAATTCAAAATTTGCTATGGAAAAAAAAACTAATCAAAGGCACAAGTCAGACAATAGGAAGAATAGGAAGTATAATTAAGGTTATTAAAGGATGAACTGAGATAAAGAGGAGGAGGCAGAGCAGAGAAGATGGATAGATGATGGGGAACATGAAGATAATTAATTGGCCCATCCATACCCCCTTGTAGTAAGAGTGGAAGAATTTTAAAAATACATCCATAGATGCTGAATGCCCCCACAAAACTACAATTGGACACTAGTAACTGAAACCTGGGAGCGGGCAAAGATCAGAGACAAGGGAGTTTCCTAGGATCACTTTCATGTATGTGGTCCAGGATCTGAAATTCAGTCATGCATTTAATCAATTTCCACATATCTCCCTAGAAACTCCATCGTACCCCAAATGACATCCAGCTGCACATCTCCTCACACCGCATGGATTCCCTTAAGAGAGACCCACCAGACCTCTCTGTCTTGGCCCTCTGAGAAGAGAATTCATATTTATACACCTAACTCATTAGTTGTTCTCTGAGATAGTTTGTGTGTACATGACTTAAATCTATTTGGCATCTATTTAGAATAATCTAGATAATATTTTTAGTGAGAATTTCAAGCCCCTGTGTGAGTTCTGAACCTTTTTTTCTGTGGCTAAGACAGTGGTAACAATACAGTAGCAGCAGCAGTAATGACAGCCATAGCAAAACACTCCTCATCAACTTTCTCATATTGCAACACATAATTTATTAAATTTGCTTAATTCTGACAAACTTAAAAGGCATATATTATCACTCTCTCCACTGTACAGTTTCTGGGGGATAAAACCCCAAATCTTTTGAGTGATCAGGGAATTTGTCACTTGCTTAATATCACATAGGTGGGTAAATGATGAACCTAGGCTCCCAATCAAGGAAATGCAGAGCTGGAGTACAGTTCTTTTAAAAATATTTATCTGTTTTATGTGAATGTGTGTGTGCTGGCTAGTTTTATGCCAACTTGACACAAGACAGAGTCATCTGAAAGGAGGGAGCCTCAATTGAGAAAATGCCTCCATAAGTTCCAGCTCTAGGGTATTTTCCTACCTAATGATTGATGGGAAAGGGCTAGCCCATTGTTGGTGATGCTATCCCTGGCCTGGTGGTCTTGGGTTCTAGTTAAAGAAACAAAACAAAAAGGATGAACACACCAGTAAGCAGCACCCCTCCATGGCCTCTACATCAGCTTCTGCCTCCAGGTTCCAGCCCTCCTTGAGCTGCTGTCCTGACCTCCTTCAGTGATTAGACTACGATGTGGAGGTATAAATCAAAAAAGCTCCTCCCTCCCCAACTTGCTTCTGATCATGGTGTTTCATTTCAGTAATAGTACCCCTAGTACAATATGTGTTTGAGTAGAATGTACGTTGGCCGTGTGCCTGCGGGAGCTAACAGAGCTCAGAAGGAGTTGGATTCTCTGGAATTGGAGTTATAGGTGGTTTCAAGGCATTATGTGTGTACTGGAAATCAAACAATAATACTCTTAACCACTGAGCTATCTCTCTACCCAAAAGCAGAGGTTCTTCAGCAGCAAGAATATGTCAGTGTTTGCTAAGTTCCAAGATTTTCTTTATATGCATATATATCCATGGAAGCCCCAGTTAAACACAGTAGCCTGGATGGAAGGGGGCAAGTGTTTTTCTTCATACAAATTTTCAACCTTTAAATTGCCCCCCCACCCCAGCTCTTATCCTCTCTCCCGTGTGATAGCTGTGGGTGCAATCTGTACAGCTGGGAGAAAGCAGACATTCCAATCCGATCACAAAGCAGTCCCATAGCCCCAAACATGGCCTTCCCAGAGAAGGATTAATGAAAAGGGAGGTGTGGCCATCTTGGGGGAAAAGGATCCCTCACAGCCTGCACTTCCCTTTGATTTCAGATCTGCATTCCCTAGGTAGCTGTCATGGATGTATGACTGAGAGATGGATTTGAGGGTAAAGGCACACTTGGGGTACTTCTCTGTAAATGGCTAGCCTGACCTTGCACTAATATCTGAAACACAATTCTCCGTGTCTTCTCTTTTCCATGCCCCTTTCTTCTAAGGAGGCTTTCTTTCTTTTTCCTTATACATCGGAGACTTTTCCCAACATCCACCACGTTCTGCGAACCCAGAATTCAAATGTATCCAGTTCTTTCTTTGACACTCCATCCTAGACAGTTCCCACCACATCTTTATTTAATTTTAGCTTAAGAAATTGTTTCATTCACACATCGCAAAGAATGTATAATGCACTCAGAAGAATAAACAGTATAATAATAATACAACAGTTAAAGAGTTAAGCTTTTTACTTGATAAGATTAACAGCATCAGTATTCCAAAGAAGTGTCTCTGGAGTCCCCCACCTTGGATCCCTCCATCCCATCCTCCGCAGGAGTAAGATTAAAAACTCGTGTTTATGGTCCCATGTTCCTGTCTCACCACACTGAACCCTGCCTTCCAGGGCTCCCAGGGCTGTCTCCCTCTACCTCACACTTGTTCCCTTTTCCCGTTGGCTTACTAAAAACGAGGTATTTGAGGATTCTGGCCCACCCTTTGCCATTAGAAGCCCAGGTGCTGCTTTTTAGCTGTGGGTCTGCTTGCCCCAGAGGGATTCTATCAAAAATGCGGTGTGATAAAGATCTATCCACACCACCGGGGCAGCCACAACAACGCTGGAGCCTGACGAAGGCCGCCCCCTCTCCTCCTTTCCCTTCCCTCTAATGGCCAGTCTGCAGAGTATGTGGGTGACGTCAGAGGAGGGGAAGGGGCGCTGGAGGAGGGAGGTTTGGCTAGCAGAGGAGGAGGGCAGCCAAGTGGAAAATCTCAGGCTGCGGATTCTCCAGGCCTCTGGACCAGAGACTGCCCTCTCTTCTACACACACCCACACTCCAGGCCCCTGTGAACAATGAGGAATGGGCCAGCGATCCGGGTCCTAGTGATCCTGTTTGTTAGGCTCAAGAAGCCGTAGGATGAAATGGTGCTCTATCATCAGCTACCTGTGTGACAAGTACGCCCACGCCCAGCCCCGTCCTCTGAAGCCGCGCATTAGAAGTGCTACTGCTGGTGGGGCCTGTCTAGAACTCACTCACACAAAGCGGTTGCACACAAACGTCACTGTCAGACCCAGGCCAGTAGGAGCAAGATCGCGGGGTCCGGGGTGGGAGTGTGTGTGTGTGTGTGGGGGGGATGCTCAGCCTCGGAGCACAGCAAAATCCCCGTCAGAAGGCTGGCAGGAAGCACCAGGCAGCCGCTGTCCAGATCTGGACACACCCAGGCCCGCAGCACCCAGGTCCCTCTCATAGGTCGCCAGCGTCCCCAGAGTAGCCCTGGTCTCCCGCTCGGCCCGCCTCCAACCCCGGCGTCCAACCCGGGTCACAGGCTACTTCGCCCACTGACTTTCCCTGAAGGCCACTCACCCTGCGATTCCACCAGTGCAGCTGTCTTTGCGCTGCAAGGGCCGCGGAAGCGAGCGAGCCAGGGGCTTCTTTGCAGAGTACCGCGGTGTCTCAGAGCAGCGGCCGAAAGCCTGGAGCCGAGCGGGGAGGAGACCCAAGCCCGAGAAGAGGAGGGGTTCCTAGCCAGTCTCCTCCCACTTCCTCCGGCTGGAGTGGGAGCCCGAGGGGCGGCGCTTCGCAGGAGACAACGCTTCTTTGTGTCGCTGGCTCAGGCGACAAGGCATTGAGGTGGATTAGGGACACCTAGAGGAGGTCTCATCCTAGCAATGTGGATGGCCATTTTATTAAAACTTCAGTGGGTTATTTCTGTTTATTAGGAAGGTACAGGATGAACCAACCAAGGCATGTGCATCCTGATTTACCGAACGCTTACGCGGAACCCAAATCCCTGTTTAGTTTAGGATGGATGGACCTTGATATATTGCTTAGGGAAACGCACACGAATTGCAGTGATGTTTGAATATGCTTTTGTTTTTGTACTGGGGATGAGAAAGGAAAGAAATCTTTCTTCCTGTCAATACTGTTTAATCTGAGAAATAGGAGAGAGGATACTGCATACAACCACACTGATCTCACCGTTATGTGTGTGACTTTGGTAAATGCAAAAATAACATTTCAAAGGAACAATAGACAGTTGAAGAACTTTGTTCTGGGAAGCTGGTCCTGCCTGACAACCAGCTGACCTCCCTTTATGAAATGCCTGGTCCTATCTGGGTGGTGACTCCAGCTGTTACACTGCCAGGTCTAATAAGTAAAATGCGGAGAAGGGCTGTCGGTGGTGGGACTGATTCAAATCTCAGTGTCACACTTCACCAGCTGTGTGGATTTAAGCTACTCGATCTACACCTCTTTTATTTTCTGCAAGATGGAGATGAAAAATGAATACCTATATCCCAGATGGAAGGCTTAAACAGATGGGCTAATATGTGTTCTCAAGAGAACACCAGGCATAAATACAACTGTGTGACTATCTTGACAAAATAAATATTCAGACATCCTAAGATTCAGCGTTTTGTGCTTTGAATCCTAGTAGGGTTGGGATGCACGCACAAACCACATTTTCTTTCCCCATCTCTTTTCAATAGCCTTTCTCCCAAATAAATCATATGAATTCCAATCAAAGTCCCTTCGGCAGGTAGGGTTCAGTGGCAGGTTTTATTTAGAGGGACCAGATGGAATAAAACCAAATAACCAGAATTCAGGTCCTGTCAGGTAAAGGCCATCCTAGAGACAGGAAGTACATACCTTCTCTTGTTCAGGTCTCTGGATTCGAGGTCTCTGGATTCGTATATATGCTCTCTCATCCAGGTCTCTGGATTCCCAGCAAGTGAGGAGCTTTGATTTGACAACTAAGTCCCACTCTGACAGAAGTCAGGATTGACAGTTTGTCAGGATAAAATCTCCTTGAGTTGGGGGGAGGCTGAACGTCAAAATTAAAATGCATGCTGCTTATATGAAAATACATATAAACGGTAAAAGTTATATGAGAAGAGTACATGCTAACCTGCTTCCAAGAATGGGGCTAGGGGGCTAGGTTTCAGAAAATGGGGGGAGCAGGAGCGGGAAAGGGGAGGGGGAAGATTACGAAGGTGAAAAAAGGTCAGCAACCGAAAAACTACATTTCCGTTATGTAACTTTGAAATATTTCATGGTGAAAACTGTCTAAGGGCTGAAATTAACAGACTTTTCTTAATTAAGTGTCAGGGTGGAAAATGAACATATTGAACAAGAGCTGGAGAGATAGGTAGATAAATGCAGACACCGCCGAGGTGGGGAAGTCACAAGACCTCACTTTTGACCGACAGCAAGCAGTCTTGAGCCCAGAGCTCCGCGTGTTGTCCTAGCATCCCGGGCTCCCAGGGACCTCAGAATTTAGGTCTCTCACCAGACTGTGGCAGACCCCAGCGGCCTTAACCCAGCCCTGTGACTGTGCCTTACAGTGCTTCCTTCCTGCAGGGTTGTGGCAAGGAAATACACAAACAGCCCAGGGATTCAGTGGTTGGTGATATGTGGGCTGCACAGAGAGAGGAGGGGACCAGTCCTAGGAGTCAATTGATCACTTTGGGGGATGAGGGCGGAGCTCCGCCAGATGCTCTGGTTTGCCCAGGACTTGTTTGTGTCAGTTTCTGATTCCCATAACCTCCAATGCTTGGGACCCAGCCCAAGCACTTATCTTGGGAGTATAGTGCACGCGCGCCAGTGCGCCCCCCAGCCCCGCCACTACCTGATAAGCAATGACTGGGTTTTTTTGAGGGTGGGATCTAAAACTAAACCTTGTAGCCATGGTCTGGCTTTTTGCCAAGGCCTGCTGAGCCTTATCAGTCTGTAGCTTGTGATCCCAGGGGCAGAACCCCTGGGAAAAGCCACTTAGGTCTTTTCATGGGGGCCCCAAAGGCTGAAGGAGGTCAGTGCTAGTCCTGTACAATCTCCAGCTTCCCACTCCTCAACTTTCTTGTCTCTGTTTCCTCACTGCCAGGTAGAAGATGCAGTTCCCGGACTAGATCTTTACGGGAAAGCAGATTCAATGGCTAACGGCTAAATGACACACTACATCACTTAAGACTTAACAACTCCCCAGTGCAGAGGAAGTATAAATTAACAACTGTGTTTTTATTTTCTTTCAATTTCCCACTTTACCCAGGTCATACACTGGTGGTCCACAGTGTGATAGTTGATAGCAACTGATAACTTGATGAGATTTAGGAGCACCTGGCAGATGGTCCTCTGGGCCTGTCCATAGGGATTATCTTGATTAGGTTAACTGTGAGGGGAAGATTCTGCTACTACAGGTGGCTCCATTCCCTAGGCTCGGACCCTGAACTGTATAAAAAGGAGAAAGTGGGCTGAGCACAGACATTCACCATCTCCTGCTTCCTGACTGCTGAGAAGCTGCCTCAGACTCCTGCCACTGTGGCTTCCGCCATGAGGAAGTATCACACCAGACTGTACACTAAAACAAATCCTTCTTTAAGTGACTTTGTCAGTGCGTTTTATAATAGCAGCAGAAAAGCAACTGATGCACATGGCGTCTGCTGGATTGATAAAATGGAGAAATGGCCGTGAGGTGAGGAAGGAAGTGCCGAGAATGACTCCTAAGGAAACCAACCGCTGTCAGATGTAGAAGAGTGATCACATTACGAGTTGTCTGTACCATGCATTTTCTCTTCTCCTTCATTCCCAAATGAGTCTCCCTCTTAGGCCTTTTGATTTTTCCATATATCTCCAAATACCTTCCAAAATTATGTTTTTATTTTAATATTCAGTGTGTGCATGCATGCACACATTTGGGTGACTGTGGAGGACAGGGCATTGGGACCCCTGGAGCTGGATGTTAGCTGTCTATTGTGAACTGAACTCAGATCCTCTGGAAGACCAGCAAGCACTCATAACTACTGAGCCATCTCCCTGGCCCCTCAATGCCTTCTTCAATACATGAGCTGGTTCTTCTTTCTTCCTCTGTCACAGGGTCCCTATTACTAAATCGGTTCTAAGTTCTACACCCTTTCTTATTTCTACTTCTTGATTTCTCTTGTTTTGCTTATGGCTTTAGCCCTTCATACTTCCAAGTAAAGGACACTGCTATAAAATTCTGAAAGCACTGAAGTAACTTTTGAGATATTAAGTCTATGTGCCCAGTCACATGTGAGGGAAGGAACAATCTATTGACAATCTATAGTTTAAAGTATTCTTTCAAAGTATTAGCTCAACTCTTATATTGCTAAATTCTCTCAACATGTATTTTCAGTGAAACTTTTACAATCCTACTTTCACAAGGAACATGTTATCACATAAAAATAAGGAAAGACTAGTTACTTCAAGAACTGGAGAATCAATAACTTTTTGTATTTAAGTTAAAATATTAAGAGTAACATTTTGAAATGAAAGACAAAACTGTACTGTTTACTAAATACCCTTAAGTCTCTCTCTACCCAATAGAAGTGCATACAAATTTTACTTGAAAGCTATAATGACTACCTTAATTGTCATCCTAGAACCTTCATCCAGTAACTGATGGAAGCAGATGCAGAGATCCACAGCAAAGCACTGGACTGAGCTACTGGAGGCCAGTAGAAGAGAGGGAAGGGTGATAATATGAGCAAAGGGATCAAGACCATGAAGGTGATACCCACAGAAACAACTGTCCTGAGCTAGTGAGAGCTCACTGGCTCTGGACTGATAGTGGGGTAACCTGCATAGGACCAAATTAGGCCCACTGATTGTGGGGGACAGTTGTGAGGCTGGGGCAGTCTGTGACTCCACTAGCAATGGGACAAAGATTTATCCCTAGTGCTTGAACTGACATCTTGGAGCATATTCTCTTTGCAGGAATACCTTGCTAAGCCTAGATATATGGGAAAATGCCTTGGTATTGCCTTGAAGTGAAGTGTCAGACTTTGTTGACTCCCAGTGGGAAGCCTCACCCTTTCTAAGGAGTGGGTGGGGGTGGGGTGAGCTGGGAGGAAGCACGGGGCGAAAGAAGGAGAGGGAGTGGGAATGGGGATAGCTATGTAAAACTCGAAAAGATTGTATTAAAAATTCTTAATATAAAAGAAGTATATACACATTGCAGTAGTTTAAATATGAGGTGTCCACCCCAAAAGGCTCATTAGTTGAAGGCTTAGTTCTCAATTCTTAGCTTGACTGGCAGGTGCTTAGATCATGAAGGCTCTCACTTTAGACTCTAAACTAATTGGCTAGTAAGAAGTAGGACATAGTTAGATGTGGGTCACTTGTTGAGCACCGTTGAGACTTATAGTTCACCTCAGACATTTTCTTTCTTCCCCTCTTTGCTTCCTGACTAAGATGAGGTGAGCAATCTCGAGAAAGCCTGCCTGACCACTGTAGTCTTTCCTTGTCTCAGCCCACAGCAATGGAGCAAATCTACCAAGGATTGAAACCTATAAACACACCAGCCTGAGCAAACAAGTGTTTCCCTCTATCTCGGCTATTTATCACAGATATAAGCCTAACACATACAGTCACTTAAAACAGAAAAACCATTTTTACGAATTAAGTTCAGAATAACATTCACCTGAGGATAAGACAGTGAATGTCCCCAACTGTGATCTGGTTTATTTTTAATTTTGTTTTGTTTTACACATTGTTTTTAAACATTTTAAATACAGATCCAAGGATGTTTTGAGTTTGTAAAAATTCATAAAGCTACATAAACATCTATGCTTCATTGTTGATATATATTCTTGCAAGTATTATGCTAATAGGAGGTTATGGAAGTTATTTTTTGGTTGTAAAATTATTTCAATTAGATGTCCCATGTTAAGCCACAAAAGACTACAAATACAGAATATAAGTGTGTCATTATGATATGAAAGTAAGGGATATGCAAAGTCAAAATAAACTAAAAATAGGGACGCCAAGAAGCAAGCACAAGAACTACCTTTCATCATGACTTTTAAGAACCTTGGAGAATGAATTAAGAGTGACTTTATGGCCTCACGAGCTCACAACAGCACCAGCAAGCTCACTTTTGTGAATGGTTTGATTTAAGGCTCACTGACAAGAGGTGACCTTCTTTACAGTAAGTTTAGCAAGAAATAAGTGACCCAACAAAAAAGAAATGAATACAACTTCCTTATCTCAGTTTTCCTGGAGGATGAGGGGAAAGCATTCAGGATTCATAACTAATTTCACATCAACCACACATATAGATTTACAATCCAAATGATTGTTACTTTTACTAACTGAAAACTCCAAGCAAATAACATATCTTGAAATAGTTCCAGTTTGGTAATATTTCAAGTATGTAGAAACTAATTCAGACTGTTTCTGGAGAACATTAACTTCAATGTATACAAAGAATTGTTTTTTTTCTTTTTTTCCCTTTTTTATTATTTATTTATTCATTTATTAAAGATTTCTGTCTCTTCCCCACCGATATACAAAGAATTGTTACAGAGGAAAAAACAAAACTCAACACAAAAAAAAACACCTCACAATGACAGCTGTAGAAAGTCAACAGACATTCCAGGAAGGACCATGAAGAGAAATCATCACAAACAATATATCGGAAACAGGTAGAAGTCAGAGAAGTGTTAGGCATAGAATATAAACTAACCACATTTAACAGACAGAAACAAAGAAGAAAATGTAAAACAAGTCTGAACATTACATAGCTATATATATAAGATATCAAACAGAATTAGAAATGAAAAATAGGATAGTTAAAATATAATGTTCAAAATAAAAACAGTTCTTGAATAGATTAAATAAATGATTACACAAAATTAAATGTAAATTATTGCAGTGAATCTAGAACAGAAGATATTTAATAAAAAATACTGGACTGGATTTAAAGTAGAGGAAAGCAAAAAAATGCGGAAAATGCAAAAGAATGAATAAAAGATATGGAGGGCATATTAAGAAAATTCAACATGTACCTGCTCTGATCTCTAAGTGAATATTAGAGAGAATCATACCAGAGTAATTTTTGGCAGAAGTAACTGCCATTAATTTTCTATAGTTCTATAGAAGTCACAGTTCTCAGATCCAGAATGCCTAACACATTCAAACAAGACAGATCTTGTTGTATATCCTAGTGAACTCAAGAGCAGAAAAAATCAACGGCGTGACAATGGGTGAGTAAGAGCTATTCTAGTGGTCATAGAATTGCGATCATTGGAAAGTAGCTGACAGCTTCACAGCACACAGTCTTCTCTGAAACAAGAGACAATATGATGATATTTCAACATAAACAAGAAAACTAGGTAATCTGGAATTTCACAGCCTGCAAACCATCTCTTAAACTTTTTTTTTTAGGCCAACAAGTAGTGAGAATTTATCAGATCTGATGAAGGGAAATTCAAAAGAATGTATCTTAAGAATGAGGACAAAGATCTGAGATGTTCGGGCATAATGGTGAGAAGTCAGCTGCTCTCACCTTGAGAAACTTATCTTTGGCACAAGACCCACTAAAGATAGAGAGGAAGAAAAAAAAAACCCGGAAAATATAGAGTCTCTTCCAAAGAATAGACAACTCAAGATCCTTCGATGAGGGTTTCAAGAGACAAGTCCTTCAGGAACAGAAAACGCAGGACTCCACCTTCCCTAAAACTTTTTCCTCTTGAATATTTTGCCACTCATAGTGCAAAATACCTGAGGCCGCTGTCAACCCCATTATTTAGCTCGAGATTAACAAACAAACCGGAGCTCAAACAGAGACCTCAGAAGGAGAGCCTCGAAAACAAAGAATATAAACTCTACCTGAAGATTTCCTTTTTTCTTTGGGTGTTTCCTATGATACTTACAGGAAAGACCTCCAAGAAACCTTGACAAAACGTCATTCATTTCAGAACCTGAAAACATGGTAGTGGACATCAAGCTAAAATAAGAAGGTTCCTGCACTCCCGCTGTGATTGCAGTTGACACATAGGAAAACTCACCGTTTATCAGTAAGGGTCACGTTTTAGCAATAAAGGCCATGTTTTCAGAGCAAAGTCAAACCTGTAGTGGACCAGTACTAACGGAAAGGTGTCAAAGTTTTCTTCTAGACCAGTGGTTTTCAACCTTCCTAATGCTGCAAACCTTTAATACAGTTCCTCATGCTGTGGTGACCCCCAACCATAAAATCATTTTTTGCTACTACTTCATAATGTAATTTTCCTACTCTTATGAATGGTATATAAATATGTGTGCTTTCTGATGGTTTTAGGCAACCTCTGTGAACGGGTCATTCAAACTTCAAAGGGGTCTCATAGGTTGTTAAAGAATGTTATCTGTACCTTTATCTCTAATCCTCTTGGATGGCAGCAACATCAACCAGAACCTTAGAATTTTTCATCAACAATGTCTTAAAATCAGTGACGAGTTGAAAAAAGCTAAGAAGTAGGAAATTCTGCCTAGAACTGAAGAAAAACCACAGATGTGAGAAATAGATTTTTGAGTGGTCCTGATAGGTAGGAGATGGCTCGACAGGTAAGGGCTGGTACTACTATTGTAGATTATGGGAGCTCAGTCCAAGCTCCCACACCATGGCTGCTCACAATCGCCTGACTCTAGGGCATCTGACCTCTTCCTCTGGCCTGTGCAGGTACTGCACCCACATGTACAAATGCATAACACATACATGAACTAAAAAAAAGTCAAAAAACAGTGCTGAACAAACTTATGAGGCATGACAAGATGTGTACAATTAGTGTTCTATGCGAAAGGAGAAAAAGAGAAGCAATACATTGACAATTAATGTCTGAGAATTACTTAAGGCAGATGAAAAACATTAAAACACAAACCAAGAATCTTTGAGTTTCTGAGCACAATAAATAGAGAGAAATCCACACTCTGCATAGTGAAGCTGCTGAAAATCAGATTTACAGAGATCTGAAGAACAACCAGAGGAAAGTTTCCAAAATATAGCTTGCTTTCAAAAGAAATGACAGAAATAGGGACAGCACAGAACTGGAAGAAAGAAACTAACATCTACCAACCAACAATTTTGTGCATAGCAAAAATATGTCTCAAAGTTAAAGGCAAAATAAAGACAGTTTTAGATAACCACAGTTAGAATCAATTTGGGAGCAGTAGAATACAATACAGGAACTGCTAAATGGAGCTCTTCAGACTAAGCAAAACTACAAAGACAGAAACACCACACTGTGGGAAGACACAGAGTGTGCTGTAGACAGTAAACCATGTACAAATGTAAATGAATACTGGCTTCTGAAAATAAACAAACATCAGATCTTGTGGTAGACTATAACGTGAAATCAATTATAGGGTTAACACAGCTGAATGACTGAATTTATGGAGATTAACTGGCTAAAATCTTGTTTTTAAAATAGATAAATATAATAATTTGAGGTTATAATGACTGTAAGGTAAGTCATAAAATGCATAATTACCATTAAAAGTGATAAAAATCATATTATTCAAAAATAATACAGGAACCGGGAGATGACTCATTGGTAAGAGTGCTTGCTTTCCATGATGAGGAACTGAAGTCAATCCTTAGCATTCACTTAAAGAACCAGGTGGGGCGATTGGCAGAACACAAACCTATAATCCAATTCTGTAAGTTAGAGATAGGAGGATTCCCTGACTTTCCTTGCCAGGCACTATCACAGAAAGAGCAAGTCCCAGGTTCAGTGAGTCACCTTCCCTACAGGGAATAGCGTGACAGTAGGATGCACATTTTTCTTGTTTGGTCTCTGTGTATGTGTAAGGGTGCTCCCCTAACTCATGTGTGCTGGACCCACACAACACACACATCCACATCCACATGAATAACATAAAATACTTGATTCCAAAGGAAGCGGAAAACAAACAATGGAACAAAGAGAAAACAAGGCTCAGCTTAGGAGACTCCAACCCCATTGTTAGTGACACGTTTGTTTCCTTCCTAACTGATGTGTTGAAACTCAAACTGCTAAGGAAGTGGAGACTTTGGGTGGCAATGAGGTTTTCCATAATGTCACAGATGTGGAGTACCTGTGCTTAGCTTTCTTTCAGGTAGAGAAAGAGACCAAGATTTCTCTCATATATCAGTGGAGATACAGTGAGAAATGCATCCATCTAGAAACCAGGAAGGCTTGCCCTCATCGGACACAGCACTTGTCCCATCCTTATATTATATGGTCAAGCCTCCAGAACCACAAGGAATAAAGTATATGGAGTCTAGCCTACACAGATAATTCAAAATTTATGAAGCAAAATCAACAGCAAAAATGTGAGAAATGAATCCACAAAGTTAGAAGATTTAAATATATGTTTCTCACATATTCAATAAAACAAGGGCCAAGAGATCAGTAAAGAGATAGATTATTTGAATAACATAAATGATAAACTGGATCCTATTAAATGTATAGAACATATACATTACAAATGATAGAATACATTATTTCAAGAGTATGTGAAACATTCTCCCAAAAGAGATCATATATTGGGCATAAAACAAGTTATATAATCACTGATAATAATGGAATTCAAATAGAAAGAATAATCATTAGAAAATTCTTATTTATTTTAAAGAATATGTTTGTGTGAGTGTGTGAGTATACCTGTGTGTACTGTGTTGTGTATCAGTGTGCACTGTGTATGTGTATGTGAGTGTGCTAGCATGTATGTTGTGTGTTTGCAGACATGCATGTGCCATCCTAGTAGTCATGTGTATGAAGGCCAGAGGCTGACATCAGGCGTCTTCCTCAATCATTCTCTATGTTATTTTTAAAAACAGGATCTCTTACTACACCCAGCAATCACCAATTAGCTAGAATGGCGAGCCAGAAAGCTCTGGGTATCCTCTGGTCTGCAACTCCACTCAGCACCAGGGTTGCAAATATGTGTGCTACCAAGCCCGTCTTTGTATGTGGGTACTGGCTATCTGAACTCAAGTTTTCACGTTTCCATGACAGGGGCTTTACTTATCATACCATCTTCCCAGCCCTGAAATAATAAGTTTCTAAGTAGCTTAGGTCAAATGAGAAATCATAGTGGAAATTAGAAAATATTTAAACTCAATAGTTACAATAGCAAAAATTGTGGAAGGAAAAAAAAAAAATTTTTAAAAAAAAAAAGAAAAAATGTCAGAGAGAGTGTGTGTGTGTGTGTGAGAGAGAGAGAGAGAGAGAGAGAGAGAGAGAGTAAACTGAGCTTCCCTCTTAAATTAGCTGGAAAAATAATAGCTTAAAGCTAAAGAAAGTGAATGGAAGAATAATGAACATACAAGCAGAAACCAAAATTTAAAAAAAAAAAACATCTGCAGATTCACAGGAAACAAAAGGCTGCTTTTAATGAACCTAAGTAAGAATGATTAGTAAACAAAAGAGGTAGGGAGGGAGCAAGGTAGGGAGGACGAGAGAGAGAGAGAGAGAGAGAGAGAGAGAGAGAGAGAGAGAGAGAGAGAGAGAGAGAGAGAGAGAGAGAGGAGGGAGGGGGGAGGGGGAGGGGGAGGAGGGAGAGGGAGAGGGAGAGAGGGAGAGAGAGAGAGAGAGAGAGTGAGCTGTTAGCTGGTTATTAGAAATGCAAGGGCTGTGCTGTCAAAGTCCCAAAGGGCACTGGGAATATGGTGAAGTGATGCAGGTATCTCAGTGTAACAAATTATTGAATGTAAACTTGACAGATTCAGATGAATTTTCAATTTCTGTCAAAACAAAATCCATCCAAAATGACACAAGAAGTAGAAATATAAACGATCCTATCCATTTAACTAAAACTTCAAAGACACCCCACAAGATGTTTAGATCAAGAAATAATTCTTAGTAAATTCTTTAAGCGTTTAACACAATACAATGCCAATATACATTTAAAAATTCAAGAATATTTTTTCTAAAATTTAATGATAAAGAATAAAGTCAGAATATAAAGTACTGCTCAATAAAAGACATTAAAACTCTATGCAAAAGCTGATTGTTGTGGTGCACACCTTGAATCTTAGCACTCAGGAGCAGAGGCAGATGGATCTCTAGAGCCTGGTCTACACAGAGACTATTGGGCTAGCAAAAGAAAGACAGTCAGACTGTTTCAAAATGAATCCATGAATAAACATATTGACAAATTCTAAGCAAAATCTTGGAAACCTAATTTCAGTGACATTTTTTAAAGAGTCTGGAAATAGATATATAATATAAAGTTATTTGCTTTAACACAAATCAATTCAATCCATGGATGTCAAGATATGTTTTCATTAACTAATCCTTGACAGATTAGGTAAAAAAATAAACCCTAGCTCACATCTCACGTCATGTACATAGAATAATTTGAAATAAACTACAGTTTTAGTGCCAGTAGGGTATAACTAAGCATAGGACAGATCTGTGGAACTAGGGAGACAGTTTTTTTTTTTTTTTTTTTTTTAAAGAGGACTCAAGTACTAACTACAAGTGTTTTGCTTTGACTACAAAAGTCAAAGGGTATTTACTATCTGGGTGTGAGGGCTCACACCTATAAGACTTGTGAGACTAAAGAAGCAGTGTTACTGTGAACTCAAGGCCAGTCTCAGCTACAAAGTGAGATCTTGTTTCAAAATGCGTTATTTTTTTATGACATAATTAAAATTAAGCAAAGTGATGCAGTTATTTTTATTAGAAGCCCTTATTATCAAAGTGAAAAGGCAAGCTAAAACGGAAAGCATATTTGAAATTCATTCACGCACTGAAGAATGCTTATGCATATCCAGAACATGACAGAAACCTATGCCCTACCCCCAAATGAACAAAACACCCAAATACTTACAAAAGAGGAAACCTAAATGGCCAGGAAAGGAAAAACAAAAAAGAAATGTTTCATGTAACTTTGCAATGAGAAATTCCAAATTCACCTTATAATGAGAAACCTTGGTATAATTTTCTGTATTTAATAACTCTTGCAGACAAAGTTTTTACAGGCAAAGTTTTAATGAGGATACATACAATTGGAAAGCATAACATAACCTTTAAAATTTAAAGGTATACATATAACATTACGTAATTAGTATAGATTCTTTCCAACCTCAATGAAAACTGAATTTCAATGCTAGGTTTTGTTTTTTGTTTTGTTTTTGTTTTTGTTTGTTTGTTATTTGTTTTTTTGAGACAGGGTTTCTTTGTAGCTTTGGAACCTGTTCTGGAACTAGCTCTTGTAGACCAGGCTGGCCTTGAACTCACAGAAATCCGCTTCTGCCACCAAGTGCTGCGATTAAAGATGTGCACCACCACTGCCTGGCTTCACTCCTGGTTTTAATAACTCAGCGAGTCAGTATCCATCCTATTCTTTGACTACAGGGTGAGGTAGGCTGTATTTACTACATGATATGAAAGAAGCTTCTTATTACCAAATGGAAACTGAAAGGTGCATTTCCAGACTAAGGAGATGTCTCAGTTGATAAAATTCTGGTCATAAAAGCATAAAGACCTGAGTTCAAAACCCCTCACAGAATGGTAAAAAGCTTGGCATAGTGGCGTGTGTAATCCCAGAACCTGGGAACAAGGGCAGGTGTCTGTAGCTCACGGCTGGTGAGCGTCACCCAATTGGTGAGTTTGAAAATGAGATGGACAGATCTTGAAAAGCAGTGTCTGAATATTGACATCTGGTCTTTGTATGTACACATGTGCACCCTGTCACATGCAAACATGCACATACTGTATGTACATATGAAGCACATTTCTAATGAAAATCTAACTAAAATAAGACCATGGTGCTAATTATAAGTCCTTAAAAAGCTGTAATCTAAGACTTTTCATATCAAAGTTTGTGGGATATGGCTAAAATGTAGCAACAGAGCTTCAAAAATTTAAAAGTTTAGGAAGAAAACTCAATGAGTTAAGTACATAAATTTTGGACTTTAAAATAAGTGAAAAGCTAATGAGGTTAAAAAAGTGTGTGTGTGTGTGTGTCTGTGTGTGATAGCCAATAAAATACACCAAATTCTGGCAAAACAATAAAAAATTGGAATAAAAACATTTACCCATATTACTAAAGAAAGGGTCATATCAGTAGGAAACAAAACGATTTAAACCAATAAAGATTCTATTCTATGAATATGGAATACATATGCACAATTTATCAAAAATTGGTGCCATAAGAAAGCCTAAGTAGTCCTATAATTGTATTTTAAGTAATGGAATAATTTTATTTTAATTAACTTAAAAATAAAAACATACAGCTAGTTTTAAAAAGACATCTTCAGCTGAGAGGTAGTGGTGCATGCCTTTAATCCCAGCACTTGGGAGACAGAAATAGGTGGATCCCAGTGAGTTTTAGGCCAGCTTGGTCTACAAAGTAAGTTCCAGGATAGCCAGGATTACAAAAAAAAATCCTGTCTCAAAAAAAAAAAAAGCAAACAAATCAAAAAAGGCATACCCTATAATTATTCAAGTAATTAAACCAACAAACCTAAAATGCCCCAAACTTGACACCCAGAAGGTTCTACTGCCCAAGGGTGAAATAACTGCAGGATTGTACAGATTTTCGTGATAGGCAAGAGCACTGTCCACACTATTTTGAGATGACACCAGTAGCAGATCAGGGCAGCAGTACAGCACAGAAAGGGATAACTATAGACCAATGTTTAAATCACACAAATGTAAATAATGCTTGTCTTTTATGCTATGTATAAATGCTATGACATATACACTAAGAGAGGGTTTATTCTAGAAGTATCAGCTAGCTTACTATAAGAAGTTAAATGCTATATATAGGCCTTGCCACCTAAAAATATTGAAAGAAAAATAATTATATGATGCTTTGTCTTGTTAAAAAGGTTTATTTTATTTTGCATTATGTGTAAGCGTGTGGGTATGTGCATGTGAGTGCAGGATCCCATAGAGGTGAAAGGTGTTGGCTCCCCACTCCTGGAGCTGGAGTTACAGTGGACAGTGAGCTACTCCAGTCCTGAGCAAGAGAAGTACACAGCCTTAACTGGTGAGCCATCTCCCAGCCCCGTGAATTACACGATGCTTTTAATAGTCACAGAAACAACTGGTGAAACATTCACTTATGATAAACATGATCACCAAATGAAGAATTTACTGGATAGCTATGGAAATGCTATGTTTAAAGTCTATATAGTAAAACCTTCCTAAGTGGCATACCTCTCCAAAGGAGGAAGGGAGGAAAAAGAATTTAAAGATTAGAAATATGCAGATAAGGAGAGAAACAAAATTGTCATGATTTTTAGATGATATTATTGTTCATGTGGTAAGTTTGAAAGCAGTTACAGGTAAATAAAATGAGTAATAAATTCTATCCAATTTGATTGACAAGTAATTAATATATAAAGGCAAGTATATAAACAAGAGTAGGGAACTTAAAATAAATATATACACATATGGAAAACTTGATTCATGGAATAAATATCCGTTGGAATAAATAACAAAGCAATCAATTCTCATGTTGGTTAAGACTGACTGCCGAATTCAAAACCATTGGCAGCCTTGGAAATCAATGGAAGACAGTAGAGTAACTTAATTTATAACCTCAAGGACACAATTGTGTTCCATGTGTGCCTTTGTCTATGTGATATGCATGTATGTGTATATGTTTGTATGTGTATAGATGCACTTGGGTATAGGTTTACTTCTACATGTGTGTTCCTGCTTGTGAAGGCTAGAGGTTAATGTCAGGTGGCTATAGGTGCTTGTGAGTTACCTGTGAATGCTGGGAACTGAACTCTTCAACAAGAGGAATACACACCCTTAGTGGCTGAGCCGTCTCTCGGCCCCATGAATTACACAAGCTTTCATCAACCACAGAAATAACTGATAAAATTGTCTCCACTTTATTTACTGAGCCAGGCAGGTTTTCTCCCTGGACCTGAAATTAAAAATTTGCTATTCTAGCACGTAATCTTTCCTTGGTGGGGGAGGGGTCCCCTCTATACTCTCTATTATAGGTGATCTGCCACACCAGCCTAACTTTTACATGGGAGCTTAGTACCCAGCACTGATCATCAGGCTAGTACAGCAAGGGCCTTTATCTACTGAACCATCTCTCCTGCCCCTTGAAAGATACAATTCTTAAACAAGACACACTATAAGAGAAAGGACTAGACATTTGAATTTCTCATTGAGAGACATGGAGAGATAAAGAGAAAGAAAATGTCAGAAGCAATCCGGAAGTGTATATTTGCAGCATATACGATATCTAAATATTGATCGAGGCATGGGTTGCATTAAGAAAAGACTCCAATGTCAATTAAGTACAGAAAACAACTTAGTAGGAGAATACTTACAAACCAGGTTATCAGACATGCGGATGGAAAGTCGACCCTTGAGCGGCATTTACAAAAGCAGGCTGCCTTGTTGGCTATGTGGATGATAAGTAAACTCCTAGCAGAGTGCGTCTAGTCCCTACTTGCCAGACTGACTAAAAATGAAATTTGTTATGGCAGGTCTGTCAAGCATCAAGATCTCTGATCCTTCGTCGGAGGAAGTGCCAGCCAGTCTGGCATTCGAGAAGGAGCCTGGGAATGACCTAATAAAGTTGAATATGTACAAATCTTACAACCCACTCATCCTACTCTTGGATGCAAGCTCTAAGGAAACACCTGCACACATAGTAGGGATGCTCGAAGACATTATCCAGTTGTCATGACAGGCAGTCTTTAGAATGCTCACCCGAAGGCATCCATGCCCTTGTAAAATCCACCAATGTGGGTGTGTATGTGTATGGGGGGGGCAATCACTTCTAAGGAACAGAAAAATGATAAAAATGGTGGGATGTCACTTTTGAGATTAGGAAAGAAAAAAAGAATCTGGTTCTTGCCCTTCTGCGGCAAGTCCTTACTCTGGGGTGGGGGTGAGGGGAGCAAGATGTCACGTTGTAACGAGCCTCTATAAAGACAGATATGTCTAGCTGAAGTCAGGAAGGTTCCAATTCTCCAACAATCCTTAGCTCCTATGAGTCTTGAGGTGACTTCAGCCTGAATCAGTAGCTCTTTACTATACAGCGTGACCTCTAGAGACTCCAGCTAAGCCTCTAGTCGATTCTAGATCCACAGAAATGGGCAGATAGCAAGGAAATAGTATAAGTGGGTTTGTTATTTATTGTTGACTTTATACTGATTGCTGTCGGGAAAGTTTGTTAATTAAACAACAAATACATCTCCCAAGCTAGAAACCTAGATATCCAACAGTAGATTAAATACAGAGTATTAAACCATTAAGAAATAAAAATGAACTAATCATAAACTAATCATAATCTCAGAAATGTAGGAGTACACAGGATTTGAAAGTATGACAAAAACATAAAAAATATGTATATTTTACACATAAACATTAAACTATGCAAAACACCAAGCAAGATGATTAAAAGGACAATCACGAAGGATGACATGTCTCAGGGAGGGAGGGGCAGGGAAGAGCCTCTCCAATATGGTGTCCAAGGTCCTACAGAGCCTTATTTTCACCAAAAGATGGTCAGGCATTTTATGATGATGATGATATATATATATATATATATATATATATATATATATATATATATTTCTTAAATTGGTTTGCACAAAGCAAAACAGAAAGCGAAGAGCTGAAATGCAATCAGTCCACACATCGTTTGGAGAATGGACAGACAGGTGGCTGACTGGTCAGCCAATAGACAGAGACATTCTATGCTTTACATTTATGTAAGGGGTTCGTTCTCAAACATTCACGATTGACTGTCTAATTGGTAACATCCTTTTTATTCCTCCCATTTTGTCCTTTGGGGCGCCCTGCTCAGCAGGTTGAGCCAACCCAGGAGGCCAGCTGGGGGGTGTTTATCCGCCAACTGGATAATCCAGCGCTTGCTGCTGCAGGCCAAAGACATTCCAGACCAGCGTTCTCCGGAATCCCCACGCCCCGCAGCACCTGGCCTGCGTCTCCCCACCCACCTCTCAGCGCAAATTCACTCCAGCACCGGGAGAGGACTTTTACCTGGGAGCGGGGGCAGGAGGCTCAGCAGAGACCTGAGGCCCTAAAAAAATTCTGTGTGGAGCCTCCCTCCGGTGGGTGTGATAAGAACACTCTGAGGTTCCTTTGATCAAATCCCAAAGGCTCCCTGCTGAACACAAACCTCGCAGCAAGGAAATGAGGCGGGGGAGGGTATAGGAGCGGGGGTGGGGGTGGGGGAAGGGAGGATGTCCTGGAGAGCGAAGAAAAAACAATAAGGGAACCCTGAAGGAGATTCGCTGCAGCGGAAAGCTCAGAAACTGACAGAGAGGAAGATCTCCACCGTGGAATACCTCAGCCACCTCGGCACGCCCAGAGTGCCCTTACCAGTCCCCCACGCAGCCAGCCCCTGGACACTCGCCACCCTCTCCCTTTCCTGCTGAGCACCCCACCCTTCTGGCAGTGGACTTTGTCACCGCAGGCCTCTCCTGGTGCAGACATGGTCGCTGACCCCCGACTCACTCTTTGCCTCGCTGTTCCCTGAAGTGTAGGTTCCGGGCACAAGGAAACAGCTACAAAGTGGGCACCAGTGGTCTCCAGAGGGAAGAAGCTTCAGGGCCTAGAAGGGAATGGGCGCTGGACCACAGGCTGGGGGACGTGGAAAGTCACTGGCAGAGAAGGGGAGCAAGTGATGGGCCGGCCCTGAGAACTGATTGGCCACACGGGGGTGTGGGCGGTGCTCGGCTCTCTGCTTCCAGATCTCAGAGGCCCTGTTTTGTGTCAATTTCTGCTCCAAGATGCAACACTATCAGGGATGGAGATGCAGTTCCACCTCCGTGGACGTGCAGCCGGGCAATTTGTTAAATAAATAAATAATTCTTAACACTATGAGCAAATAGAACATCGATAAAATAACAGATCCTTATAGGAAATGATGCACAATGCATTAAGAAAAGAGTTAAATCTATAGGTCCTATATTAATTATAATTAAAAAGTCAAGTTTTGGTAAAACAGTATGATTGCATTTGTTACATCTTATGTAATAGGAAGCCTAAGAGTGAAGACTTCGGTTCCTGATTCATGCATCCACGACCATGGGATTGCTATAAAACCATACTTGCTCTGTATGACAAGTTAGGAAAACCGGTGAAAAGCCTGGATTTTTAAAAATAAGTTTTGCTCTATCCTTTTTTCCACGATTACATGTATTTGTTTGTTTAGTTGCATGTGGTGTGTGTGTGTGTGTGTGTGTTTTGTGCTTGTGTTTGGGGGAGCATACAATGCGTGGTGAAAGTATACCATTCCACAGCCTGTGTGTGACAGTGGCGGTCCTGGGGGGCAAACTCAGGTTTTCAAGCTTGGAAGACAGTGCCTTTATTCCCTGAGCCGTCTCACTGTCCCAAACGTTTGTATTTTGAAAACTTTTCTCACGTTGTCACAGAGTGTCACAGTGGTAACCTGAGTGATTGTAGCCAGGTCCTGTTCTACCCTGGTTCTTGCTGGCCTTCCTCCTTCAACGGACCTTTGAAGGTTCACATCTCTCTCATGCTGTTTACCCTTCTCCTGTCCCTCGGATTGTTCAGCATCCTCCCCGAGGTAGATCAGTTCTAGAGACAGACAGCATAGTGGGAAGATCTTACCAACAGAACACTTGCCTTGTTCTCTCGGCACCGTTTCTTAGCACTTAAAATTCTGCTGCTTCTCAGAATTGGAACACACTGGGACAATGTGTGAGAAAAGTCTTCGTGAATTCCCAACAGGCCCTCAGAACTACACTGGGAGCCTGATGCTGCCCCCTTTTCACCTTTTCTCCTCCAGGGCCCAGCAGTACTTGGCAGAGACCATGTGAGTAACAGTCACGGAAGAGTGGAAGCACAGGAGCTGGGAGAAGGTGGGCCTGTGAAGGACCTCAGTGCTAGAGAACAGTATAGCCTGTGTTTTCTCCAAACTGAGTGAGGACCGTCTCCCTACACTGGCTCTGTGCTTGTGCATCACCAACAGGCTGAGAATGGGGTGGGGGAAGGAAGTGGGGGAACAGGCCAGTGATCTGCAGGCTGGGGAGAAGAGGACATAGTTCATTAGGTTTGCCATGCAAGCAAGACAGGCTGAGTTTGAGCCTTAGAACCAAGTAAAAAACTAGGTGTGGTCGAATAGTCATCCCAGTACTGTGGAGGCTGAGATGGGTGAAACCCTGAGGCTTAATGGAGAGCCAGCTTGCCTACTTGGTGAGCTTTGGGCCAATAAGAGACACTGTCTCAAAGCAAAATAAAATAAAGCAAAAATAAGCAACAACAAACACTCAAAGCTACAGTGGATGACTCCCAAAAAAGTATATTCAAGGTTACCCTATGGCCTCTACATATCAACATCAACACACACACACACACACACACACACACACACACACACACACACACAGCATATAAGTTTGTCATCACCTTATTTGTGCAAATCCTTTCTGCTGCTTGCATTTTGTAGTTCCTTTGTCCACAGAGGAAACTGGATGGCATGCCTGTGCTCTGAAATGTCAGGGCTAATGCCATGGCTAAGTACATAGTGAGAACAACACAAACTACAAATGGCCCCTCTGTATGTGTGAGGAAAGAGGGGCCTTACTGGCTGTCAACTCTGAGAGGAGAAAGGGTATGGCAAGAGAGCAATGCAGCTGTCTTGGCAGGAAAGCGTCAGCTCAACTACAAGGAGTCCTGCTCTGTTGAAAACAACCAATAATCCCCAAACTCCACCTACATCAACAGCTCCCCTCCCACACTCAAATTCTGCTCCACAGAAAGATCAGAATTGTGCAGCTCTCCCCATGGTGGCCATATAAATTAGTGCCTGACCTTTGGAGGCACTTGGATTTGTCATCATGTCTCTAATGGTTCAGTGCATCATGCCCCCCTTGGTGGGTAAAGGGCAATCTCAGCAATGTGGCAACTTGAGTTAAGAATGGGAGACAGAATTGCAAAACACTTGGAAAGTCTCCAAAAGAAAAGTTAAGGATGAGGCATCTTGTGACTCCCTGGGCTTTTAGCACTAGAAGCAGTAGCTGGCAAGGATTCATACCACAATCCTCAATTCTGAGAGTAGGAGACAGTTGCTCATTTGGATCCCACCTCACATTGAAGATCCAGTGAGTGTCACAAGACAAATATACCCCAGGGCAGGGGAGCAGGTGGCAGGTTGATATGTCCTATGGCACTACTATTTTGTATTTAGAGTTATTTGTGGCAATGATGCTTGGTGCCATTTGATGAGGAAGTCATTGTGCTCTATAATTTTTATAGTTTGAGTCATTCTGGTTAATGCTACTGGGCTAGGGCATGTACCACCTGGGTATTTGGAGGGACGTCATTCTGTATGTTTCTATGAGAGTGATGAAAACAGATTGCCCTTCTTAATAATGACCTCAGTGGAAGAAAAGCGCTGATCTTCCCACAACTATGAGATTCTTCTTACAACTACCTTTTAACTGGTACATTGCCTTTTCGTTTCTTTCTTTCTTCCTTCCTTTCTTTTTTGAGATAGGCTTCGTGTCTTAGTTCTATTGCTGTGAAGAGATACCATGGCCATGGTAACTCATATAAAGGAAAATATTTAATTTGGGCTGACTTACAGTTTCAGATGTTTAGTCCATTATCATCATGGTGGGAAGCATGGCAGCATTCAGGCAGACTTGTTGGAGAGGGAGCTGATTGTTTCACATCTGGATCTTCAGGCATCAGGCAGAGCACTGGCTTGAGCTTTGGAAACCTCAGAGCTTACCCCTACACACTTCTTTCAACAAGAACACACCAACTCCAACAAGGCCACATCTCCCATAGTGCCACTCTCTATGAATCAAGTATTCAAATACTTAAATCTATGGGAGGTATTCATATTCAAACCACCACATTCTACTCCTTGGCCCCCATAGGCTTGTAGTCATAACAAATGCATTTAGTTCAACTTCAAAAGTCTCCATAACATTTAACAGTCTTCAACTTGTTTAAAAGATCAAAGTTCAAAGTCTCTTCTGAGATTAATGTAATCTCTTATCTGTGATCCCCTGTAAAATGAGATGAAAAATCAGATCACACACTTCCAAAATATAACAGCACAGACAATACATTACTGTCCCAAAAGGAAGGAAAGAGAGCATAGTGATGAAATACTGGACTAAAGCAAGAAAGAAACCCAGCTGGGCAAACTCTAAATTCTGCAACTCCCTGTCTGATGTCAAGACACTCTTCAGTTTTCCAGCTCCTTTCAGTTTTGTTGACTGTGACATGCTTCTTTCTCTTCGGCTGATTCCACTCCCCGTTAACAGCTCTGGCAGCTTTAACATCTTTGGGTCTCCAACACAACCCAGGCTTCACAATCACAGCTTCCTTCAATGGCCTCTCTGGGCCTCCATGCAGGGACACCACTGTCACATGCCTGGCCTCAATGGCTTTCTTCAGTCATGGAGGAGGATTCCATCACCCTTTCCTTGTGTTCTTTACCCTAAAGCCAGAACCATGTAACCAAAGCTGCCAAGCTCTGCTCCTTGCAGGGTCTAGAATATGGTCCCCTCATTCAATTACATCTTCATTAGCTTTCTGTTTTTGATGGTTTCCTTCACTGCCTAAGCTTGGCTGACCTGAAACTTAATGTGTAGACTAGGCTAGCCTTAAACTTAGAGATCCACTTGCCTCTGTCTCCAGAGTGCTGGGAGTAAAGGCATGTACCACCACACTTGGATCTAAGCTATTTTTTAATTCCTTTTCTCAAGTTGGAAGCTGGATGGGGTCTTTTATTCCATTTAATATCATGTTTTTAATCTGCTCTTCTCCTTGAACACAGGACTAAGCTCCATTTCATTTTTCTCCTCAAAATGTACATTTTGTGTCTTTCTTTGTTCAACTTGTTTCTTTTCATTATAGATATGCATAAGAGTGACGAGTAATAAGCACAAGTCAGAGTCAATACTAGGCTGTTTTGAGATTTCCTCTACCAACTCAATTAATCCTAAAGTCTTCAACATAACCTCAGCCAGATTTTTCAGATAAAGGCAAAAAGCAGCTATATCACAAAATATCACAATAACAGTCTCTAGACCACATACTAAAATTCTTTTCTTCTAAAACCTCCTGAATCAAGCCTCCACAGTTCAAATCACCCTCAGTATCATGTCTTTAATGTTCCTACTAGTATGGCCCACTAAGTCCTATTTAAAGCATTCCACTGTTTTCTTAACCCAAAGTCCCAAAGTCCACATTCCTCCAAACAAAAACATGGTCCACCCTGACAGAGTAATACCCCAGTCGCTTATACCAACTCTGTCTTAGTTAGGGTTTCTATTGCCATGAAGACACACTATCACCATAGCAACACTTATAAAGGAAAACATTTAATTGGGCTGGCTTATCGCTCAGAGGTTTTGTTCATTTTTATCATGATGGGAATCATGGCAGTGTGGAGATAGACACAGTGCTGGAGATGGAGCTGAGAGTTCTACATCTTGATCTGCAGGCAACAGAAGGATGACTGTGAGCTACACAGGCATAATTTGAGCATATGGATCTCAAACCCTGCCCCCACAATGACATACTTCCTCCAAACAGCACATCTCCTAAAAATGCTACTACCTATGAGCCAAGAATTCAAACACATGAGTATATGGGGGCCATTTCTATTCAAACCCCCGCACTTGGTTGGCCTCAGACTCAAAGAGAACCACTTGCCTTTGCCTCCCCATACTGGGGGTTAAAGGTATGCACTACAATACCCAGCCTGAGACATTAGTTTTTATCTTGCATTTGGGTGTGGATAGAAACTAAAGCTCTCCTGAGTCTGGACCTGCTGGCCTTCAGCTCCCTTAATTTACAGGCCTTTGGCTACTAACTGAAGCAGCCATTGGTTCTTCTAGGTCTCTAGCTTATCAAAAAGCCTAGAAGACATTTGAATCTGCCAGCCTCCACAACTGTAAGAACTGATTCCTTATAATCAGCTTCTTCATGCCCATTTCTATTTATTGTACACATGTGCACATATGTGTATACATTCAACTCTTTATATTGTTCTGTAACTTTAAAAATCTGAAAGACAACTTCTCCATCCTCATCCTGGGCTAGTCCTTTAAATTTTATCTGTCAAATTATTTTGAATTTGTATTAATTTCAAAATTAGATATACATTTCAATTAAAATTGTTATTTAAAATTAGGTTTAAGAGCAGTATCTCTAGAATTGTAGGGACAATTAAGCCTCAAAATCAGATTTAAAATCAACTGTTCATGTTATTGTCTTTGTGAATAATTCAACTAGAAAGAAAAGATAATAAAGGCCCACCTTTCTCCCTAAATTCACATAACTGCAGGGACAGTAACACCCATGAGAGTACACTGAGATGTGCCGAGGAGACGGCATGTTCCAGGGAGATGCAGAATAAATAGCCTGCAGCTGGTTCTTTAGACACCAATTATGAGATACAGTCTAATAACAGATGCTTTTGAATGTGGAGAAAATCAACTACCACTTTATTAGAGAAGTGGAAGACAAAGAAGTATTTGGAACCTCTCCAGATAAAGCAATCATTGCTGTTAAAACCACCCAAATTGTAGTACTGTTTAATATGCTGAAAATATTTATACTGAAGCATTTGAAATCAATTTCTTAAAACAATGGTCTAATCCCCTCTGCATATCAGGAAGTCTTCTTTCATAAATAATACAAAGCAATCACAAACAGAACGGCTATCACTGACACATTACCAACACCTAATCCTCAGATTCAATCTGAGGTTGACCAGTTATCCCCCAAATGCATTTGTAATGGCTGGACCCAGGGCTGCATGTGACATTTGACTGTCTTATCTCTTCGGTCTTCAATTTTTCCTTGACGCGTCTGAAGATTCTGCACACCCTCAGTGCAAGTTCATTCCTCATTAGCCTAGAAGTGAGGCTTCCTCTGCATTTTCAGAACAGAAGTTTAATGAGATTCATCTTCAGAGAAAAGATGGGAGGTGGGAGGGATTGGCACAGTAGTGGAGGTGTTCCCAATTATAGGAAGTTTATAGGAACTTTTATGTATAGGAAATTCAGAGCTGTACATTTGTTTGTTTCTTTGTATTTATTTTTTTAAGTTAAAGTGCTCAGAATTCTATTGGCTTTGTTAAATTACATTTTTTTCAAAATATTAAGCTCTATATTACTACTCAACTGGGGGCCACACTGGTAACTAGAAACCCCAGCAATCTCCAGCAGCACCTCCTCCCCTAGGGTCCATACCCTGACCACAACTCTAGCAGAAGACTTCTGCTCTACTGGAGTCCACCCCTCTCCTCAGCTCCATATCCCAGCTCACGACTCCATAAGCATACTCTTTCTCTACCAGAGGCCAGTCCAGTACCAGGAACCCCAGGTACCTGAAATTCAGAGGCCTCACCAGTATCTAGAACCCCAGAGGTTACTCCAGTTACCAGAACCCCAGAGGCAATGCAAGCACCCCAAAACCCAAAAGTTATGCAGGCCACCAAAACCCCAGCAGAGATAAACTGCCAGACCTAAAGACTCACTGGTCACCAGAAACATAGGCTACTTAGGCCAGAAGATCAGAGAGGAAACAGAAGGAAAGAGAAAACATCCAAGAAACATCCATCCAACAAAGATATACTCAGAAATCAGCCCCTAAACCTATAATAACACTAAATATAGATGACTAGAGGCCAGCATAAGAATACAATTAACAATACCCAGGGCAATATGGCACCACCAGAGCCCAGCTATCTTATTACAGTAAGCTTTGGTTGGTTATTCCAACGTAGCTGAAGCACAAGAAAATGACTTTAAATCCAATCTCTGAAGATGATAGAGGCCCTTAAAGAGGAAATAAACAAATCCCTCAAAGAAACAAACAAGTGAAGTAACTGAATAAAACTATTCAAGACCTGAAAATAGAAATAGAAGCGATTAAAAATAAAAAAAAAACAGAAGCAATCTAGAAGATGGAAAATGTAAGTAAGCAAAAAGGAACTATAGATGCAAACATCACCAATAGAATACAAGAGATGGAAGAGAGAATCTCAGGCATAGAAGATACAATCAAAGAAATTAACACAGTGGTCAAAGAATAATAGGAATAGAAGAAGAAGGTTCCCAGCTTAAAGACTGCACTGGCTGGTTTTGTGTGCCAACTTGACACAAGATAATGTAGTCAGAGAGGAAGGAGCCTCAGTTGAGGAAATGCCTACATGAGATCCAGCTGTAAGACATTGTCTCATTTAGTGATCAATGTGGGAGGGCCCAGCCCAAAGTATGTGATGCTATCCCTGGGCTTGTGGTCCTGACTTCTGTAAGAAAACAGGCTAAATAAGTCAAAGGAAGCAAGCTAATAAGCAGCACCCCTTCATGGCTTCTATATCATCAGCTCCTTCCTCCAGGATAATTCCCTGTTTGAGTTTCTGTCCTGATTTCCTTCAATAATGAACAGCAATATGGAAGTGTAAGTCTAATGAACCCTTTCCTCCAAAACTTGCTTTAGGGTTATGATGTTTTGTCACAGCAATAGGAACCTTAACTAAGACAAATGCCCAGAAAACATTTTCAACAAAAATCATAGAAGAAAAATTTCCTAACCTAAATAATGAAATGCTCAAAAAGGTATAAGAAGTTTAGAGAAAAACAAATAGATTGGACTGGAAAATGCAGTCTCCCCATCACATAATAATCATAACACTATACTTACACAACAAAGAAAATTAAAAAGCTGCAAGGAAAAAAGATCAAGTGACATATAAAGGCAGGCTTATTAGAATTACAACTGACATCAATTGTGACTCTAAAATCCATAAGTGCATGGACAGATGTTTTACAGACCCCAGGAGACTACAGATGCCTGCCCAGACTAATATAACCAATACAACTTTCAATCACCATAAATGGGGAAAACAAGATATTCCATGACAAAGTCAAATTTAAACAATATCAGTCTACAAATCCAGACCTACAGAAGGTACTTGGAAGAAAAATTCCAACCAAAAGAGGTTAACTATTGCCAGAAAACCACAGCAAATAAATAATTTCATACTTGTAAAACCAAAAGGAGAGAGGCACCACACACACACACACACACACACACACACACACACACACACTACCACCACCAACAACAACAATCATCATTACAAAATGGTAGGAATTAGCAATCAGTGATCATTAATATCACATATAGCAAAACAACAACAACCACAAAATAGTAAGAATTAGCAATCATTGATCACTAATATCTCTCAATGTTAATGTACTCAATTTCAAAATAAAAAGACACAGGCTCACAAAACAGATACAAAAACAGGATCCATCTTTTAGCTGCATACAAGAAATACACTTCAACATCAAAGATAGATATTATCTCAGAGTAACAGGCTGGAAAAAGTTTTTCCAAGCAAAGGGATCCAAAAAGAAAAAGTGATATAGCTATCCTAATATCTAAAATAGATTTCTAACAAACATTAAGCAAAAGAGATAGAAAAGGGCACTTCATAGTTATCAAAGGAAAAATCTGCAGACAGAAGTTTTTGTCCTGCCTGGTCCTGTAACTGTTTAGTCCCAAATAAACACTCAGAGGCTTATATTAATTTTAAACTGACCTATTTCTCCTGGTTATTACTAACTAGCTCTTACTACTTAAATTAGCCCACAGTTCTAACCTATGTTTAGCCATGTACAGAAGGTACCTTGGTACCTTTTCTCAGTAAAGCATTCTCATCTTTCTTTTTCTGCATCTGCCTGGCACCTGTGTTTCTGCCTTTCCTCTTCTCAGAATTCTCCTAGTCTTGTCACCCAGCCTGTACCTCCAGCCTGGCTACTGGCCAACCAGCATTTTATTAAATCAATATGAGTGACAAATCTTTACAGTGTACAAGAGCATTATCTTACAGCAAAAATCTACCAGGAAGATGTCTCAATTCTGAACATCTATGCCCCAAACGATGTTTGAATGGGCACCTACATTTGTTAAAAACAAAACAAAACAAACAACAACAAAAATTTTGCAAAAGCTTAAATCACACATTGAAATCCATACATACTAGTAGGAGGTAGCAACACCCCACTTCCACCAATGTACAAGTCATCCAAACAGAAACTAAACTGTTATAGGAGGCCACGGTAGCTGTATGGCCAATAGCTTAAGCATATTTCTAGCTAACTCTTATGTCCTAAACTAACCCATCTCCATTTATCTGTGTATTGCCACGTGGCTGTGGCTTACCAGGTAAAGTTCTATCCTGAGTGTCTATCTCCAGTGGGGCTACATGGCATCTCTTGACTTTGCGTTTCTTTCTCTCAGCATCCAGTTTAGTTTTCCCTGCCTACCTCTACTCTGCCCTATCAACAGGCCAAGGCAGTTTCTTTATTCATTAACCAAAAAAAGCAACACATATACAGAAGGACTTCCTACACCATTTCCCCTTTTCTGTTTAAATAAAAAGGAAGGTTTTTTTAACTTTAACATAGTAAAATTACATATAACAAAACAGGTATCAAGCAAGAATTACAGTTACAATATTTATCATAACTAAGGAAAATTATAACTATCAGTTCTTAAATGCCATCAAAGACTCCACAAATATATAATATTACCTAAGTAAACAGAAAGTGCACCGTAAGCAACTTCCAAAACTCCAGAATTGACAGAGACATTTTGCTGCCTGGACAGTCACTCAAAGTTCTTCTGTATCATTGGGGTATCCATCTTTAGCCCAGAGGGACAGAGGATCCAGCAGACTTTTTGATAAAGCAGGAAACTTCAAAGACAGTTCTACCTATATTGGCAGTTTGTCAGTCACTTTCTTCTGTGTCCTGAAGAATTCCTTGCAGACACTTTCATGAAAAAAGAATCCCAAAGAACTGTTTAGCCTTCTTTAGGCAGCTGTAACAGTCATTTCTCTATGGGTCTTGTATGTCCAGTTCATGCAGCATAATATCAAGCAGTCCAGGCAAGAGCAGTTTCTTGCCCAAATGGCTAATAAACTCCATAAGGAACCTCTTTGATGCCCATCTTCCTCTTGAATTTATTGGTGCTGCCAGAGTAGAAAGACACAGCGGCCAGCTGGAACCTTGCACGTAGACCATGAGCCTCATGATAAGTATAAAATAATATGAATGGGTTAATTTAATATGTAATAACTTGATAGGAATATGCTAGAGTCATTGACCAATCAGTGAGTTAAATAATATAGTTTCTGTGTGATTATTTTGGGAATCTGAGTGGCTGGGAAGTGAACAAGCAGCCTAATATTAAAATAAACAGAGAAATAATGGAATTAACAGGCATTTTGCTCAAATGGATCTAACAGATTTCTACAGAACATTTCCTCCAAACACAAAAGAATACACTTTCTTCTCAGTACCTCATGGAACTGTCTCTAAAATTGACCACAGACTCAGTTTCAAAGCAAGTCTCAACAGATACAAGGAAATTGAAATAAACCCCTGTATCTTATCAGTCCACCGCTGATTAAAGTTGGAATTCAACAACAACAGAAAGAACAGAGAGCTTACAAACTCATAGAAACTGAAAAGCACCTACTGAATTACAACTGGGTCAAGGAAGAAATTAAGAAAGAAATTAAAGCCTTCTTAGAGTTTGTTGAAAAGGAATGCACAACATATCCGAACTTATGGATCACAATGAAAGCAATGTTTAGAGGAAAGTTCATAGCACTAAGTGCCTATATAAAGAAATTAGAAAGATGTCATATTAACAACTTCACAGCACACCTGAAAACTTTAGAAAACAAAAAGAAGCTAACATACACAAGAGGAGTAGATGTCAGAAAATAATTAAACTCAGTCCTGAAATCAACAAAATAGAAATAAAGAGAACAATACAAAGAATCAATGAAACAAAGAGTTGGTTCTTTGAGAAAATCAACAAGGTAGACAAACTCTTATCCAAAGTAACTAAAAAGCAGAGAGAGAATATCCAAATTAACAAAATCAAAAATTAAAAGGGGACTATAGCAACAGACATTGAGAAAATTCTAAGTCATTAGGTCATACTTCAAAAACCTGTAAGTGCAAAAAACGGAAATTGAAAAGAAATGGATAAATTTCCTCATAGATACCAGTTACTACCATTAAATTTAGATTAGACAAGCAATATTAAATAGACCCACAACCCCTAAGGAAATACAAGCAGTCATTAAAAGCCTCCAAACCCTCCCTACTCTCTGCCAAGAGCTCAAGGACAGATGATTTTAATGCAGAATTCTACCAGACTGTGGAAGAAGAGCTAATGCCAATACTCCTCAAACTATCCCACAATATTGAAGCAGATGGAACATTGCCAAATTCATTTTATGAGGGCACAGTCACCATGATGCCCAAGCCACAAAAAATTCAACAAAGAAGAGAATGGCAGACCAACATCCCCCATGAACATTGATTCGAAAACATGCAATAAAATATTGGCAAACCAAGTCCAAGAACACATAAAAAAGATCATCCACCATCACTAAGTAGGCTTCATCCGGGAGATGCAAGGATGGTTCAATATACAAATATCTGTCAATGTAATCTACCATATAAACAAATTGAAAGAAAAAAACACATGAACATCTCATTATATGCTGAAAAAGTCTTTGACAAAATCCAATACCCATTCATGATAAAGTCTTGAAGAAATCAGGGATATCAGGGACATATCCAAATATAACAAAGGCAATATACAACAAGCCTACAGGTGTAGGGATAAGCCCAGCCCCTTAGGGGGCGTGTTTGCCTCTGGCGAATGTTTACATATAAATCTGACAAGTGGGAGCCCTTGCACTCTCTCTGCTTCCCTGTTCTCTTAGGGAACTGGTGGTTCTGTAAGTCTATTTCCCCATTAAAGCTGTATATATTATTACAATCTGTCTGAATTCATTTACGCCGCTACATACAGCCACATCAAATTAAATGCAAAGAAACTCAAAGCAATTTCACTCAATCAGGAGCAAGACAAGGCTGAATGCTCTCTTCATATCTAACTAGAGCAGTAAGACCACTGAAGGAAATCAAGAGGATACAAATTGGAAGGGAAGAAGCTAAGGTATTGGTATTTGCAAATGCTATGACAGTATACATATGTGAGCACAAAAAATCTACCAGAGAACTGTAACCACTAATAAACACCTTTAGTAAAGTGGCTGGATAGAAGATTAGCTAAAAAACAAACAAACAAACAAACAAACAAACAAACAAAAAACAACAAACAAACAAAAAAACCCCAAAACATTCCTTCTACATAAAAAGGATAGACAGACTGAGAAAGAAATCAGAGAACCAACACCCTTCACAGTAGCCACAAATAATGTAAAATATCTTGGTGTAGCTCAAACCAAGCAAGTGAAAGACCTGTTTGATAAGAACTTCAAGTCTTTGAAGAAAGAAATTGGAGAAGATAGGAGGAGATGGAAAGATCTCCCCTATTCATAGATTGGTAGGATTAACATAGTAAAAATGACCATGTTATTAAAAGTAATCTTCAGATTCAACCCACTCCCCACCAAAATTCTTTACAGACCTTGAAAGAACAATACACAACTTCGTATAAAAAACCAAAAACAAGCTAGAAACAATACTGTACAATAAAAGAACATTCAGAGGTATCACCATCTCTGATATCAAACTCAATTACAGAACAGGTGGTGGTAGGGGGCAAACCTTTAATCCCAGAACATGGGGGGTAGAGACACGTAGATCTCTATGAGTTTGAGGTTAGCCTGGTCTACTAATAAAGTTCCAAAACAACCAGGGCTGTTGCACAAGGAAACCCTGTCTCAACAAACGAAGAAAAAAGGAAAAAAAAGAAACGACTAACAAGTGGATATCAGATAAAGAAGTACAAAAAAGAAAGGCAGGCTATTGTTCACTAAAAAACAATAAACAGAATTTTCAAAGCTGAAATGATTTCTTTGAATGGAACATTTTAATTATGAGCCTTGGTTTTGCAAGGACATTAGGACTAAATGGCAGTACCCACTCAGAGCCCATTGACTTCTGCTTCAGATGGATGGGGTAAAGAGAAATATTTCATTTAGACAAAATAGGTAAGAAACAACCAAATCTGATCTTCCAGTGAGCTTTAAAGTTTGAGCAAATAGATCACTGCAAAGGCAGAAATAAGATGAGCAATGGGTCCTAGAGAGGGTATTTATATAAGAAAATTTAAAAGCAGCTTCCCTAATAATTCATGAGGTCTGACATGCTACACAGCCAGTATCTGGCCTCAGCCATTTTCTGACCTCAGAGTAAATTAAGAGTTCAGCTTCAGGACCTCGAGTTAGAGAGAGTAGATGCTTTGAAATGTCAAGGATTAACTCAGTGCTCTGCCTAAGAAGAAGATGGGCTGAAGAGTTAAAGGAAAAACAAAGAACAAATAAAAATCAGTGCCTCTTACATTTTCCCATTAAAATTTATTTGAACAAGAAGATAAACTAAATATCCTTTACAGTAAGAAAAGACACTCAATATTATTAAATATCTATCTTTAAAATTTTTCTATAAAAAACAGCTCTAAATTGTGCCTTACTGGTTAATTTAAACTTTTTAAGATTTTTTAGAGCTGACAAGATGGCTCAGTGGGTAAAGGTGCTTGCCTCCACTCTGACAGCCTGATTCAGGGATGGGCATGATGGAAGGAGAAGACCCAATCACAGGTTGACCTCTGACCTCTGCATAGGCATTGTGACACATGTGTGTGCACATACAGAATAAATAAAATATAACACAAAAACACTCAAGATTTAAAATTTTGAAAATAGAGGTTCAGAGAAAGGTGCAAAAAGAATGATGCTGAGGTAGAACTTCACTTATTAGAGACAGAAAGCAGACCTAGTATATAATGCAGAGTTGATGAGTGTCTTCTCACTTCCAAATGTACTCCTCTGTGATGTGGGAGTGTCATATATCAATCTGTTGATTTCATTGGTTAAGCAATAAAGAAACTGCTTGGCCCTGATAGGTTAAAATATAGGTGGGAGGATTAAACAGAACAGAATTCTGGGAGGAAGAGGAAGTGAGCTCAGACATGATAGCTCTGCTCTCTGAGGCAGACGCATGAAGCTCAGACCCAGGATGGACGTAGGCTAGAATCTTTCCCGGTAAGACTGATGGTACACAGATTATTAGTGATGGGTTGATTGGGATATGAGAATTAGCCTGTAAGGGCTAGAGTTAGTGGGCCAAGCAATGTTTAAAAAAATAAAATTTGTGTGTTGTTATTTCGGGACATAAGCTAGCCAGGCAGCCGGGGTGCTGGGGACGCAGCCCTGCCACTCATATTTCAACACCTCTGTACATATACCTGTATCATTTTATGTCTTTTATTATATAAGAGGTTTGCTTAAATGCCAATCCAGACCTAGAACTGGTCCATCACAAGATTCCCTTGTATATTTCTTTATAGTCATGTGATGTGGGAGTGTCATATATCAATCTGTTGATTTCATTGGCTAAGCAATAAATAAACTGCTTGGCCCAATTGGTTAGAACATAGGTGGGTGGAGTAAACAGAAGAAAATGCAAGGAGGAAGAGGAAGTGAGGTCAGAAAGCATGCAGCTCTGCTCAGAGCCAGACGTCTCAGAGAGAGACACCATGCTCCTGTCTAGCGGGCAGACGGGATAGCTCTGCTCTCTGAGGCCGAGGGATGAAACTCCGACTCAAGATGGATGTAGGCTAGAATCTTCCTGGTAAGCGCACCTCATGGTGCTACTAACATGATTAGAAATGGGTTAGTCCAGGTGCGAGAGTTAGCCTAGAAGAGTCATGATAGAAATGGGCCAAGCAGTACTGAAATTAATACAGTATGTGTGTTGTTATTTTGGGCATAAGCTAGCCACGTGGAAGCGGCTGGGGTGTTGGGGACGCAGCCCCGCCGCTGCTATTTCAACAGTCATGCATATCCATAAAAATATAATTTTGTATATTGTACACTAGATACTGTTCTGGGCACTAGGAATAAGAAGAGGTAAGTTTTAATGATGGTCATGAAGAATTGAGCATGTCTACAGCTGCTGCTGTTGTTCCTATAGTCAGATGAGGCAAATACTGATGGAGGTGGGTCTTGTATCTTATCTGTTGCTTTCATTGGTTAACTAATAAAGAAACTGCCTAGGCTCTCATAGGACAGAAAGTTAGGTAGGCGGAGAAGACAGAATTGGATTCTGGGAGAGAGAGGCTGAGTCGAGGAGTCGCCATTATGTCCCCATGCCAGGCAGACGCAGGTTAAGATCTTCCCTGGTAAGCCAGCTCGTGGGCCATACAGAATAATAGAAATGGGTTAGATTAATATGTAAGAGCTAGCCCATAAGAGGCTACAGATAACGGGCCAGGCAATGTTTAAAAGAATACAGTTTCCGTGTAATTATTTCAGGTAAAGCTAGCCACGTGGGCGGCTGGGTGCTGGGAATGGAGCCCGGCCGCTCCGTACTACAAAATACTGTGGTCTGCATTTTAGATAGTAAATAAAGACTTGTAGTGATTAAATGATCTATTCAGGGTTATAAAACAAAAAAACAATGTAAATATATAGTTTACAATTTTATAAACATCACAACAAAAGCATTGTTCTATGTCCATACTCTTACCAGATCTTCTTTAACGTTACTCTTAATTTCTGCATAGCATTTTGTGGTGACAGTCTAGAACACAAACTAAGCAAGGTAACTCATGTCTTACAGATATATGGCAGAGCCTGCAGTGCTATTCTGTAAAGTCTGTGGTATTTATTAGCCTTTCCTTTGTTTTTTCCCCATTAAATTGATCATATTACCCTGTCTTTTTGTATATATGGTTGCTACATCACTGTGATTTTTATTGGTTTCAGTCCTGGATATCTTTTAATCTATTACATTGCTGTGGGATTTGCTCTAGCTTGCAGTTAAATTGCTAGGAATTTAATTTGATCTTTTTGGATCTTGCTTTATAAGTTTGTTAGGCAAGGCCAGAGTAGTATTTGTTTTGCTTGCTTAATAACCTAATTATTCAACACTATCAGAGAAAGATGAGTCTTCTGACCTTTTGCTGTGAAGTCATCCTGCTGTTTCCATAAAATTCTACAACCATCAACCCATAAGGCTTGAAAGTATTTGGGAAAAAGTTTTTCCATACAAACGTTTACAGAGTGTCTTTCATACATTGCTCTCAAGCAATGTAGCAGTAACTTATGCAGTGCTGCCATTGTATTAGTTCCTGTAAGTATTCTAGAGGTGATGAAAGCATGGCAGAAGGTGTACATAGAGCACATCAAATGCTACCCTGTACCTATGTATATGGGTTGAATGTCTTCAGAGTTTGGCATCATGTAGTCTGGGAACTAGTTTCCCGTAGATAACCAACCATGACAGTGATTTTCTTTTGACTGTGTTTTTTTTTGCCATTGTTGTTCATTTTGTTTTGTTTTTCTCAGGTGCTGGAGATTGAACCCTGGGGCCTGAGCCCAATAAGAAAGCCTTCTGCCACAGGGCTATACACCCTTATGCCTTGTAATGATTCAAGACAGCTAAAATTCACTTGAAAAAGAATAATAAGTTTGGAAAATTTGTACTTTGTGTATATGTAAATTATAAGAAACTATTGTGTCTGTAAAACAGCCAACCGAGTCACTGCATGTTTCTTTAGTGGCTGTTCCCAAGTACCACTGGGTTTGATTGAATGGTCTTCTACAAACCCCTCTTCCAACTTTCTCTTATTGAGGTCTACGAGTTTGTGCTAAAAAAAAAAAAAAAAAAAAAGAATGACAGGGGGGAAAAAGACACAGGTTGTGAAAAAACTGGGTGTGTGTCTTAATGTTTTTAGGAATTGCATGATTGTATATAATTTGATAAACTAAGAAACTTCCCTATGGAAGTAGGAGAGAAAGATCGAGGAAACTGAGAAAGGGTGATATTGAGAATTTCCCGGAGAATACCAATAGCTATAAAAGCAATCTAAACACATCTCTATAAGTTGGTGCTAAAGTGTGTAAGATACAGACAAAAGTCTAATTTGGAACGCTGTCTCAGACGCCATGGCTGGCAGCCTGGGAGGCCTTATCCAGCTTATCTGAGTGAGTCATCTCTAGGACAAGGCTGATGCAAACGGGCAGCTGCAGTTGCAAAAAGCTGAGCTTGGCGCCTAGGAAGTTCAAGGGCTGTCTTGCAGTTGACATCGGTAGGTTTCCTTGTGGTTATAGCTTGGGCTACATTTTCAAATAAAATTTAGCTAAACAAATAAAAAGTAAATAAACAAAATCGAGGTTCTCTTTCGTAACTTGTATCATGATAGTTCAACATATAAAAATGAAAAGGAAACGCTCACCACACTTGTTTGCTCTCCGCATTTCCATCACTCATCATTGCCCTCCTCCCTCCCTGGCGAAGAGCCACGGAAGCAAACATGGGCTAATCTAAGAAAAAAACACATTCCTAAGAGGTATTAACACTGAGGTATTAGCCTCAGAGTTGACCAATGCTGGAAAAATGTCCAAAATTCATTTCGCACCGTTGATTCTATGGAGATACCCACTGTAGAATCCCTTGGATCTAAATTTCATAGTGTAATAGAACTCCCTTGCTACCCTGGCCACGTTCAGACTTAGCATCCTTACCAAATCTGGAAACTAAACTGTCTGCTGCCTCTAGTACCAGTTTAATTCTGAGCATTTGCTCTGGAGTATTTTCAAGGCCTTGTGCCAAATTCTGACATAAGAGTACTTGAGTGTCGGAGACTAGATGAACCTGTGCACCTCTGCAAGCAATGCTGAAAACGTCCAGCCTCTTCTAAGAATTAAAGTTCCAAATGTAAAGGGATTTGGAGACAATGGGAAGGAAATAGGATCATGACAGACATCTCTACAACTCACACTGTTGACTATATCTAACCTGCATATTTATTTTCTCCATGTTAGCATCTCCTTTCAGAATTTTATTTATTTATTTGTGTGTGCACGTGCGTCTCTCTCTCTCTCTCTCTCTCTCTCTCTCTCTCTCTCTCTCTCTCTCTCTCTCTCTCTCTCTCTCTGTATTCATGTGCACATGAATGCAAGTGTCCACAAAGGCTAGAAGAGGTCATCAGAGCTCCTGGAACTAGAGCTACAAGTGACTGTGAACCACCACGTGGGTGCTGGGAACTGAACTCATTCTCTGAAAGAGAAGACACTGCTCTTAGCTGATGAACCATCTCCATAGCCCTCCAATTAATCTGTTTTCTAAAAAAAAAAAAAGTCTCATTAAAGGTATGTACCACCATGTTTACCCCAACTCTTTATCTTTAACAAAATCTCTCAGTAAAACAAAGCACTGATGGAAATCAGTAGATGTCCTTGCATAGGCATCAAAGACTCATCTGTTGTTTCTTCAAGATTAGATCTCCTAAATAGATACCAAACCCTTTATGGATGCTCTATAACCTGTGGACCAGTCTAAAAAATGCACCATGATAGACAAACAGATTTAAATAAGCTAGCAAAGAAAGGAAGCAAAAGAAGGGCTTAATAAAAATGTAAATATATGCAGGGCACGCTAAGAAAGGACAGATACATCTTCCTGCAGCATTCTGATTGTTGTTATCATTATGTTGTCCCCATTCTTATGCTTTTTTCTTCAGCAATGATTCCATGGTCTCTTCTCTCTTATCTAGCCCCTCAGCACAGTTTCTTCATTTGAGGGTTAACCACATCTTCATTTCATGAAAGCAGAAATATTGAGAGTGGGCACTGAGTGTGTAGAAACTGAACGTCATGTTCTTCATAATCTATTCAAGTTCCTTTTTCTCTTGTGTGCTTTAGAGTTTGTTCCCCTCTCCCCACATAGGACAACATTTTCTACACCAGTGCTAGTAAACAAAATTCTTGTGAATACGCTGAGACTATAGACATTCCTGAGGAGCTGTCTGTGGGAAATACTATGGCCCATAGGAGGGGGCAAAAAGTCCTTGAGAAAGGAAACAGAGGCTGAAATTCTAACCAATAAAACCAGCCAGAAGATAATTGTTTTGTCAGTTGGACACTGACAAAAATTTAAAATATCTAGTTCAACACTTAATATCATAAAGGCATCCTTGAAGGCTGTGTATGTTAAAGGCTCTTTAAGGGCTCTGGAATGTTATTGCTTGACTTGATTATTTTGACCTGCATAGGCCTTTGTGACAATTGATCACCGTGATGAGCATTATCCAATGTTCATGGTTTTAAAGCATCTGAAAAATATCCTGAATCGCTCATGTTTCTCTCACACATCAAGGTAAGTGAAGGATGCAGAGAGAGACTACTTATGCTGAAATTGATTAATTTTTGATATGATAGGTATACCTGAAAAAGGCTATCAACATTTCTTTTAGAACATGATCTAGCTGTTTCTCTGAATCTGGAAAAGCCCCAGGTGGGTGACAGAATAGAACCCTTTCTTCTTTTGGATGTTATTGGCATCGGGAACCAATACTTTGTTCCAGTGAATTGGCCCTACAATGTGTTCAGTGGTGGTCTCTACCCATCAGACACTGGGAATATCTCCAAATACTGCCTAATGTTGCCTTGGAGACAAAATCACCTCCAGCTGCAGCCACTCGGCTGCTTGCACAACAAAGCACCTCTGAAAACATTGATTTCTATGAATATTATACTAATTACTCAATCATTCATACCACCTGGGGAATGGATTCTTTGGCAAAATTTGTTAACTTCCTACATATTAGACAATTGTTTAGTTTTTGATCAAAACAAGTAAAGCAGTGGCTTTGCTTCTAGTTTTACAAGGCATGGCTCTACCCATGTTAACTCCAATGGGAAGCATTACGCTCTGGGAAAGACACTACTACTATACCCAGTTTTACAAAAGTTCCTAAGGCATAGAGAGATTAAGAAATTGCCCTAATGCAACTTCGTAGCCGTGATGGAACAAAGATATTGAAAACAGACTTTTGAACTAACTGCCTGGCAAAACTTGTGAACAACTTTTAGTCTCCTTCACATAGCTACTGTGTTTTTCCTGCATGATGAACCACAAACCTATTCTTTTTATACAGTTGGTACTCTAGCAGTCAAACGCTTTGTGGCTGTTTAAAGAACAAGCAAACAAATAACAGCAACAAGAAAACATTCTTCAACACCTCATAGAACCCATTGATTTTCACTACTAGATAAAAAAATAGTACAACTCCGGTGTTTTCATTAATATAAACTGTTCCTGATTGAAGAAACACAAAGAAATTATAGTGAATCTCCATGTATACTAAGCTATGTTAGTCAATTTAAACAGCCACCAACTCAGTGCCTGCCCCTCTCCCTCAACCTCCCTCTCGCCTCCTCTCTCCCTTCTTTGTTTTTCAACTTTATTGAGATCTGCTTGATAGAAATCTATACATTTAATGTGTAGAACATGGATGTTTGACACACCTATGGACTGTGAAATTATTTTTTGAACAAAGCTAATATTATATCTCTCTTATCACACAGTTGCCATTTATTTTGAGTATGAACACGCTATTCTCATAAAATTACAGTTACACAGAACATTATTGTTAACTACCATCACAATGTGTAAAGATCTACAGAATTTAAACTTTTGTTAACTGAAAGCTTGTGCCTTTTGACCACTGTCTCCTTTGCTTCACTGTCAATATCTGGAAGGTATTTTTTTAAACTCTTACATGGTTGTTTATAAAGGCTTTCACATGCACTAGGAATTACGGGTTGTTTTTCTCAGTATATCATCAAGTTCATCCATGTTGCTAGATATGGCAAGATGACTTCTTTCTCTCCTAAAGCTGAGCAATACACATTGTATGTTTCATAAATACATGCACATATCATTTTGCTTACTTCTATGCATCTGCAGACACATTTTTATGACTGAGCTATTATGAAGATACTGTAGTAAATATGATATACATAATCTCTTTTATATAATGATTTCATTTCCTTTGTTTGCACATGAAAGAGTAGCATTGATAGGTTGCACTGTCTTCTCTATCTCCATATATATATATATATAATTTTGAGGAAAGTCAATGCTGTTTCCCATAAAGACTGTAACTTACGATCCCAACCACACAATATTTTCATTACAGTGTACCCTCCTAAATATTGTGATCTGCTAGCCTTTGAAAACATCACTTTCACAGATGACAGGTCATATTTTATTATGTTGTTGAGTTGCATTTTTTTAATTATTGATATTGGAGATATATATATATATATATATATATATATATATATATATATATATATCACATTGACCACTTGTAAAGCATTTTTGAATCGCTCCCAATTTTTAAACAGGATAAATTTTTGTTACTGATTTGTTCAGGTTTTTGGGCATTTTTGATATTAGTCTCTTATTAGCTGGATATAAGTCTGTAGATGTCTCCCTCTATTCTGTTACTCACCTTTTCCTTTTGCCGACTGCTTTCCTTGGCTGCACAGCACCTTTTTGATGTGTTGATATCTGACCTGTCTAGTGTTCCTTCTGTTCTTTATGCTTTTGATGTCACATTCAAAGGGCAGCTCCCAAAATAAATGCTAAGGATATTTTTCTCTTGTTTTCCCAGGGACTTTTTCAATCTTGTGTTTTAGCCTGTAGTCGATTTGAAGTTAATCAAATTTTATTTTCTTTGTATGTGGATATTCAATTTTCCTGACACCATTTGAAGATAAAAATTTCTCCACTGCCTAATGCAGTCAGCTTACTCTGAACAGTAATGAGCTTCCCCAGGTAAACTCCCTGAGGAAACTGATTGCTTCATTTGCAAGTGGTTATCAATTGGAGATAGCTTCTGGGTTAAGGATGGAACATGTTTTCACTTCTGCTTTCAACTCTAGGACCCACTGGTGCATTGTCTTCATGGGTCTCATGAAGGCTCTGTGCGTGCCGCCTCAGTCTTTTGTGAGTTCAAGTGTGTGTTGACCTTGGTGTGATTAGAAGGCCTTCTCCCTCCCCACTTTTCTTCCTCCTCTTCTGCAGGGTTCCCTGAAAACTGAGAGGAGGGATTTAATTGAGACATCTTATTTAGAAGTGAATGTCCTGAGGTAGACTCACTTTCTATGTATTGCCTGGCTGTGGATTTCTGTATTTGTTCCCATCATCAACAGGAAGCTTCTCTGACAACAACTGAGCAAGGCATTTATTTATGGGTATAGCAGAATGATGTTAGGAGTCATTTCACTACAGTCCCTTAGTAGAACAGTAACATTTTCTTTTCCCACAGGTCCTTGGCTCTCTAGTCTCAGGCCCTTGGTCACACAAGCAGCTTTTGGTGTGAATTCCATTTCATGCAGTGGACTTTAAATTAAGTCAGATATTGGTTAAGATATGCCACCATTTCTCTCAGGTATGACACTATTGTAGATCAAACGGTTGGAAGCTGGGTTGGTGTTTACAGTTCTCTTTTTCATAGCGTGTACTTTCAAGTTTCAAGATCACTAGGTAGTTAGTAGGGGCAAGGACTCTAGGTAGGCACCAGCTCAACTTCTCTGTTGTCAATGCATTGTGCAGGTGTTATTTTCAGCAGTGGTGGTCAGTTTTCAGAGAGCAATTTGTTTTGTTGGCAACAGCCTGGCCTTTGGGGGATTCCCATGGGATCCCTTTGACTGGCAACTCAATTACATGCAACCCACTTTAAAAGTGGGTTAAAACAGAAGCTTTATTGGGTGACAAGAGATATCCAGTTGATCCCAGGTCTTCCATGTTTGTCAATTTCATTTAGATAACCTTCATATATGTATGTAATTTAGATAGCTTCTACTGTATTAGATTTCCATATGACCACTAAAATGCCCCTTAATTTTTGCTCCCTCATTGCCCTCTTTTCTCCCCGTTTCCCATTTGATCCTCTCGTTTTAGTTCCAACCTGTCCATCCATAACTATCTATTATCATTCCCCTTCCTAGGTAGATCTGTTTTGTTCCCCTAGACACTCACTCTATACTTAACCACTGCGGTTCTACAGATTGTAGCTTGCTTATCTTTGACTTAAAACTAATATCCACACACAAGCAAGCACATACCATATTTGTCTTTCTTAATATGGTTATGTCACTCAGGATAATTTTTTCTAGTTCCATACATTTCCTTGTGAATTTCATGGTTTCATTTTTAAAAATGGAGTAATATTCCATTGTGAAAGTGCACCACATTTTCATTATACAGTCATCTGTTGATGGACATCTAGGTTGTTTCCAATATCTGTCAATTATGAATAGCGATGCAATAAATATGATAGAGTAAGTGTCCCTGTAGTAGGATGAAGTGACCTTTGGGTATATTCCCAAGACTGGTATAGCTAAATCTTCAGGTACTCAATTTGATTCCCATATGCCTGAAGAAATGCCTCATTAACTTTCTTCCATTTCTATTTTCTTTTTAATTTTTAAAATTTTTGTTTTTTGATAAAGAGTTTCTTTGCATGGCCCTGGCTGTCCTGGAATTCACTCTGTAGCTCATGAGACTGGTCTCGAACTCAGAGATTCACCTACCTTTGCCCCCTGAGTGTTGGGATTAAAGGGTATGCCACCACTGTATGACTTTTTTTTTTTTTTGGGACAGTGTCCCTCTATTTCGTCCTGGTTGTTTTGGAGCTCACTATGTAGACCAGCCCAGCTTCAAACTCACATATATCCACCTCCTTCTGTCTCCCAAGTGCTGGGATTAAATGTCTGTGCCACCAGATCTGGATGCCACGCTTCTTTCCACAGTGGCTGTAAGAGCACACTCCCACAAGTAATGGGTAAGTGCTCCCTTAACTGTATATGACTCCAATATGAGATGTCATTTGTTTGTTGATCTTGGCTATTCTTACTGGTGTAAGATGACTATGAGAAATATTTTGATTTGCATTTCTCTGAAAACTAAGGATGTTGATACTTTCTTTAAATACTTTCCTGCCAATTGTGCTTCCTGTTTTGGAAATTTTCTGTTTAGAGCTGTACCCCATTTTTCAACTGAGTAAATTGCTTTCTTGATATCTACTTTTGAAGAACTTAATATACTTTTGATAACAGTTTTAATAATTTTTATGTGTAGGATTTGTAATTGGTAAAAATATCTTTTCACATTCTGTAGGCTATTGTTTTATCTTAATGATGGTGTCCATTGCCATACAAAAGCTTTTCAGTTTCATGAGGTCGCATTTATTAATTTATTAATAAATTTATGAATCTTAGTGCCTGTGCTAATGGTTTTCTGTTTAGGAATTCTTTCCTGTTCTAGTGAATTCAAACTATCCCCACTTTTTTTTCTGTCAGGTTCAGTGTGTCTGGTTTTATATTTTGGACTTGAATTTTATGCAAGATTATAAATATGGATCTATTTGCATTCTTCTACAGACAGCCATCCAGTTTGACCACCATCATTTGTTGAAGATGCTGCCTTTTTCCTCAGTGTGTATTTCTGGCTTTATTATCAAGAATTAAGTATCCATTGGTGTTTGGATGTATGTCTGTATCTCCAATTTTCTTCAACTGATTCCTGTATCTGTTTTTTTTAACAATACCATAATATTTTTGTTACTATAACTCTGTACTACAATTTGAGGTCAGAAAAGGTGATATCTCCAGCAGTTCTTTTATTATTCAAGATTGTTTTAGCTATTCTGCCTTTTTTTGTTGTTATGGTGGTGGTGGTAATTGTTGCTGCTTTTTGTGTGTATGTATGACGATATAAAGCTGAAAATTAATGTCTCAAGATCTGTGACGAATTGCGATAGAATTTTGATGGGAATTCCATTGAATAATTACATTGTTTTTGGTAGGATGACCATTTTTACTACATTAATCCTATATTGATCCACAAGATCAGGATAGCATTCCATTTTATGATGTCTCCTCAAGGTATTAAAGTTTTTGTCATACAAATCTTTTACTTGGTTGATTAGAGTTACTCTAAAATATTATATATATTTAGTTTACTCTAAAGGCATTATTTTCCTGATTTCTTTCTCAGTTTTATTTTGATTTGTATACGCTAGGTCTATTTATTTTTTGAATTAATTGTGTATCTTGACACTTCATTGAAAGTGTATATCATATAGGAATCTCCCAGTCAAAGGTGTTTTCTGTATTTAATGGGATGACCATGGAGTTATTGTGTTAAAGTTTTTTTTATAAGGTAGATTACATTATCAATTTACATAGGTTGAATCATCCCTGTATCTCTGGTATGAAGACAACTTGGTAGCTGATCTTCGTGATGCATTCTTGGATCCTATTTTCAAGTATTTTGTTGAGAATTTTGTTTCTATAATCGAAGTTGGTCTGTAATTCTCTTTCCTTTGTTTGGTCTTTATGTGACTTGGGTACAAAGGTAACTGTGACCTCATAAAAGAATTAGGCAAAGTTCCTTCTGTTTTTATTTTGTTGAATAATTTAGAAGCATTGGCATTAATTCTTTGAACTTCTGGTATAATTCTGTGCTAAAACCATCTGTTTGTTTTTGTTTTTGGTTGGGGAACTTTTTATTTATTTATTTATTTATTTATCTATTTATTAAAGATTTCTGTCTCTTCCCCACTGCCGCCTCCCCTCCCCTCCCCTCCCCCAACCAAATCCCCCTCCTTCGTCAGCCCAAAGAGCAATCAGGGTTCCCTGCCCTGTGGGAAGTCCAAGGACCACCCACCTCTATCAAGGGAGCACCAGACTGACATCTCAAGGTCCAAATCAGGAGCAGAAGGAGAGAGCACTAGCAAGGAACTCAGGACCACGAGGGGTTCACCCACACACTGAGACAATGGGGATGAGCCAATGGGAACTCACCAAGGCCAGCTGGCCTGGGTCTGAAAAAGCTTGGGTTAAAACCGGTCTCACTAAACATAGCGGACAAGGAGGACTACTGAAAACTCAAGAACAATGACAATGGGTTTTTGACCCTACTGCACCTATTGGCTTTATGGGAGCCTAGGCAATTTGGATGCTCACCTTACTAGACCTGGTTGGGGAACTTTTAATGACTGCTTCTGCTTCTCTAGGAGTTATAGGTCTGTTTCAATTGCTAATCTGTCCTTGATTTAACTTTGATTTGTGGTATATGTTGAGAAAATGATCCATTTCTTTAGATTTTCAATTTGGGTGAAGTACAGATTTTTAAAGAATGTCCTTAAGATTCACTGGATTTCCCCAGTATCTGTTGCTATATTTCTGCTCATCTCTATTTTGTCAGATATTTAAACAGCGACACCAGATTATTTCTTGGTCCATTTTCTTGGAATATCTTTCCCCATTCTTTTACCCTGAAATGATGTCCATTCTTGATGTTAAGCTGCATTTCTTGGATGTAGCAGAAGGATGAATTCTATTTTTGCATTCATTCTGTTAGTCTGTGTCTTTTTATTGAAGAATTGAGACTGTTGATGTTGTAAGTTATCAGAGCAGTGTTTGTTTGCTCCTGTTAATTTGTTATTTTGATATATATTTTTTACTCCCTTGATTTACTGGGCTTATAATATTTATTCGTTATGTTCTCTTTGGTCCCCTAAGCTCTTCAAGTTGAAGTTTTCTTCTAGTACTTTCCGTTGGGTTGGGTTTGTAGATAGCTACTGCATAAATTTGGTTTTACCTTGGAATGTATTTCTATCTCCATATATTGTTATTGAAAATTTTCTTGGGTACAGTGGTCTGGGATGACATCTGTGGTACCTTAGAGTATGTAGACTATCAGGCCCTTCTGACACCTAGATTATCCTTTGAGAAGTCAGGTGTTATTCTAATGGGTCTTCCTTTATCTGTTACTTAACATTTTTCCTTTGCAGCTTTTAACATTTTTTTTGTTCTCTGTGTTCAGTGTTTTGATGATTATGTGTGCCAAGGAGACTTTCTTTTCTGGCCCAGTCTATTTAGAGTTCAGTATACTTCTCACACCTTGATGAGCATCTCCTTTCTTACGTTAGGGAAAATTTCTTCTATGACTTTTGTTGAGAATATTTTCTGTGCCTTTGACATGAGTTTCTTCTCCTTCCTCTACTTCTATTATTCTTATATTTGGTCTTGTCACTGTATTTCAGACTTCCTGAATGTTTTGCGCATGGAGGTTTTTTGATTTTAATTTTTTCTTCAACCAGTGTATCCATTTCTTCTATCTTGTCTTCAATGTCTGAGAGTCTGTCTTCCATATTTTGTATATGTTGGTAAAGCTTGCTTCTGAGGTTCCTATTCACATTCTTAAAATTTTTATTCCCACACTTCTCTCAATTTGGATTTTCTTTATTGAGTCGATTTCCACTTTTGGGTCTCAAATGGTTATATTTATTTACTTCCACTATGGGTTTTTGTGTGTATGTTGTGTGTCTTTCATATATTTCTTTAAGGGATTGTTCATTTTTTCTTTAATGCCACGTTATTCATAAAGGGTATGACAAGGTGTTCGCCTTGTACTTCAGCTATGTTTTAATTCTCTGGGCCTACTGTGTTAGGGTTGATGGATTCTCATGGGGATATCTTGTCATGATTATTATTGACTGTGTGTGTTTTTATGCTGATGTCTGAGTATGTATATTTGAAAATATTGTAATTCTAGGTACTGATATATGGTCTTGTATTTACTGGGTGGGTATTTTGTTCCCTGGTTTCTGCTGCTGTTTTCTGGTTCATAGGGAAGGTGGCTGTTTATTGTCTTCTTGGGAATGCTTCCAGGATCCTGGCAGGTGTGGCCACTTGTGCTCTTATGTGCAATCTGGTTCTAGGTATTAGGAGTTAGGAACAGAGAAGAACTGGAATGAGGGGCTGTTCAGAGGGTTCACAGGAGGAAAGAAAAGGAGTGGTCCACCAGAATCTGAAGGCGTAAGTCACGAACAATGCCACACCAGTTTGGAGTTATAATTAATAGGATGTTATTTATTTAAAAAGGGAAAACTTACAGACCACCGTCCCGGACAACAGCCATCTGCGCAACAAGGAAGGGAGTCTAGTCTCCAGCGGAGCAGGAAGTGAAGAGAGAGAGAAAGGAAATAGCCGCTTCTTTTAAAGGGAGAGAAACCATGCCCCAATGGGCTGGTATCTCAGCAGCTATTGGTTGGAGGCGGAAGGACCTCCCCAACACCTCCCCTTTTGTTTAAGTAAGAAAGTTCTAAACCTACTACAAAATTATATACAATAAGTACAAATATCCTATTCTAACTAGCTTAGGTCTTGTATAATAAATAACTTGGCCAAGTCATGAGAGAAAAGTAACTACATTTATATAGTCTTCAACCCCATCGAAGATCTGAGAAGGGAAATAATGTTACCTGAGTAATTAGGAAGTTCAGTAAAACAACTTCCAAAACATGCAACAAATCACAGAGACAACTAGCTACCGGGCAATCACCCAAAGTCATGTTTGCAGCGTCCAACCAACTTGGCTAAGGCCTAACATAACTGACATACCATTTCAAAGGCAAGCAACTTCAAAACTATCTTACCTGTCTTGGCAGGATATGACAGTCCTGTTTTATCCATTGATGCACGCTCTGTATCTCTGTCAGTGGTTGAGGTATGGGCATTTCTTTGCCCCAAGGCCAGTTCTGCCAAAAAGAAAGGCTCCAGGTGGAGTGTCTTTGGTGCTCAACATTCTCTCGGGAATAGAGCGGTGTTGCCAGGAGCAATGTGTCTCACTACCACAAAACTCTGAGTTAGATAAGCCTTTTCTACAGCTCTTGAAGGGAACTTTTTTTTTTTTTTTTTTATTTTTTTTTTATTTTTAAAAAATTTTTTTTTTTTAAATTAAAAGAAACAAACTTAGATGACTATAATCTATATAATTCTCAATATCTATCTAACTTAAAGACTAAGACAATAAACGACTGTGAAACAAATGAGGACAATGACCTCCAAATAGAAACAATGTACAAATATACATTGCAATATGGTAAATATATATCAATATACAAACAATATATGAGTATCTTAATCAGAGGTAAATGTACACTGCAATATGGTAAATATATACAATATATATATATCAATACAATATATGTCAATACATAAAAATGTTTTAAACAGAGGTAGAAATATGTCATACAATAGTCAATATAATTTAACTTTGTATCAATATACAAAATCGATATCAATATATTTGTCTAAAAACAGTGACTCACAATTATAAATCTATTATCCCATCAATCCCCTTTTTTTTTTTTTTTAAAATGATCCCTGAGCTTATAAATTCTCCCTCACCCTCCCAACCTCTAAATGATGTCCCAAACCAGGCAAACAAAGAAATTGTAGTGGGCCCAAGGTTGAATTACTTTGTTGACAGCTCTAGATCTGTCACCATTCTCCATTACCAGATTTCTTTTACAACAAACACAGGAGAATTCCAAGGGCTGGTTATTTCAATATGGTGAGCATCTAGTGCTACAGCTTAAGCCTCAATTTATCTCAGCTAAAGGCCACTGTTGATCCAATTGGCTTCTCAGTTAGCCATTTTAAAGGTAGGGCTGTTGACCTTAAGTTTGGATTTATGGATGTTCTGTACAGCCGAATTACCTTCATTACCGCATCATATCTTTCCTAGAATAGAGACACAGAATGTTAATCTGGGTTTCCATTAACCATTTAATGCCCGGGCTAGCATTCAACCCATCTTGTGCTTTGTTTAGAGATAGGGTTCAATAGCAACATCTACCTCTTGAACCAAAACTATGACTGTGTCTAATAAGCCTTCAATAAAAGTGCCATTTATACAGACTCTTAGCTTTGGTCTTCGATCGTTAATAGAAGTCTGCCAAAATATACGTTTACTCTGTCCTACTGAGTTTTTTGACTCATCCTCCACGCGTAATTCATCATTTAGACCAGTATTACTTTTTACAGCAGAAATTGGAGCTTTTAATTTTCTTGGTGAGGCACGTTCTCCACTGTGACTGGGAATGACTGGGCCACTGTTGGCTTGGGGCTGGAGAGGCCCCTCAAGGAGTTTCCTTGGTTGCCTTGTTTGTCTGTTGTTGACCTGCATTTGTTGGACCAATGTCGGCCTTTACCGCATCGCCTACATATACCTGAAGGCCTAGGTCTCCTATTTTTGTCATTCCCAGAGGAGATATTATTCCTAGAAATTCTGTGCCTGCAATCCCTTTCAGATGTCCTAATTTACCACAATTAAAACACCTGGCAGTTTGATGTCTCCTCATTGCTGTGGAAACTGCTTCTCCTACCCAAGATTCATCATTATAGCTAAACGCCTCAACATTCATCGTATGCTGAATCCATTCATCCATAGGTGCTGATCTAGACTTTAAAGGCCCAATTATCTTTTTGCATTCTATGTTTGCATTCTCAAAAGCTAGAGATTCAAGAAGTATTTGTCTAGATTCTGGGTCTGTTACCCCTATGTCCAGAGCCTTAATTAATCTTTGCAAAAAGTCAATAAAGGGTTCTCTCTGTCCCTGCCTAATTCTGGTATATGATTCAACCCTTTTTCCTGGATCTTGTATCCTATTCCAAGCACTTAAAGCTGCTTGGTGACATAGACACAGTACTTCATCGTCATAAAGAGCTTGGACCTGTGGATCAGCATATTCTCCTGCACCAAGGATTTGATCTTGGGAAACCTCAATACCTTTGCTCTTCCTTGCTGTTCCATATGTTTGGATTCTTCTCTGAAATAAATTCCAAACATCAAGGAAGGTCCCTATCTAAAACTGCAGACACTAACTGATGGAAATCATAGGGGGTAGCTCTAGCATTAGAAGCCCAAGTCCTTATCATTTCCTTTACATATGCATTTTGTAAGCCAAATTAATAATAGCCTGCTTAATTTCTTTTAGATCATTCATTGCTATTGGTGTCCATCTAGCTTCTCTGACTCCCTTTGAGCCTTTAGAAGTTGACGCTTTGTCAGAATTAAGTATAGGGTATGCTGCTAAAACCTTAGGTAAGCCAGTTCTAATAGCTGGTGTTGGCATTGGATCCTGTCCTTGTGCCTTATTATTCTGTTCACCAGCTTCAAAAATTTCTTCAATCATTTCAAGTCTTTTATTATTGCCTCTTTTGAATCCTGAATCTCTGACCTATGGTTCTTAGGAGTACCATATTCTTCTAAATGATAGAATATTCAAAGAATACTAAAACCTAGTAGCCAGTAAATTAAGTTATCCTCATAGTCATATAAACCTTGCATGATAAGACCCATTGTATGGTAGCCCAAACAGTTAAATTCATGTTGGAAACAAAACTCCATCTTACCTATTATCCAGCTGGCGGAACTCACGAAATCCGCCTGTCTCTGCTTCCCAGTGCTGGGATTAAAGGCGTGCAACCACCGCCTGGCCGGCCTTGAACTCACAGAGATCCGTCTGCCTCTGCCTCCCGAGTGCTGGGAGTGCTGGGATTAAAGGCGTGTGCCAATACTGCCCAGCCGGCCTCAGAGATCGTCTGCCTCTGGATATATGGGCCGAAGGCCGAGTGTATTCGGACTCGGCACTGGGGCCAAGTCACGAACTAAACAAAAAACGGTGACAGGAACCATAAACCCAGAATCCAGGGTGAGAAATAACCCGAAGCCTTATGCCTCCACGTGACAGAGTCACCCTGAGGGGTTGCAGCTTCCGATCGGCAACCGCGTGCTCTGGTTCGCACCACTTAAGAGCTATACTTGCAAGGGAGATTTAAAAACAACTCAGAAAAGAGTAAACCACGCAGGCAGAGATTACGCGGCCTGTGGAGTTTAAATCCACGTGGGGAGGCAGAATAGGGTGCGTGGGGACTTGAAGTCAATCTGAGGTGTCTAAAAAGCAAAGAATTGCAGCAAGAAAAGCCAGTGAGTGATAATTTATATTAAACTGCTGGCTCCATGCACAAGGCACAGGTCACACAGCCGCCGCAAGGCACAGGCCCGGCTGAGAAGGGAGGGCTTGCGCCCAGCCGAACTCGCGGCCAGCAGCCAAGTGGGGGAAGGAGAGGTCCTAAAAGCCAAACGTTCGGGCGCCAAAATGAAGGCGTAAGTCACGAACAATGCCACACCAGTTTGGAGTTATAATTAATAGGATGTTATTTATTTAAAAAGGGAAAACTTACAGACCACCGTCCCGGACAACAGCCATCTGCGCAACAAGGAAGGGAGTCTAGTCTCCAGCGGAGCAGGAAGTGAAGAGAGAGAGAAAGGAAATAGCCGCTTCTTTTAAAGGGAGAGAAACCATGCCCCAATGGGCTGGTATCTCAGCAGCTATTGGTTGGAGGGGCGGAAGGACCTCCCGCAACAAGAATCTGAATAGTCTGCTCGGAATGGAGGCAGAGAATGAGAAAAAAAACCACAGCAGATAGTGTGTTCCAGAACTGAGGATGAGACTGGGGGATTGGATTTGAATGAAAGAAGAGAGGGTGAAGAGCTAAAGCTTGACTGGCCATTTTCACCCATGGCTTGGGAGAAGGCTCCCAGGGAGTGCATCAGGGAGTTGGGGACTGAGACAAAAGGATGAATGGACAGGGAGGTGGAAGGAGAAGATTTATGTGATCTGTTGGAGATGGAACAGAGAAGGAGGTGAGGTCACAACAGTTTGTCTGTCACAGAACTCAGGGAAAGACTGGGGCATTGGATTTGGAGGAGAAAAAGGAGAAGTGAGGATATACAGGGAGTCTGCCTGCTTCCATAGCCAAAGTGGCCAATGGGATTCTAGGGAATGCCTTGAAGTGGATGTAGGTTAAGATAAGGGGATGAGTGGGGCTAGGAAGGAAGGTTGGAGGAGCAGATCTGCATGATACACTGGAGATGGGAGCAGAAAGAGAGAGGAGACCACAACAGGTGCTCTGCTATGGAGCTGGAACTCAGACTCTGGGTTTTCTCACAAAAAGTATTCATCAGGCTGATGAAATCCATTTCAAATTATTTAATGATGTGCTTATTATGACTAGATGTTGAATATAAAAAGTGCCTTTTCTGTCTCCATTGAACCAAGTTTATGGTCTTTCCTTAGTCTGTCGGTATCGTGAATCATCCTGATTAGTTCACGTGTATTGATCTAACTTTTTTTAATTGTGCTGTATTATCTTTTCTTTACAATCCGTGATTGAATTCATTGGCATGTAGTTAAGAATTTTGTCTCTGTGTTTAGCAGGGATTTCGTCTTACAGCTTTTCTTTCCATAACATTAGCTTTGCTTCTTTTGGTGTGCAAGTAATGCCTGCTTATGAAATCAGTGTGCAATTGTCTTCTTTTCAGTTATGGAAGTATGCTTGTTAAATTACCTTTCCCTCTGTATGCTTATTTGAGCTAACTTTGTTCTTTTTCTTATTTCTTAAGCTAGAGGTTGTAATCATTGCCAAGCATGGCAATCACGGAGGGCATGGGAGAGAAACTAAATTTGCATCATGGCATCCTAGGAAGCAGAGACAAGGGAATGCCTACATTTACCTCTTTCTTTTTTCCTTGCCACGTTTGCATTTTTCAGGTACCCATTTCAAGGCATCATGGTGCTCACACTCAGGGTTGTCCGTTTCCTCGCAACCAATCCTCTGTAGAAATGCCCCAGTAGACACTCCAGTGGTATGTCTCATTCTCCTAGCTGATTCAAACACAGCCAAGCTGGTAATTAAGGTTGACTAGCATAGATATAGCGTGTCTGGGTGAATTTTCTGTACATTTGAAAGTAATATGTACTTTCTTGTTGAGTAGCTCAGTCTCCTAGTGGCAATTGAAGCAGACTGTTTGACAGTGAAGCTTAAGTGTTTCACACCCTCACAGATTTTGTTCCCACTAAAAGGAAAGAGTTCATGTCTTCAACTTCAAAAGTGAATGTGTCTGCTTTCCTTTTCAGTTATTTTGGTTTTTTTTTTGAGTTTAAAAAGTCACCTTGCATTTTATTTATTTATTCATTAAAGATTTCTGCCTCCTCCCTGCCACCGCTTCCCATTCCCCCCAAGTCACGTCCCCCTCCCTCTTCAGCCCAAAGAGCAATCAGGGTTCCCTGCCCTGTGGGAAGTCCAAGGACCACCCACCTCCATCCAGGTCTAGTAAGGTGAGCATCCAAACTGCCTAGGCTCCCACGATGCCAGTACGTGCAGTAGGATCAAAACCCAGTGCCATTGTTCTTGAGTTCTCATTATTCCTCATTGTCTGCTATGTTCAGCAAGTCCGGTTTTATTCCATGCTTTTTCAGACCCAGGCCAGATGGCCTTGGTGAGTTCCCGATAGAACATCCCCATTGTCTCAGTGTGTGGGTGCACCCCTCGCGGTCCTGAGTTATAAAATGGGGCACTTAGCTGAACAGAGAATTCTCAACAGAAGAAGTTTAAATGGCCAAAAGACACTTAAGGTCATGCTCAACTTCCTTAGCGATCAGGGAAATGAAAATCAAGACAACTTTAAGATACCATCTTACACCTGTCAAAATGGCTAAAATCAGAAACACCAATGATAGCCTTTGCTGGAGAGTTTGTGGAGTAAGGGGTACACTCATCCATTGTTGGTGGGAATGCAAACTTGTGCAACCACTTTGGAAAGCAGTGTGGCGGTTTCTCAGGAAATTTGGGATCAACTTACCTTTGAACCCAGCAATACCACTCTTGGGAATATACCCAAGAGATGCCTTATCATACAACAAAAGTATATGCTCAACTATGCTCATAACAGCACTGTTTGCAATAGGCAGAACCTGGAAACAACCTAGATGTAAGAATGGATGAAGAATGTATGGGATATATACATATTAGAGTACTACTCAGCAGTAAAAAACAATGACTTCTTGAATTTTGCATGCAAATGGACGGAAATAGAAAACACTATCCTGAGTGAGGTAAGCCAGACCCAAAAAGAGGAACATGGGATGTACTCACTCATAATTGGTTTCTAGCCATAAATAAAGGACATTGAGCCTATACTTCGTGATCCTAGAGAAGCTAAATAAGAAGATGAACCCAAAGAAAAACATAAAGGCATCCTCCTGGATATTAACCTTCACCAGGCGATGAAAGGAGACAGAGACAGAGACCCACATTGGAGCACCGGACAGAAATCCCAAGGTCCAAATGAGGAGCAGAAGGAGAGAGAGCACAAGCAAGGAACTCAGGACTGCGAGGGGTGCACCCACACACTTTTCAGTTATTTTGATCAGCATAAAAGAAACATTTGTCTTCATGACTCTCACTTCTGTAGGCCAACATTGTTTATAAGCCCACTGTGAATATTAAGTAAATTTGAGGCTACACAGATCTGAACAAAAAATTATAACTAATAAAATTAAATGTTTGAGTATTTGTATTAAGTTATATGAAAAGTGCTATATTAGGAATACATTTTTTCTATTTCTTTGTCATAGAAAAAAAGCATTTTGTTTCAATTCTCTACAATAACTACTGACCGGATAAGGTAAGGAATCTTGAGATACTTTAAATATGAGTCAACAGAAGTAATCTTTTGACACTGGAGAGATGGTCTCTAATGTCAACAACATATACCTAATTTCTCTATAATATTAAGAATTACAGATTTCTACTTTTGTCTAATCTAGTTGAAAAGGTCAAAATAATATAAAGATAATAGTTTTTAAATACACTTAAGAATAATTATATCTCCAACTCACAAAGAAGAAAAAATCTACATAGATGTAATAAAATAGTAGTATTTAATTTTCAGTAATCAATAGCTGGTTACTAATTTATTATAGATAATCGTTTATAGTGTTACATTTCAATGACATCTTTCATGTAATTCTTGTTTTCTATGGTTACATTGTTTCCCCTATGACAACCACAATACATAAAACATAGGTGTGAGACTCTTTCCTTTTTGGTATTTAAATCTAATGGAGAGTCAAAGAGAAGTGTTATTTTTCAGAACCATGTTCAGGATGATTAATATAGATAATCTACTTATGAATAAACAAAGACAGCTCAAATTATATTGAGAATGTGTTTTGAGGTTTGCTGAGTGTAAAGATGCAGAAAGATAGACAATGCAAACAAGGTTTTTGTTTGTTTGTTTATAGAGGAACATTAAATATCTGCCAACAGAGAAGAGCAGAATCAGGATGATACAGGGAAGAACCAAAATATAGGCTTGCAGGAGAGCATGGTCTCAACAGGGCTGACAGTTGCTATGTTCATTTTTCAAAACTGGTTACCTATGCTAGTAGAATTCTGACATCTCTATTTCATAGAAACGATGTAAAAACTATCCCCAGAACTCTGTCTTTTTTATGTTGAAATTATGGATGTGTATATCAATCAAAACACATTTGGGAATAGCTGCAGGAGCACTAAATACTAGAGTGGGGATAATCAAGGCTTAGCTTTTGAATTTCTAGCATTTAGATAAACAGACAGAGTACTAGCAAGTACTGTTTTATTCTGCACCCTGAAGTCTCTGGACATGATACGCCCTTGTCATAGGACCATTAATTTCTATTGGTCACTGAAAGTGGAATGCAGATTTTCAGGGCTTACATGGTTGACGTTAACAGGACATAAACTCAGAAAGTGAATGTGAAACAATGGGCAATGTTGTGTGCAAGATGAAGTGAGAATTAGAAAGATAATTATACACAAAGATTCCTTGTCCCCAAATGCCCATGTGCCTGCTCTAATGAAGGGATGGATAAAAGCCCAGAGAATGGCAGACAAGGGAAATAAACAAAGGACTGAAATCTTGAACGTAATTAACATGGGGTTAACAGGCAGCCAGTAATCGTCACTAAAGAATAAGCAGCTGACCTGGTTCAGTCACTAGTTCAAGAATTTTGGGTCTCCAATTAACGTGAACCCATTAGCAGCCTATTCAAAGTCAGAGAGCTTCTGTACTCTACAGATAAAACAACATGAAGCTCAAAGAAACCAAGTAGATTCTTTGACACTCTATAGAAGAAAAGAAATGTAGATCAGGCAAGAACTACTAAGCACTGATGCTCATGTTCTTCCTAGGATGTGTGTCCCTGTCAGCCATCCCCAAGAAGACAGAGCTGTGGTAGAGAAGGGAAGGTGTGTAAGAGGAGCATAGTAAGTCAGGGCTTGAATGATTAAATGAGTTTTTTCTTGATATTGAATGTCCATCTCTGTTATTTCTTATCGCATTTGACTTAGTATTTTTGATCTGGTATAACCAATGCTATGTGGAATATCTTTTCTCAAACCACTTTTAGTCATTGTGTGTTCCTTTACTTAAAGCTAGCTTGTTTCATATAAATAGCGTATTGTTGGGTCTTTTTACATTGGTTCCTTTATTTAAGGCTAGTTTGTTTCATATAAATAGTATATTGTTGGGTCTTTTTACATTGTTGTCCTATCTATTTTTTCAGATTTGAGTGAGTGAATTTATTAATTTTATATCAAGCAAAAGAATAAATAGAAGATAGACAGAAGTAGGCTGATAGCAGTATATCATCAAATCAGATGTGTAGAGCATCCATCATGATTGAAAGAGCAACAAAAGTAATATCATCACATGGGGATTAGAAAATATCTACCAAAAATTAACTAGGGAGTATATTTTTCAAAAGAGAACTAAATAGACTGTCATTCAAAGTGATTATTGATGGATTAAAAACCTCATTACTGTCATTTTTTCCAATGTTGCAAATCACTGCTTTGATATCTTCCCTGCGATGTCTTTTAATCCTTTCTGGTTTTGGTCATGCTTCCAAGAAAGGATCTTATTTCATTTGTTTTGTTTTTGGTTGTTTTGTTTTGAATTGTGGTTGTATAGAATGTTTTATAGCATTATACTTCAAGACAGCCTACTTCAAGCTGATAGTAACTAAGCTCTGATTGCATATAAATTTCTACATTGTATGCCTTTATATGTTCTTTTGATAACAGAATTTGCTTGATTTTAAAATATATATTTTAATTTATTGTAAATTGTATTGCTTTGTGTCTTAGTTTTTATATCAATTACTAGGAACAAAATTGTCCTCAATTCTCTGTTACAACACTAGACTGTTCTGATTTTGGCTCTGTTTAACTTGTACTCCTGAATTTTGGATGAAACAAACCTGTTTTACATCATAAACCAGAGAACAAAGAGGGAAAGGAGGAGGCTGTGATCCCATGTTCCTTTCAGGGACACTCTCTTAGCAATCTGGGGGATCTTCTACTATGTTTCAGCCATTAAAATTTCATCATTTCCCTTATGGAGCAAGTCTTTACTGTACATATCTTTAGGGAAGGGCATTTAGGTATAAAATATAGGAGAATTGAACCTTGAGTTTTGTTCATCATTTCTCTGACAGCCTCAGGCACAAATCTCTGTCTTAGAAACCAAGGTTGGGAAGTGAAGATATAAAGCTTCCAAAAATTGTCTTCCATTATCTGTAGTTGTAATTTAGCCACTATGAGACCACACATGTGCTCACAATTCAGGCTGATTCTCTTGTCCCACATCCAGGTCATCTCCACCATCCTAAACATTCAGTTGAAAGAGGGAAAAGCAAGCCTTCCATACTTATGCCTCCCACCTCACTGTGGTTGCCCTGTGCTATAGTATGGCCATTTTCTTCTACATCCAACCCTGCTCCAGCCCCTCTCTTCTTTGTGGAAGTTGATTTCTCTGTTCTATAAAATTTTGACACCCATGCTGAACCCCATGATTTACAGTCCAAGGAATAAGGAGCTGAAGGGGGCTTGGCAGGAACTACTAGGACAATTCTTTGGGTTTACATTAACACAGAAAACCTGAACAATCATGAGCATCACTGGAGAAAATTGCTTTGCTTATGTGTTCTGCTCCCAACTCAGATATGACAGTCATTGCCATGGAGACAAAAGTGGAGCTGACGTCTCTCGACTGGTGATGTTTTGCAGGAGGCTGAGTGACTGTGCTGGGGCGTGGGTGTATTTTTATGTCACGGCAGAGTGTACAGCAGAGATAATCACAGCTGTGATATGACTTCCTGCACTTTATCTCCACTTTGTGACTGATAGCAATTGATTCATTCTATTGTCTGCAATTATGCACCTGATTAGTACTATGTAGGATGAGGCCCACTTTTGTTAAAAATAATTTTTACTCAGTTACGGAAAAACAATTTTGGTGTTTCGATTGAGAACAAAATCAAACTGTACTTTTACATTTTAAGATTTCTTTGAAAATAACATGTAAGTCACATGCAATTGCATGAGTCAATATGGCAAAAAAGGTGGTTTTATCAAGGCTGTCTAAAATGTTTTTGTGTGGTTCCCATTACTTATGTGCTGCTTGAGTACACAAAAAAAGTAAAGGGAGAAGAGTCCAGTGAAGTCTTATTTATGATAAAGAGATAAGTAAAGGGTGTTTGCATACGGAGTTATTACTGCCCACAGAGAGGCTGTGTTTCAGATAATATCACAGAGCATTCAGTTTGAGAAGAATTTTACTGAATATATAATAGTTGTCACATACATTCATAAAAATGGCACATTGTCCTCCATAAATATGTGTACTTATTATTTACCAACTGGAAATGAAACAAAAATTATCAAACAATTTTTGATGTTTCAAATGTTCACCTTTCTCAGAAACTCAGGAAATAATATCAGCTACCTTAGACACTACATGATATCTAGAAAATCAGAAATATTATTGATCTAAAGAAAGCACAAGGTAAGTGTCTTGACACAGAACTCTAGTGTGAAAATTTTAAACTTCATGTAATTCAAAGACCATTTGACATGGACAAATTATTTTGTCTCAATAAATTGAGAAGACATTGAATTGTAATCACAGATACAGGTGAAAGGCTTGCTAGAAAATGATCAGAATAAGGAAAGGAAAAAGCACCAAGTCAAACATCTAAATTAATAATGGGTATTGAATAAAGAAATAGATATGGATGGGGAAGAACAGAGGAATGGAGAGAAGAGAGAGGAGAGAGAGAGAGAGAGAGAGAGAGAGAGAGAGAGAGAGAGAGAGAGAGAGACCCCAGCTGTAATTAGATTACTAGATTTGATTGGGAATCTCTCTGTTTCTTCCTTGATTCCTAGAGGCTGACCTCACCACTAGGGTAATAATTGAAGACTGAGTATACAAAGTGTGGCATATAGATGATGGAACTCGGCAATGAGTGCATGAGCAGGGGGATATATGAACATGTGACTATTGAGACGATAGACAGTTGGCTAACAGCAAGGCCAGGGAGATGAAACTGTTGCTGAACACTGACTGTTGATTTTGAAATGTAAACAGTATTATGAAAATGCACTTAGATGTTCATTGACAAAATTCTCTCTCACACACACATGTAACTTTAGAGCGTGAAGAACAGCTCTATGGTCTGTGAGATGATAAATAAAATCATCCTAGCACCAAGGATGAGAGCTGACCTGACTCACCAGGCAGGCATGCAGGGTGATTGCTCATCAGACTTTCACATGAGGACTAAAGTTCAAACTCGGACTGTCAGAGAACACCATAAAACCCCATGGATCAGGCTTATGTGACCCTGAAGGAAAAAACAAAAACAAAAACAAAACATTTTCCATGGTGGGATAGAGGTGAATATCTTTCCATGGAGATAAAGCAACGTGGAAGTCTTTCTCTTGAGGGTTAGGAGTGGTGACAGCAATTAAGACTAATGGGGTTCCTAGGGAGGGGGACTCTGTCTGCCTCACATTGTTAATGTAGCCACAACATTATTTTCTGAGACTTGGGGGTGAGCCAATTTGAAGAGACTTGCCAACTTTTTCTTCAAAGGTTTCCTCAAATTTTAGATAAGTCTCAGGTGAATTCAGAACCTCAGAGCTCAAGGAGTCAAAGACTCTTAACTCTATCATATAAAATTGTCTTGCAAAATAGAGATTAAGTTTCTCTGTTTTTATTTTTTCTTTTTGACAGAAAAACGGGTTGAGGACATTCCTTCTGAAATTGGCATATTTTCTTTTTATTGAAAATAGATTTTTCCCCTCACATAATATATCCTCATTACAGTTCCCCTCCCTCTGCTTTTCCTAATTCCTCCCTATTTCCCCTGTCATCTAGATCCACCCCTTCTGTCTCTCATTGGAAAGCAAATAGGCACTCGGGCCTGTGACTCAGCAAGACAGGCAAATGTCCTGGTCTGTGTACTCTCAGGAAGCTCTGTAGTCACAGGTGCAACCAGAAAAGGCATGATGAACAACACAAGAATGCCCTGAAGACAAACCCTTTGGAGGTGCTTCTCACGCAAAGAGAACTGTACTGGGAAACCAAACAGATGAATTCCATTGTAAGGAAGTGCGTCAGTGTGCAGCTTATCAGGAACAGAAAGGTCACAGAGTTTGAGCCCAAGGGTAGTTGCTTAAACATTGCTGAGGAAAACCATGAGATTCTGGTTGCTGGATTTAGTCCAAAAGGTCATGCTGCAGGTGATTTTGCTGAAGCCCAATTTCAGTTTGTTAAAGTAAGCAACGTGTCTCCTTTGTCCCTGTACAAAGGCAACAAGGAAAGACCAAGATCATAAATTTTGACCATGGAAACACAGTAATAAATTTTCATATTCTGAAAGGAAAGAAAACAAACAGTCTTCTAATGAATAAAATAAATCAAAGTAAAATAAAACAAATCTAACATACCTGCACTGGACAAAATAAACAAACAGAATGAAAAGAGTCCAAGTAAAAGCAGAAGAAACAAACTCACTCATTTGTACACTTGAGAATCCCATAAAAACACCAAATAGAAAGGCACACACAGAGACACACACACATATGATTTACACACATATAAGCTCTATACATATATGTGTATGTGATCCACCATGGTCAAGTAGGCTTCATTCCAGAGATGAAGGGTTAGTTAAACATACAAAAATCAGTCAATATAATCCACCATATAAACAAATTGAAGGATAAGAACAATATGATCATCTCATTAGATGACAAAAAGACTTTGACAGAACCCAACACCCCTTCACGATAAAAGTTTTGGAGAGATCAGGAATACAAGAGACATAGTTAAGCATAATAAAGCAATGTACAACAAGCCAATGGCCAACATCAAATTAAATGGAGAGAAACTCAAAGAAATTCCACTAAAATCAGGAACTGGAAAAAAAGAATCCAAAGAATCATTACTTGCAGATGATATGATATACATAAGTAACTCCAAACTCTCTACCAGGCTACCAGGAAATTTTAACAAATGATAAATACCTTTAGTCAAGTGGCTAGATACAAGATTACCTAAAAAAATCAGTAACCCTCCTATATACAAATAATAAAGAAATTTATTTCTGAAAAAGAAATAAGAGAATCAACACCTAAAGCCTCAAATAATAAAAAATATTTTGATGCAATGTTAAATAAGCAAGTGAAATACTTGTAAAACAGGAACTTCAAGTCTTTGAAGAAAGAAATTAAAGCTATCAGAAGATAGGAGTATCTCCCATGCTCATGGATCAGTAGGATTAACAAGGTAAAATCAACCATTTTGCCAAAAGCAATCTATAGATTCAATTTAATCCAAACAAAAATTCTTTTCAGATCTTGAAAGAGCAACACTCAACTTTATATTGAAACACAAAATCCCAGGATAACTAAAACAATTCTTTACAATAGAAACCTTCCAGAGGCATCACCACTGCTGATTTCAATTTCCAATACAAAGCTATAAAAAACAAAAACTTCATGGTATTGACATTAAAACAGAAATGTGTGCTGTGCACAATGGTTTTACCTTGTAAAGATTTATTTCTTGTACTTGTTTAATAAAATGCTATTGGCCAGTAGCCATGCAGGAAGTATAGGTGGGACGACCAGGCAGAAAGTAGAGGTGGAGCAATGAGAACAGGAGAATTCTGGGAAAAAGGTCAGTCTGCAGTCATGACTCAGCCATAGATGAAGCAAGATAGTAAGATGTGACTTCTTTGCCAATAAAGGTACCAAGCCACGTGGCTAACACAAATAAGAATTATGGGCTAATATAAGTTATAAGAGTTAATAAGAGGCTTGAGCTAATAGGCCAATCAGTTTATAATTAATGTAAATCTCTGTGTGCTTTCTTTGTGACTGAATGACTGCAGTACCGGGTGGGACAGAAACCTCAGTCAACAATTAAACAATTAAATAATTCAATGCCTACTGTAAAAAACCATACTGTTCTGGATGATGAAATGGACCTGGGGTATTAGTCAAAAACTCCAGTAGGAAATAGGAAACATATATTTTGGAAGACTTCTATAAATGATCAAAGACCAAAGCTAAGAGTGTGTATAAATGACATTGTAATTGAGGGATTACTCGACACAGGTAAGAATGTGACTATCATTACTTCAGAATCTTGATATCCAGATTGGCCTGTTCAAGAGGCAGATATTCAATTCCTAGGAATTGGAACCCTATCTCAAGTAAAACAAAGCACAAGGTGGGTTGAATGCCTAAGGTCAGGACAGAAAGGAAGGCTGAGGCCATATGTACCTAATATTGCAGTGAATTTATGGGGCCATGACCTATTGCATCAATGGAATATCCAGGTTAACATTTCTGCAGTGCCCAAAACTTACATTTCTGGGAAAGATATTATAAATTATTGTAAACAAAGATCACCAGATATTCAGGCTGTACAAGAACACAAAGCAACTAGCAAACCTTCAGTGGTACTAACAGCCTTACCTTTAAAACAGTTAACTGAGAAACCCATGTGGGTTAAACAATGGTCTTTAATGGAAGACAAACTGCAGGCTTCAGAACTGCTGGTACAGGACCAATTAGATGCTCAGCATATTGAAGAGCCAACCAGCCCTTGGAATTCTCCTGTATTTGTTGTTAAAAAGAAATTTGGAAAATGGAGAAGGGTGACAGATTTAATATCTGTCAACAAGGTTATCCAACCTATGGGCCCTCTACAGGTTGGAATTCCTCTGTCTTATCTATTACCAAAAGGATGGCATCTTATAGTTATTGATTTAAAGGATTGTTTCTTCACTACACCTTTAGAAGAAAAGGATCAAGAAAAATTTGCTTTAATAGTGCCTACTGTTATTATTATTATTATAATTCTCAGCCTACTAGGAGATACCAGTGAATCATCCGCCCACAGGAAATGTTCAATAGTCTCACCATTTGCCAAAATTTTATAAATCTCCATTGGAAATAATGTAAAGCAATTTCTTAAGTCTATAATTTACCATTACATAGATGACATTTTGTTATCTGACTCAAATGCAGATACTTTAGAAAGAATGTTTGAAGAAGTAAAAAACATTTTGCCTAAATAGGGATTACAAATTGCTCCTGAAAAAAATACAAACAGAAGAATTCTGGGAAAAGGAAAGATTCAGTCTACAGTCATTACCCAGATGCAGAGGATACAAGATGTGATTGCCTCACCGAAAAGGTACCAAGCCATGTGGCTAACTCAAACAAGAATAATAGGTTAATGTAAGATGTGAGAATTAATTAATAAGAAGCCTGAGCTACTAAGCCAACAAGTTTATGATTAATGTAGACCTCTCTGTGTTTCTTTGGGACTCAATGATAGTGGGACTGGGTGGTACAGAAATCTCAATCAACAAATGTGGATCAATGGAATTGAATCAAAGACCCAGACATAAATCCACACATCAATGGACACATGATTTTTGACAAAAAGCCAAAATTATACAATGGAAAAAAGAAAGCATCTTCAAGAAATGGTACTGGTCTAACTGGATATCAGCATGTAGAAGAGTGTAAATAGATCCTTGTCTATGATACTACACAAAACTCAAGTCCAAGTGCATCAAAGACCTCAGCATAAATCCAGATTCACTGAACCTGACAGAAGAAAATGTAAAAAATAACCTCGAATAGAAATATTTTGAATGCATTGTCACAGGAGATATTTCCTGAACAGAACACCAATAGCACAGACACTAAAATCAGCAATTATTACATGGGACCTCATGAAATTGAAAAGTTTCAATAAGCAAGGAATACTGACAATAGGACAAAACGGCAACCTAGAGAATGGGAAAAACTTCACTAATCCCACATTTGATGAAGAGTTGATTTTCAAAATATATAAAGAACTTAAGAAACTAGATATCAAACAAGTAATCCAATTAAAAATGGGGTACAGATCTAAACAGAGAATTCTCAGCAGAAGAATCTCAAATGGCCCAGAAATATTTAAGGAGATGTTCAACATTTTTAGATATCTGTGAAATGCAAATCAAAATGACTCTGAGATTCCATCTTATCACCTGTCAGAATGTCTAAGAGAAGAAAACACAAATGACAGATCATGCTGGAGAGGATGTGGAGCAAGGAGAACACTCCTCCATTGCTGGTGGGAGTGCAAACTTGTACAGCCACTTTGGAAGTCATGTGATGGTTCCTCAGAAAAATGGGAATCAACCTACTACAAGACTCAGTTACACCATTGTTAAGCATATACCCAAAGGATGCTCATACCACAAGGACACTTGCTCAACTATGTTCATAGCAGCTTTATTTGTAATAGTCAGAATCTGGAAACAACCTAGATGTCATTCACCATAGGAATGGATAAAGAAAATGTGGTAAGGGGCTGGAGAGATGGGTCAGAGGTTAAGAGCATTGCCTGCTCTTCCAAAGGTCCTGAGTTCAATTCCCAGCAACCACATGGTGGCTGACAACCCTCTGTAATGGGGTCTGGAGCCCTCTTCTGGCCTGCAGGCATACAGACAGACAGAATATTGTATGCAAAATAAATAAATATTTTAAAAAAGATAAAAAAAGAAAAAAAGAAAATGTGGTACATTTTCACAAGAGGGTACTAGTCAGCTGTTTAAAACAAGGATGCCAAGAATTTTAAGATAAATGAATGGGACTAAAAAAAATCATTTTGGAACTAGAAAACTCATCTGAAGTGAGGTAATCCAGACCCAGAAAGACAAACATGGCATGTACTCACTCATAACTGGACACTAGACATAAAGGAAAAGATAACCAGCCTAAAGTCACAACCATAGAGAAGCTAGTTAACAAAGAGGACCATAAGAGAGATATACATTGATTCCCCCTGGGGAGGGAAAATAGACAAGATCTTCTGAATAAATTGAGAGCATAGCAAATAGGGGGAAAGAGAGAAGGGGAGTGGAGAGAAGAACATGAGGGAATGAGAAGGTACAGCTGGGGTAAGGAAGAGAGAAAGCACAAGGAAGGAGATATCATAGCAGATGGAGTCATTATGGAGTTAGAAAGACATCTGGCAACGGGGAAACTCCCAGAAAATCCACAAGGATAACCCCAGATAAGACTCTGATGTGGGAGTGATTTCTTTCTAATCTGTTCTTTCATTGGTTAATTAATAAAAAAACTGCCTAGGCCCATTTGATAGGCCAACCCTTAGGTGGGTGGAGTAAACAGAACAGAATGCTGGGAGAAAGAAGCTGAATTAGGCAGTTGCCATGATTCTCCCACCCAACACAGCCTCAGGTTAAGATCTTCCCTGGTAAGCCACCTCGTGGGCTACACAGATTATTGGAAATGGGTTAGATCAATATGTAAGAGCTAGCCAATAAGAGGCTGGAACTAATGGGCCAGGCAGTGATTAAAAGAATACAGTTTCCGTGTAATTATTTTGGGGCATAAGCTAGCCATGCGGGCGGCCCGGTGCTGGGGACACAGCCCCGCCACTCCTATTGCAACAAGACTCTAAGCAATAGTAGAGAGGGTACCTGAATTGGCCGTGCCCTGTAGTAAGATTGATAACTACATTGTCATCATAGAACCTTCATCCAGTAACTAATTTAAGCAGATGCAGAGATAAACAGTTAACCACTGGGCTGAGCTCCAGGATTCCAGCTGAAGAGAGGGAGGAGCAATAATATGAACAAAGGTGTCAAGGCTAAGATGGGGAAACCCACAGAAACAGCTGACCGAAGCTAGTGGGAGCTGGACTCTGGACTGACAACTGGGGAACCTGCATAGGAATGAACTAGGCCCTCTGAATGTGAATGACAGTTGTGTGGCTTGGGTAGTTTGTGGGGCCATTGTCAGTGGGACCAGGATTTATCCCTAGTGCATGAACTGGCTTTTTGGAGCCCATTCCCTATGGAGGCATACCTTGCTCAGCCTAGATACAGAGAGGTGGGCCTTGGTCTTGTCTTTGTGATGTAATTGATTTTGTTGACTTCCATGGGGGACCTCATGCTCTCTAAGGGATGCATGAGGGGTGGGGTGGGCAAGCAGGTGAAGGGGAGGGAGGGGGAACTGGGGTTGGTATATAAAATAAAAAAAAGATTATTTAAAAAAATTCATCTTGAGTGAGGAAACCCAGAGTGATAAAGACAAACATGGTAAACAGAAAGTGGATATTAGTTGTAAAATAAAGGATTTTAGGTGGACCAAGAGCAGGTGGTGATGGGAGCAATAGTGATCAGGTGTGGGGCATGGAGGAGGAGAGTGCTGAGGGGAACTCCATGGGGGGCATTTCAGGTCATGTTGAAGCTTGGCACAGGGAAATCGCTCAGAAGTCTATGGGGAAGATGCTAGCTTAGACTCTTAGCAATAGTTGATAAGTAGCCTGAAGTGCCCTTCCCCTATGACCAGATTGTTGCCTGGCCAAATTGCCATCAAATAGGCATCATCCAGCAACTTATAGAAACAGATGCAGAGACCCACAGCCAAGCCCAGGGCAGTGTTCTGGAGTTCTTCTGGAAACGGGTGAAAGGGGTGTAGGAGTCAGAGTGACCAAAGACACCACGGGAAGGCTCATAGGGACTCACAGAAACTGAACTGACAACCAGTGAGCATGCATGAGACTGACCTAGTACTCTGCATATGTGTTGCAATTGTATATCTTGGTTCTCTTACTGGACTCCTAACAGTGGGGATAGGGGCTGTCTCTGACTCTTTTATTGGCTTTTGGGAACCTACTTTTCCTAAGTGGTTGCCTGGCCCAGCCTTAATACTTGGGGAGGTGCTTAGTCTTATCATCACTTGATATGATATGTTTTATTGTTACTCATAAGAGACCTGTACCAGCGTAAATGAATGCAGACAGATTGTAATAATATATACAGCTTTAATGGGGAAATAGACTTACAGAACCACAGGTTCCCATGGAGAACAGGAAAGCAGAAGGTGCGGTTGGGAGCATGCCCACAATCTTTATAAGTAAAAAATATCCTCAGGGGACCCGGCCCCCTGCTAGCAAGGTGATTGGCTGGGTCTCTCCTACATCTCCCCTTTTTGTCTAAATAAGATAGAACCAAACCAAATACAACTATATACAATAGTAACAAATAATAAATATAACAAACAATATTGAGCAAGAAACATATAAAAAAGTTTTGCTAAACATTCTATCTCAAGGAGTCTAAATAATGTAGAGAGTAACTATAATTATATAATTTTCAACTCCGTCAAAGATCTGAGAAGGGAGTTAATATTACTTAACAAACGAGAAATATCCAAAACGTGCAACAAATGACAGAGACAACTGACTACCTGCGCAATCACCCAAAGTCTTGTTTGTAATGTTGAGTCAACCAACTTTGGCTAAGGCCTAACATAACTGATATACCATTATTAAAGGCAATGAACTTTCTTAGAACTATCTTACCCTGTCTTGGCAAGATAAGACAATCCTGTTCACCCACTTATGGATATTCTGTATCTTTGTCAGTAGTTGAGGTACGTGCTTTTCTTAACCCAAAGGCCAGTTCTGCCAAGAAGACAAGCTCCCAGTGGAGTGTCTTTGGTGCTCAACACTCTCTCGGGAGTAGAGTGGTGTCACCAGGAGTAATTGTGTCTTGTTGGCACAAAATTCTAGGTTAGATTAAAGGCCATTTTCTACAGCTCTTCGAAGAGGCTGAAGATTATACTATCTATACTAAATATAATCTCTATGTATCTAAAAAACCTGATTAACCTAAAAATAAATATGACAAACATATAATTCTCAATACCTATCTAACTTGAAGACTAAGAGAATAAACAACTGTGCAATATATGAATACAATGATCTTCAACTGTAAACAATGTCATTACATATCAAATGTAAACAATGTTATTATATAAATAGTATCAGAGGTAGAAATGTGCATTGTAATATGGTAGATGTATCAATACAATATAGACAAAGTTATAAGCATACTCTTATACAAAAATAGAGGTAGGAACACTCACATTCAATATTCAATATATCAATATACAAGAAACAGTACCAATACAATTTTCTAAAAACAGTAATTCACAAATACCAATCATCCCATCAAACTAGTTAATCCGTCCTTTTTTTAAATACCCCTAATTCCATAAAATATCTCCCCATCCCCTCAACCCTAAACCAACCACTATCTGATGTCCCTAACCCTGAAGGCAAACTCTGTTGGGAGAGGAGACGTCGTCCTCTAAGATTGCTTCTAGCTGACATGGGGGTGATGTTCTTCTTAGGGGGTCCTGTGAAAGCAAATGATGGTAAATTTCCCAAATTAACCTTTGACCTAAGAAAATTGTAACTAGTCTCTAAGCGTTTTGAGAAGGTCTGGCCAGAGTGTTGTCAAAAATCTGCACCATTTGGAATTGTCTCATGCAGGTGGTACCAAAAATCAGGTCTAATATTAGCGCTTAAAAAAATTCATGACATCATTTATGATTGAGTTGATATCATGGAGCCCCATCTTCATCCTGGAAACTTTAAAGATTACTGTAGGAAAATTTGTTGCTTGTTATGGGAAATTTAAACATTAACAACAAGGACATATACTGACATATAAAGAAAGACACAGATATGAGGAAAAGCAAAGAAAGTTTATCAAGTACGTAATTATTCTTATTCTATTCCATTTCATGGCTCCTGACCTGAGAAAGAAACTCTGAGATATCTCTTATCAACAGGCTTGGAATTAAAGAGGGACTGAGCCATAGTCCAACTCCAAAACCAGCTCTACATATTTATAAAGAAATATTTAGTAAGACATGTATATAAAAAATTAATACTTACAGAACATGTCCATCCATCAGTAATTAAATATTCAGGGTCCCTTAAATTCTTTGAAGATGGGTATTTTCCTGTGGAGATAAGAAAAGAACCCTGCCCCCAACCTATCTCTATTTCTTACCATCAGTATGCTCGCCATCCTTGTGAATGAATTGTTATTTATCTTTTCCAGGTGGCTTCTCTTCTTCAAACCGAAACTTTATTAATTTTGACAGTATCCACAATTTTTCCTCACTTGTGGAGACAAGAGCAAAACCCTTCCCCAACACAGCACATCTCCTGGCTTCCATTGTGAGGTCAGCACATCCTTGAAATAAACTGATTGATTTAGTTCAGTAGACTTTTCCATTATCCAATGTCTTTCTGCAGCCGTTGTTCCCTTCTCAATAGCATTGAGAAAATTCAAGGTTAACAAAGCATTATGTAACCTATTTCTGGGAGTGTTTTCCACCCCTTTCTGTTTGTTCAACGTATCCTTTATAGTTTGATTTGATCTTTCTATGACTGCTTGACCTGTAGGATTATATGGTATACCTATAACATGCTTGATATTGTAATAATCAAAAAACCATTTCATTTTCCTAGAGACATAAGCAGGACCATTATCCATCTTTATTTGTGTAGGTATACCCATGATAGCCATGACTTCTAATAAAAATGAGTGAATACTGAATCAGCTTTTTCTGAACTTAAAGCAGTTGCCCACTGAAAACCTGAATAAATGTCAATGGTGTGGTTTACATATTTTAATTTGCCAAATTCTGCAAAGTGGAACACATCAGTCTGCCAGATTTCACTCCTTTGGGTGCCCTTTGGCTTAGCCCCTGCAGGCAGTGGCATTTGGTTATAGAAAGAGCAAGTAGGGCATTTCTTTACAATCTCCTTAGCTAGTTGTCATGTAATAGAAAACTCTTTCTTCAAACCTTTGCTATTAACATGATGTTTTTTATGAAATTCAGAGGCTTGTAGCACACTACCAATCAATAATTGATCAATTTCTGCATTACCTTGTGCTAGAGGACCTGGCAGACCCATATGGGATTGGATGTGTGTTATGTACATAGGGCAAAGCCTGTTCCTGATCAAATCTTGTACCTGGATAAACAATGAGGTTAGTTCTGTACCATCAGTTATAAATTCAGCAGTTTCAATATGTAAAATAACTCTTTCTGCATATTGTGAATCAGTAACTATATTAATAGGTTCTTTAAAATCCCTTAGCACCATAAGAGTGGCATATAATTCTGCCTTCTGGACAAAATCATAAGGACTTTGTTCCACCTTACCCAAGTCTTCTGATTTGTAACCTGCCTTCCCTGATTTATTGGCATCAGTATAGAATGTATGGGCTCCAGTTATTGGAGCATCAGAGACGATTCAAGGAAGGATCCAAGAAGTTCTCTTTATGAAGTTAAGCCTTTTGCTTTTTGGATAGTTGTTATTAATGTCTCCCAAAAAATTAGCACAAGCTCTTTGGCATGGTTCATTATCTTCCCATAATTTCTTTAGTTCATCAGCAGTGAAAAGCACTGTAATTTCTGCTGGGTCTATGCCTGCTAGTTGATGAAGTCTCAGCTTGCCTTTTATAATTAACTCAGAGACTTTTTCCCCATAAGTTTTCAGTTTCTTACTTGGTTTATGTGGTAAAAAGATCCATTCCAAGATAATATCATCTCTCTGCATTAAAATTCCTGTAGGAGAAATTTTTGATGGGAATATGAGAAGAATACAATCGAGCTCTGGATTCACCCTGTCCACATGTGCCTGTTGTAATTTTTCCCCAATCATTGTCAGTTCCTTTTCTGCTGCAGCTGTTAATTCTCTGGGACTGTTTAAATCTTTATCACCATCCAAGGTTTTGTTCAAATGAATTATTAGATCAGGTATTATCCCAATAGCTGGTCGTAGACTGGAAATGTCTCCTAACAGTCTTTGAGAGTCATTAAGATGGCAATCTCTCCTAATTTGTGCCTTTTGTGTCTTAATTTTTGCAAACCTATTTTATAACCTAAATAATTAACAGAATCTCCCTTCTGAATCTTATCAGGAGCAATTTGCAATCCCCATTTAGGTAAAAGTATCTTTATTTCCTCAAACAGTCTGTTCAAGTTATCCATGTTTGAGTCAGATAACAAAATGTCATCCATGTAATGATATACTATCGATTTGGGAAATTTCTTGTGTATTATTTGCAATGGTTGATTCACAAAATATTGGTGCAGAGAGGGGCTATTTAACATATCCTGGAAGAGGACGGCCCAGTGGTACCTCCTGGAAGATTGAGAATTGTTATAAGTAGGCACCGTGAAGGCAAATTTTTCTCTATATTCTTTTTGTAAAGGTATAGTGAAAAAACAATCCTTTAAATCAATAACTATGAGAGGCCATCCTTTTGGTAATAAAGAGGGCATAGGAATTCCAGATTGCAGAGGGGCCATAGGTTGAATAACCTTGTTGATAGCCCTAAGATCGGTCACCATTCTCCATTTACCTGATTTTTTCTTAACCACAAATACAGGAGAATTCCAAGGGCTGGTAGATTCTTCTATATGTCCAGCATCTAATTGCTCTTGTACCAGCTGTTCTAAAGCCTGTAACTTTTCCTCAGCTAGAGGCCATTGCTTTGTCCATATTGGTTTCTCAGTCAACCATTTTAGAGGCAAGGCTGTTGGTATCTCTGAAGGGACATCAATTGCTTTTTCTTGTACAGCCCGAATGGCCAGTTTTCTCCATTTGTAATATCTTTTAGTATTATTCTCAGAAATATATGCTCTAGAATTAGCAGGAATGTTAATTTGAGTATTCCATTGTTGTGATAGGTCACGACCCCATAAATTTACTGCAATTTTGGCTACATAATGGCCTTAATTTTCCTATTTGTCCCTCTGTCCCTATGCATTCAACCCATCTTGTGCTCTGCCTTAATCGAGATAGGGTTCCAATTCCCAAGAGCTGAACATTTACATTCTGAAGAGGTCAATATGGATGCCAAGATTCTGGGGTAATGATACATCAGCACCTGTGTCCAGCAGGCCAGTAATAAAAATGCCATTTACACACACTCTCAGCTTAGGTCTTTGATCACTTATAGAAGTTTGCCAAAACATACGGAACTAATTTTTCTGATCATTATTGCTTGTAACAGTAGGCATGGGGATTCCTAATTGTCCTGATGAGGCACGTTCTCTGTAGTAACTGGAAATGACTGAACCATGTTTGCCATGGGGGCCTGTGAGGCCCCTCTTTCACGTTTCCCGTCTGTATCAGGTTGTCTTGTCTATCTCTTCTAGACCTGCATTCATTCGTCCAGTGTCTGCCTTTCCCACATCTTCTACATAAACCTGAAGGCTGAGTCCTCCTATTTCTGTTATTTCTAGAAGATGCATTATTATTATTTCTGAAAATCCGTTGTCTACAATTCCTTTTCATATGATCCATTTTGCCACAATTAAAACATTTAGTATTCTGTTGTCTCCTTTTACCATTGGAAATTGCTTCTTCTACCCATGCTTCAGTGCCATAGTCAAATGTATGAACATTCAGTGTATGCAAGACCCATTCCAAGGGCGCTGATCTGAGCTTTAAAGGCCCCACGATCCTATTGCATTCCACATTTGCATTTTCATAAGCCAAAGACTCAATCATTATACATCTTGCTTTTGGGTCAGATATCCCTATTTGTACAGCCTTAGTTAGTCTTTGTAAAAAGTCACTAAAGGGTTCTCTCTGACCCTGTTTAACTCTGACAAATGATTCCATTCTCTGTCCTGGGTCTTGTACCCTGTCCCAAGCAAGCCCTTAAGGCTGCTGTAGTACATATGGAGAGTGTGTTTTCATCCAAATTAGCTTGTTCCTGAGGGTCCAAAAAGAGTCCCTCACCTAGAATTTGATCTAGGGAAATCTTAATTCCCTTCGCTCTTTCCTGCTGTTCTAAAAGTCTAGCCTCTTGCCTGAATAAGCATTTCAATTTCAATTGCGGTACACTCTCAAGTACCGCAGAAGCTAACTGAAGCCAGTCAGAGGGGTGACTCTGTTTGTCATGGCCCAAGATTTTAGCATCTCTTTAACAAAGGAGGCATGTATCCCAAAAGTCATCACAGCCTGTTTAATTTCCTTGAGATCATTCATACGCACAGGCTGCCATGTATCTTCCTTGATGACCCTAGGGTTTCTGGAACCAACCACTTTCTCTGTTGTTATTACTGGAAAGGCAGGTAGAGCTTTAGGTAGAGCTTTGTGGGAACTGTCCCAGAGAGATTTACCCACAGATCGAGTTAAAATTTGCCTTTCTACCCTTTGCTCTTCTTCATCAGAATTTAGAAATTCCTTAATCTTTTCAATTCTATTCACCATTGCCTTTTGCAATGTCTGAATTTCCTGTCCAGAACTATGTTCCAAAGCCTTCATTGAGGATTCTAAAGTATGAAGTTTGTCCATTAGAGATAACATCTCATCTCTGGACATAATTTTTATGGCATAAACCGTGCCTTCTTGTATTGACAATCTTTCCGCCAATCTGTCATAGCTTTAGACAAAATCCGATTGTCATATTCAGCAGTTTTGATTCTCTCAGTTAATGTTTCTGTTTCTACAGATAAGGACTGAAGCTTAACGATCCAAATAAGCTGTTCCCTCTTCCATAGTAATGAATTTCTCATTAATGTCAGCCATTAATGTTTCAGTTCCTACAGAAAGGGACTGAAGATTACTATCCAAATCAGCTGTTGCCTCTTCCATAGTAATGAATTTCTCCTTAACATCAGCCGGTATCTTTTCTAAATTTTGCTCAGTTGATCAGGTCATGTTAAACAAAGATCTGTTCTCTTCCTGGAGAACTTCAAACTGATTCTTCAGAAGATTGCTGTCATTCTCAATTGTTTTGAAGCATTCAACCTCTGCCTTAAGAATACTGGATTCGTCTTGTAAAGACTTTATTATATTTCTATTTTCAAATCATATAGTACCAAGGAAAACTATGAATCCCAGAAAGATCCATAGATGTGGGGTGACAGACACCTCTTGTAAAATCTCCCACATGGTACAATCAAAAAGGCTGTTAAAGTCTTGAATGGTAACGTTTTCAGACATTTTCAATCAAATCAGTATTTATTTTTATTTATAAAAGCAAATTATTTACCTGTAATGACGTTTTCCTGCCAGTGGTAGCGAAAGAAATGCACCTGAGTCCATGTGGCCTAAGTCAGAGCCGGTCTGAAACAATTAACTCAAAACCGAAAGTTAAAGTATACTGTGTATGGTTTTATCCCAGGCTTTTTCAGACCCAGTCCAGCTGGCCTTGGTGAGTTCCCAATAGAACATCCCCATTGTCTCAGTGTGTGGGTGCACCCCTTGCGGTCAACCGGACTCACTGAACATAGTGGACAATGAGGACTACTGAGAACTCAAGAACAATGGCAATGGGTTTTTGATCCTACTGCATGTACTTGCTTTGTGGGAGCCTAGGCAGTTTGGATGCTCACCTTACTAGACCTGGATGGAGGTGGGTGGCCCTTGGACTTCCCACAGGGCAGGGAACCCTGATTGCTCTTTGGGCTGACGAGGGAGGGGGACTTGATTGGGGGAGGGGGAAGGAAATGGGAGGTGGTGGCGGGGAAGAGACATAAATCTTTGATAAATAAATAAATAAGAAAAAAAGTAGACTGTGTACTGTGTGAATTAGAGCAGACACCGGGCTGATAAATAGCAGCTGGGGGGAGGGCCAGGAAGCCCGGCAGAGCCAAGGCTGTATTCAGCCTTGAATTAGGTGTGGATTGTTCTGCCTGAGGAGTTAGAGTGGTTGCAGAAGCAGTCCCTCTGTATCAGACCAAATCTGCTGCTGTGTCGGCTGTGGCAGCACAAATGGGAAACTGCCCTGGTGCTGCAAAACCACAGTGACCTGAGCTTCCGGTAATTCAGGCACCGGTTCCGCTGCAAACTTAGCCAAGGCAGGCAGGGAGGGGTTAATGTGCTCCGGCGAGTAGGTTTGTTGGGTGGGGCGGAATGGGCCACGCAGACTATGGCGTGTGTGGCCAAGTATATCTCGGACTTGGCACTGGGGCCTGAGTCATGAACTAAAAAACAGCAGGGGTCTGGCTGCTGAGCTGGGAGCATGCTGTGTTTTTAGGATCCAGTCAGAGGGCTATGAGATTGGGGCATGTAGCTCTCTCAAACTAAAATTCAAGCCTACATCCCCAAGCCGCTGGGGCGGGGCAAAAAGGCCTGACGTTGATGCCAAAAGTAGCGGTGTAAATGAATGCAGAAAGATAGTAATAATATATACAGCTTTAATGGGGAAATAGATTTACAGAATCACAGGTTCCAGCAGAGAACAGGAAAGCAGAAGGGGAGGTTGGGAGCACGTCCCGCAATCTTTATAAGTAAACAATATCCTCAGGGGACCCCACCCCCTGCTAGCAAGGTGATTGGCTGGGTCTCTCCTACAGAGACCAGCCCTTTCCTGGATGGAGATGGAAGATAAGGGAATTTGGGAGCTGAAGAGGGGGAATTGAAGAGAAAGACTGGGTGGAGAGGAGGGGGGAGAGGAGGCTTCAGCTGGAAGGTAAATTAAATAGAAGAATAAAAAATATGTGTATTCAAATAAAAAACTCATGAAACTGGAAGGTATACTACACATATACATATATATGTCTATATACATACATACATATATATATATATATATTATATGAACTACTTATGTATGCATATTATCTATTGTGGGTTTTTTTTGTTTGTTTGTTTTTTGAGACAGGGTTTCTCTGTGGTTTTGGAGCCTGTCCTGGAACTAGCTCTTGCAGACCAGGCTGGCCTCAAACTCACAGAGATCTGCCTGCCTCTGCCTCCCAAGTGCTGGGATTGAAGGCGTGCTCCACCACTGCCCGGCTATCTATTGTGGAAAAGGAGAGAAGAAAACAAATATAAAGAGAATAAAATAAGTATAAAAATAAAAGATATTTTTTTTGAAAAAGGAAAAACCTAAAAAAAGTCACAATGTTGTGAGTCAAGGTGCCTCCAAAGTTACCGCTGAATTTCTTTTCTTTTGGTCATCTACTCCTGAGCACATAGCTTATCCGATAGAGTAGTTTGTTTTTTCCAGAGAGACTCCCTTTGAGGAAACTACATTTTCCTTTGCATGTTGTTATTCATTGGAGTGTGTCTGGGTTAGGGATGGGGCATATATTCACTTCTCCACTCGTCTCTAGGGTCCCATCTGGTGCAGACTTATGAAGTCCCCGTGCATGCAGTTCCAGTTTTTGTGCATATATGCACCGACCATGTTGATTTTAACGGCCCTGTTTTCTTGCTATATTACATCCTCTCTGACTCTTACACTCTGTCTCAACAATGAGGGGAGGGATATAGGGCTGAGTGTTCCAAGGTCTCTCACTCTCTGCATAAGATCTGGGTCTCTGTATTTGCTACCATCTGCTTCAAGAGGTAGCTTCTCTATAGTAAAGATCTTTTCCCATTCTGTATATTTGAATAAATTTCAACAGAATAAGTGATGTCTGAATTCCTGACTTTAAAACACCAAATATTAATAGCAAATATAACTAAACCATTGTCTGAGATTTAGCATTAGAAATATGTTTATTGGATTTCAAACCTTGAGTTTCTTTATTTTATTTTTAAAAAGAAAACAAACTATCTTTTTTCATTTATACAAATCCCAGTTCCTACTCCCTCTTCTCCTCTCATTTCCTTGACCTTCCCCTCCCACTCCTCATCCACACTTCAGAGACGGTAAGGCACATTGCTCTGAGGAAGGTTCAAGGTCTTCCCTACTATATCTAGGCTGAGCAAAGAATCCATCCAAAGAGAATGGGTTCCAAAAAGCCAGTAGAAGCAATAGGGATAAATCCTGGTGCCACTGCCAGTAGCCCCTAAGTCTGCCCCAGTCATACAACTGTCACCCATATTCTGAGGGTCTAGTTTGGTCCTATGCTGATTCCTTCCCTGTCTGGCTGGAGTTGGTGAGCTCCCATTAACTCAGGTAATCTGTATCAGGCGGTGTTCCCATAATAGTCTTGATCTCTTTGCTTATATTCTCATTCCTCCCACTCTTCAACTGGAGTTTGAGAGCTCAGTCCAGTGCTCCAATGCGGGTATCTGCCTCTGTTTCCATCAGTTGCTGGATAAAGGTTCAATGGTGATATTGAAGATATTCACCAGCCTGATTACAGAGCATGTCAAGACTGGGCCTCCTTTCCCCTATTCCTTAGGGTCTTAGCTGGGGTCACCCTTATACATTCCTGGGAATTCCTCTAGGGCCAGGTTTCTGCTATCCTTATAATGGCTCCCTCAATCAAGAGATCTCTTTCCTTGCTCTCATTTCTGTCGTTCCTCCATCTCAACTATCCCATTCCTTCAAGTTCTCCTCATCTCTCCCCTTCTCCCCTCCCTTCCACCCTCCCTACTCCCCCACCCCCATGCTCCCAATTTTGTTGGGTGATCTTATCTGTTTACAATTTTCAGGTGGTTCTATGTATATTTTTCTTTGGATTCACCTTATTACTTAGCTTCTCTATGATCATGAACTATATATAGGCTCAATGTCCTTTGTTTATAGTCAGTATCTACTTATGAGCAAGTACATACCATATTCATATTTTTGGGTCTGGATTACCTCACTCAGGATAGTGTTTTCTAATTCCATTCATTTGAATGCAATATTCAAGATGTCATTCCTTTTTTACCACCAAGTAGTATTCTAATGTATAAATGTGCCACATTTTCTTTATCCATTTTTTGATTGAGGGGCTTCTAGGTTGTTTCCAGGTTCTGGCTATTACAAATAATGCTGCTATGAACATAGGCAAACAAATGCCTTTGTAGTATGATTGATCATCCTTTGGGTATATGCCCAAGAGTGGTATTCCTAGATTCTGAGGTAGGTTGATTTCCGATTTTCTGAGAAATCGCCATACTGATTTCCAAAGTGGTTTCACGAGTTTGAATTCCCACCAGCAATGGATGAGTGTTCCCCTTACTCCACATCCTCTCAAGCTTATGCTATCATTGGTGTTTTTGATCTTAGCCATTCTGACAGGTGTAAGATGGTATCTTATTTTTATTTTGGCTTTTATTCCCTGGATGGCTAAAGATGTTGAACATTTCCTTTAGTTTTTTTTTTTGTCATTTGAGATTCTTCTGTTGAGAATTCTCTGTTTAGATCTCTACCCCATTTTAAAAATTGGGTTATTTAGCATTATAATGTATAATTTCTTGTGTTCTTTGTATATTTTGGAGATCAGTTTTTTGTCTGATGTGGGATTGGTGAAGATCTTTTCCCATTTTGTAGGCTGCCTTTTTGTCTTATTGACTGTGTCCTTTTCTTTACAGAAGCTACTCAGTTTCAGGAGATTCCCTTTATTTATTGTTGCTCTCAGTGTCTGTGCTACTGGGGTTATATTTAGGAAGTGGTCTCCTGTGTGTATGCATTAAAGACTAATTCCCACTTTCTCTTCAGTGTGATCAGATTTATATTGAGGTCTTTAATCCATTTGGACTTGAGTTTTGTGTATGGTGATAGATATGGGTCTATTTTCATTTATATACTTGTTGACATCCAGTTATGCCAGCACCATTTGTTGAAGATGCTTTCTTTTATCCATTGTGTAATTTTAGCTTATTTGACAAAAATCAGTTCTTCATAGGTGTGTGAATTAATATCAGAGTCTTCAATTAGATTCCATTGATCAACCTGTCTGTTTTTATACCAATAACAAGCCATCAGAGAAGCATCACACTTCACAGTAACCACAAATAACATAAAATATCTTGGGGTAACACTAACCAAAGAAGTGAAAGACCTGTTCGACAAAAACTTTAAGTCTTTCAATAAAGAAATTGAAGAAGCTACAAGAAAATGGAAAGATCTCCCATGCTCTTGGATGAATAGGAACAACATAATAAAATTGGCAATCATACCAAAAGCAATCTATAGATTCAATCCAATCCCCATCAAAACCCCAACTCAATTCTTCACAGGCCTTGAAAGAACAATGCTCAACTTCAAAACCAGGATAGCCAAAATAATCCTGTACAATAGAAGAACTTCCGGAGCACCACCATCCCTGACATCAAGCTCTTTCATAGAGCTACAGTACCAAAAATCTTGACTTTCTTAATGTTCTGTTTTTAGAAATGGAGAGGAATGGATGCTCATGTAGGAGGAGTTGTGTTCTTTAAAAGGAGCACTTGTGCAGAGACATGGAGAGTATTGCTTAAAATTATGTGGCATAGAGATGAAATGTTAGAAGACAATTCCAGAACAAGGAAGCAGGAGAAGCTGAACTCAAACTTCACCTATATTATCTAGATAAATGCCAATCTGTTTTTTAAAGATTTATTTATGATGTATACAGTGTTCTGTCTTTAGGCCAGACTGGAAGAGGGCCCCAGATATTATTATAGAAGGTTGTGAGCCACCATGTGGCTGCTGGGAATTGAACTCAGGACCTCTGGAAGAGCAGTCAGTGCTTTCTTCCACCAAGTCATCTCTCCAGCCTTGCTAATCTGGTTTTCACATGAAATTTCACAGTTGTATAAATGAATTTCTTATTTTTCATTCTTTTTTCAGATTGCAGATACTTCTAACTAAAGAAATTATAGAAGGGCAGGAAATGGAAAAAGGGAAGATAAATGTAAAATAGTAAGTAACTTTATGATTGAATTAGTGAAAGGAAAATATTTGAGTTGTTATAATTCAGAACTAGATTTAAATCTTAGCAGAAAATATGAGTTTCCATATAATCAGTGAATAGATTTACTTCGATGAAAAAAGATTTATTGAATAATGCTTGATTTCTACATTGCCTGTATTGTGCCATAAAGATGTTTGTCTAAAGCATCTTGAACATTTTTTTGGCCTTTGTTTCTTTGTCATAGAGTACACATTTAGTTCTTGAAAAATTGCTGCAGTGAGTAATTACTAGATAATTCTCAAAGGCACATGAAGGTAATTTTCACTAGGGCCAAACAAAGGTAATTATTTCACATTCATTTACCTGACAAATAAAATGTTTGTTTTCTACAGACTCATGGCTATGGGCCACATACTGAAGCATGTCCACCCACCTACCAGCAGCCACATTCTCCTTCCCCTGGTGACCATCAACTGTCATGTTGATTAGTGTGATCTTGGGCAGGAGTTATGGAACTTTGGTTACTGTAAATTTGTGAGTTCAGTGGTCCTTTTATATCAAGAAGTCATTATTTTCTCTCAGGTCTCACATCCCTCTGGATCTTAGAATTTCTCTTCCCTATCACCTGTGATGTTCCCTAAGCCTTGGGAAGAGGGGTGTGATATAGATGTCAGAGGAGACCATTTTCCAATGTTTCAAGAGTCTTTTCCCTCCCCTATTCTTTTTATTCTGCATTATTTCTTTTCTTTTTTCATGCCAGGGATTAAACTTAGGGCCCTCACACATGGTAAGTTCAAGCTTTACCCCTAGGCTGTGCCCCTAGTTGCAAAGCTTTTCTTGGTGTATCATTTACTACATTATATTCATTATGGCCACAGTGATCATACCTCCTATTACAATTTTTAAAACACAGTAAAAGAAAGTCCTTCCTTCATGATACTCATATCTCAGTCAGTGAACCACAGGTGTCTTATTTCAACATGTTGTTCTGTTTGATGAGCTTGCATAGTTTAGTTTTGAGCACACTGATAAATTTTAAAGAATGTCTAAAACTGTGTTATTTGAGGTGCGGCGAATATGTGGATACTGTGTTTCTGCAAAACAGGATTTTGTTATTTATCATAGCAGCATGGAGGATGCCTGGCAAACAGGAGAAATGCCTGCAGTTGGATAACTACTGACCAGAAAACATGATGTGGAGTTGTGGAGGAGGGAGAGCTCAGTAAAATTGATATGGTCACCATGGTCACTGCTCAACCCCAGTGTGCTCTTGATGCCAGCTATGGGCTTAGCCTTGACTCACTGGCTTTTTTGTCTTGTTTACACACGTAAATAGAGCAACTATTTCTTCCATTCTATACTTTTTTTTAAATGTCAATGGGAAAAAAATCACAAATCTATAGAACCTACAGATTGTCTATAGCTATAAAGACCAAGCTCTGGCTTCCTAACTGGAATGGTTTGTCATGAAGTAAGTACTTGGACCCTCACATATTATTCATAGTGAAATAAAGAAACTCAACTATATTTTGATGGAAGATGAGTACAAAGTAATGTGGCGATACTATTAACTTGAGCTGTGTGAAAACATCTAGTCAACCCATTTCTACCATTGTGTTTTCAAATGCAGGTTTTATATATACAAATTAATGAAGATAAAAAGAATATTTGTATATTAATTATTTTTAAACCACAGTAAAATTTCCCTTAGAAATAAATAGCAATTATAGTAGATTAAGAAAAATTATGAAAAATATCCAAAAGGTATCTAAGTGTGAGAAACTTATTTCAATAAAAATTATCTGTCTACAATGTGTAGCATCATAAAACTAGCAAAATAAATAAAAACATAGGAACAGATTATAAATTATGTAGAAATCTTTCAATGATAAACTTAATTTCAGAAACACTTAAAAAGTATAGATATGTTTGCACATGAAAACTATGTCAGTAAATTTGTGTTTTGAATAATCAATTTGGAGTATAAGATATAGCCTTTTGTCTGGGTAAAGATTGTGTGAAGGATATTATCAAAAAATCATGTACTCCATAAGAGACAGTCATGATAATATGTGAAGGTTTGAAGAGATATGTAATACATGACAAAGGAGGAAATTTTTCATTATTGTCAAAAATAAAAAACTGTTGGGAAGGAATCCAGTGTGTAGGGAGATAAACTTTGTCATTGGTGAGAGATTTAGAAAATATTCATTTAAGTTGTTTCATCTATTTAGGCAAAACTCTGAGAGATTTTTTTAGAGTTAATTGAACTTGAACTACACAGTTTAGATAATAATAATAATAAGATCAAGAGGTCTCCCAAGAAATAACTGAAAAGAATAAAGTACAAGCTTTGAGAACAAAATCTTGGGAAATACTCATTTGTGCCCAGCAAAAGAATTAAAAGAAACTACCTCTAACAGAAGAGGAAATTAGAATGGAAACTGAGCACAAGAGGAACATTGGATACAGTTGAATAATCATTGCTTAAGAATAAAGGATTACTAAACAAAGATAGAACAAAAGTCTATGGATTTAATGATTGCCTGTCAACATGAGTTTTGAATTTGTATAAGTTAATGGGTAGAATTTTGCATCGATTAGGTGTTAAGTAATAGGAAGTGAATCTGGAAAGTGGATCTTATCATGAGTTACTGCTAATTGTAGCATACACACATAACAAATATTCTTTTTCTAAACATAGATTTGCATATGCATATTTTCTATAATGAGAGAGAAGTTTGAAGGAGACAGTTTGTACTCCAGAGCAAAGAAACCCAAGGCTGATAATGAGAAAGAAAAGAAAGGATCCTGAAGGAGGTGGAGAGCAGGAAATCAAGATGAGTTATCGTAACTAATAATTGGTACCTGCATGTCCAGGAATTCTCTGTACATGCTCATCTCCCAATCTTTATTTCACGAGTGACCACTTCAGCCACCTAGATTATTCATGTATGTATGTATGTATGTATGATGTATGTATGTATGTATGTATGTATAAACAGTTTTCTCCAGGCCTTAGAGAGAAGAAGCTGCAAGGGTACAAAAGATATAAGACTCATTAATAATGAGACGTGGCATCAGTGGAGCTGGAAGTAGACAAAAGAAGCACATTAATTGAATGCTTTCATGTCTCCAGACAGCAGGACAGTGCGGCAGGCACCGTTCACTAGCCAATGTTCCACTTTGGCTCTGGCACTTTTCCTTTATTTGCTCTGCAGTTTGAAATGGGGAGGGAGATTCACCCTGAAATCCCAGCTTCTGTCAGAGGTGGTGCTGAGTGATCTGTAAGAGAAAATGCCCCCATCCAGCCCAGATTACTACATCATCATATATGTTGACATATTTGTTCCTGATGAACTGATTTGTGAGATTTTTAGAATTTACATTCCAGACTGAATGTCTTTTAAAATCAGTTAGATGTTTTCAGTCTGCTTGAGGTTTTACAAAGCAACAAGGTAGGTGCGGGTGGAAGGACCAGGACTGGGCAGCAAAGGAGAAGCTGTCAAAAGCAGGTCAGGTTGTGAGAAGGACACCAGAGAACAGGTGGAAAACATGAGGTTGTCTGGATCGGGTATGCCATACAGATTTCTGGAACTGGCTGTTCTCTTTTGTCCTTTGTCTGATAAGAGGGTTATCAGACAGTGGTGACTTTGCCCTCCAGCTCAGAGACCTTCCTCTGACCACTCTTCTCTTTTCCTGTCCTCAGACTCTTCTCTGCACTGATAAAGGGAATGACAGTGAATAGCCAGGCACCCAGCCATAATGAACCAATTAAAAAAGTTCAATGTAACACATTTCTGGTTAGCATTCATATTATGACATATTATGACATAATAGGTTACTGAAAAGGCACTTGCCCAGCAAAAGTGATGTGGGAATGTCTATTCAAGTATGCTCACAGGAAAATCAATACTTTATTCTTGTCTGGGTGGTGAAAACTTAAATATTTGCTTTTTTTTTTGATCTTCTAATCATCTACATTCTTGTTTTCTTGGGAGCAGGATACAAAATATAGGATATCTGTTTTTAGGAAAATTTTTAATTTAGTTTCTGTATGAGTGTTTTGGATACAAGCATGTAAGGACACCATAAGACCATCATGTCTGGTGCCTACAGATGTTAGAAGGTTTTGGAGCCCCAGGATCAGGAAATACAGATGATTGTGATCTACCATGTAGGTGTTGGAAACCACGTCCTGACCCATCTCTTGAGCGCATCTTGAGGATAGATTCTTAAGAACAACACATTATAAGGGTGAAAAGAAAAACCACATTCCCTTCCCCAAGTTAAATAAAGGGTGAAAGATTGAAGGCTTTCAAAAGAGACCATTGGCCCAACTGATGACATATGGGTAGATTACACAAGTGAATCAAAAGCATTCTTTTCTGTGCTGATGAGCATCTGTTTGGCTTTCACTGCAGACTGACGTTTTTCAATGGGAACAGACAACCAGACATGGGCACATGAATTCATCCTCCTTGGCCTGTCCAGTAACTGGGACACTCAAGTTTCCCTCTTTGTCCTGTTCTTGCTGATGTACCTGGTGACAGTGCTGGGGAACTTCCTCATCGTTCTTCTGATCAGACTGGACAGCAGACTCCACACTCCCATGTATTTCTTTCTGACCAATCTGTCGCTTGTGGATGTGTCCTATGCCACAAGCATAGTCCCTCAGCTGCTGGCTCATTTTCTTGTCACACACAAAGCAATTCCGTTTCTGAGCTGCGCAGCACAGTTATTTTTTTCTCTGGGCTTAGGAGGGATTGAATTTGTCCTACTGGCGATGATGGCCTACGACCGCTATGTGGCAGTGTGCAATCCGCTGAGATACTCTGCCATTATGCATTCAGGACTGTGTAGTAGGATGGCGCTTGCATCTTGGGTCAGTGGTTCCATCAATTCAGTCATGCAGACTGCTATCACCTTTCAGCTGCCCATGTGCACTAATGTGTACATCGATCATATATCCTGTGAGCTCCTTGCTGTGGTGAGGCTGGCGTGTGTGGATACGTCTACCAATGAAGTTGCTATTATGGTATCTAGCATCATCCTCCTGATGACCCCATTCTGCCTGGTTCTCCTGTCCTACATCCAAATCATCTCCACCATCCTAAAGATCCAGTCGAAAGAGGGAAGAAGGAAAGCCTTCCACACTTGTGCCTCCCACCTCACTGTGGTTGCCCTGTGCTATGGCATGGCCATTTTCACCTACATCCAGCCTCGCTCCAGCCCCTCTGTCCTTCAGGAGAAGTTGATTTCTCTGTTTTATGCAATTTTGACACCCATGCTGAACCCCATGATTTACAGTCTGAGGAATAAGGAGGTGAAGGGGGCTTGGCAAAAACTACTGGGACAGTTCTCTGGGTTCGCATCAAAACTGAAAACCTGAGGAATCATGAGCATCACTGGAAAAAAGGCTTTACCTCTATTCTGCTCCCAACTCAGATATGACAGTCATTGCCATGGAAACAAAGGTAGATCTGCTGCATCATGACTGGTGGTATTATGCAGGAGGCTAAGTGGCTGTGCTGGGATGTGTGGTGTGGGTGTATTTTTGTGTCAGCAGAGTGGACAGTGGAGCTAAGCACCGCTGTCACAGAGATAACACCATTTATCAGTCTCAATTTTTATGATATGACAATTAAAAAGAAAAAAGAAACTACTAACCGTTTCAATTTGTTGCATTGTTGAAGTCATGATCCTTTTCTTGAAACCTACCTTGTACACAAAGTATCCTTCCTGTACATGCATGTATGTCAATGCCTTTCAGAGAAGATTATGGTGTATCCAGGGAACCAGAAATGCATTTCCATGTTGGTTGATTCAAATAATGCATGACCTAGGTAATCAGAGGCAGTCACCATTGGGAAGAAACGTTTGTTAAAGCTTTTAAGATTCTTCTGAGTACAGTCATCTACATTCAGCATTAACATTCAGTTAATGCACTCCACTGCAGAAAGGTTAACTGAGGCTCTTACCTAACCCTTAAAGGGAGTTAATCAAAGGTTTTCACATACAAGGATACAACTGACCAACAAAACATTAAAATATTAATAGACCACATTCAACTAATTCCAAAGAGAATTTGTTACATATATAAAAGGTGTCAATGTAAAAGATTGGATTGGACTAATTGCTAAGAAATTGACAAGGCCCTTTTTTCTCTAAATGTAAAAGCATAAATAACAAAAATTATGACATAATGTATAAAATATCAATGACAATATTTGTTTGTCCTTTGCCATATTCAAAGAAAGAGAATACATACATACTACCTGCATTTCACCACCGCAGAGGAAGACACAATAAGATGCTGTGTCTGCTCAGATGTGGCTGTTTCCCTTGGACACATGTTTGTGACTTTTCTTGGCCAATCATTCCATGACATCTTTATTCATAAAGAGCTCTTCCCTCCATTTTTGAAGCCTTTATGTGAAGGTCATTTTAACTTTTATTTCTTAGAAAGCAGAAATACTGAGGACATTGGTTATATACTGACAGATTATCACAGCAAAATTTTATCTGTTATAGTTACATATTTTTCTTTTTGTTTATAAGATGAAATTTTCTCAATGGATTAACCCTTGGCTAAGTTAACTTTCATGAGATGGCAGCCCTTAGGTGCATGTGAAAGGCATCCCCAGTGGAAGGTGAGAAAGTATTGTTGCTTCATTGAAAAGATGAGATGGTAGTATAATAAAAGTCATTAAGTATTTTTCAAAAAAACTTGGGCACTTTAAACTAAAAGTATATCTAAGAATTACTAATCATGAACTGTCACTTGGGGGTTGTCTTTTTATTTATTTATTTATTTATTTATTTTTAGGTTTTTCAGGACAAAGATTCTTTGGAGCCTGTCCTGGAACTAGCTCTTGTGGACCAGGCTGGCCTCGAACTCTTGGGGTTTTTCTTTTAAAAAGCACAATGTATGCAAAAATTATTGTTCAACCAAAAACTCAGTAAGTCAGAGGTAGGGCAATAGCTTACTATGTCTCTGAAAATACTTTAAATTATATTTAAATTATATTCTTTCTCCTAATTCCCCTTTCTTAGCACTAGGATTATTTTTCAATAGCACTCTCAGTTGGATTTCCTGTTTAGCCTCTGTTTTTTTTAATGGCATACTGAGGGAGTAGAGTTTAAAAACACTCTTCAGATTCTGTATCACTTGTTATACTCAGAAGCTTTATTGGAGTCAGTCTTTTTATTTTCTGAAAGTAAAAACTGTGAACCATGATAATTGGGGCCTAGAAACGTAGCGAGGGGCTTCAAAGCAAGGAATAAAGGACTGACCCACAGACAGATGGACAGGAAAGCTAAGACCAGTTTGTGGTCTGTACCACCTGCAGCCTGCATCCTCAGCTTGTTTATTAGGCACAACACAAGATGGGGGAGTGCTACTCTCCAGAGGAGATCTCAGTAGATTAGCAGTCTCAATTGATAAACATCAGGGTAGGGGAGGAAGCAGTAGTTGTCTGTTTACACACACAGTGATAAATTGTCCATAAACACTCTTACTCTAGTGCAAGAGATTTGCCATTCTTCTTGAGTCTGACTCATGTGGGGAAATTGTTTTGATGATTTACATGGGTCTTGTCTGACAGATCCATAAATTCTAGAGGAGGGGAGTGTGGATTGAGAAATGAAATAGGTAAGAGATAACAGAGTAAAGAGGGCATTCAGTGAATATTGTGACCTGCCCCAAGTTTATTATTCAAAGTTCTTATATACCCCAATCCAAAAAGGGGTAGAAGGCAAAATACTTCCTTGACATGATACAAAGAACAAACAAAGTAATTTCCTCCTCCACATATCTCCAAACATTAAGTAGCCACACTCTAGGTCAACATATCTTTTTGACTAGGCAACACATCCTGCAGCCATACATTAGGTCAAAACAGCCTTTTGTATAAGCTTGAAGGAGCAAGAATAGGTTTGAATTCTCTGATCTTTAGTCAAGGAGGAATGGATCCATTTCTGTGAGTTTCACAGGGCCCAAGGCCTTTAATCTCATTGACATTACTTGTGCCCTTGTCAATAATACATGTTCATTAAGAATTTTATTCATTCAGGATGTCCAATGCTCCCTACAAAGCAGAAGCCCTTGGATGGCAACAATCCTCTATCAAGAGACCCACAGTGCTCTGTCTCTTCTTTCTGAGCACTACTGCAATTATTACATTGCTTAGCCTGTGGGAAATATACATATATATATATATATGCTGCACTTGCTATGACTCTGGTACTGGCATAACATGTTAACGTTTCTTTTTAGAAACCATGGCATATCTTTAAACCCACTGGAACAGGAATGCAAAGATCAATAAATAAGTCATCCAGTCACAGTTTTTGTTGGTAAGATAGTATTCCTGGGCTAAACAACACGACTGAAATGTTCACAAATGCTGTTACTTAAAGCTGGTGACACACTAAAACATCTTCCTGCATCACTACGGAAGCAAATGGCCAATGAAACCACTTACAGTCTGAGGCTGTCCCCCGAGGAGATAGATTTCTAATTTCATAGCATTAAATAGCCTGATAAAGTAATAGGAAAGCAGAAATGAGGGAAAAGGAACTAAGAGTGTATGGAAAGTAAGAAGCATAAAATATATAAGCAGGATTCTTAAGGCTCAGAACAGGTACTACTTCAGAGAGGATGATGGGCATTGAAGAAACTAGTTATGGAATTTGCCTTCAATGTGACAAGGCTAGCTATTAGGGCAAGAAACTGCTCTTGCCTGGACTGCTTGATTGTATGCTGTATGAACTGAACATACAGGACCCACAGAAAAATGATTGCTTGAACTTGCCTAAAGGTGAGACAGTCCTTCAGGGCTCCTGCTTCATGAAAGAGTCTGTCAGACATTTCCCAGGATACAGAAAAAAGTGACTGACAAACTATCAATAGAAGTGAAGCACTCTTTCATATTCCCTGCTTTTTGGAAAAGTCTGATGGATACTATGGGCCTGTAAGCTGAAGATGGTTACCCCATTGTTACAGAATAACTTTGGGTAACTATCCAGGCACTGAGATGTTTCTGTCAATTTTATAGTTTTGGAAGTTGCTTATAATGCACTTCCTGTCAACTTAGGTAATATTATCTTTTATTGAAAGAAGAAAAAAAAGAAATTTCCACCTCCTCCCAGCCTCCCATATCCCTCCCCCTCCTCCCACTTTTCTCCTCCTCCCCCCAACTCCTCTCCCCCTCCCTCTCCAGTCCGAAGAGCAGTCAGGGTTCCCTGCCATGTGGAAAGTCTCAGGTCCTTGCCCCTCCATCCTGGTCTAGGAAGATGAACATCCAAACTGGCTAGGCTCCCACAAAGCCAGAACATGAAGTAGGATCAAAACCCAGTGCCATTGTCTTTGGCTTCTCAGCAGCCCTCATTGTACGCCATGTTCAAAGAGTCCAGTTTTATCCCATGCTTTTTCAGTCACAGTCCAGCTGGCCTTGGTGAGCTCCCACTAGAACAGCCTCACTGTCTCAGTAGGTGGGTGTGCCCCTCATGGTCCCGACTTCCTTGCTCATGTTCTCCCTCCTTCTGCTCCCCATTAGGACCTTGAGAGCTCAGTCTGATGCTCCAGTGTGGGTCTCTGTCTCTATCTCCATCCATCTCCAGATGAAGGTTCTATGGTGATATGCAAGATATTCATCAGTATGGCAATAGGATAGGGTCATTTCAGGTTCCCTATCCACAGCTGCTCAAGGAGCTACCTAGAGACATCGCCCTGGGTACCTGGGAGCCCCTCTAGGTTCAAGTTTCTTGCCATCCCTTAGATGACTCCCTTAATTAAGTTATGTGATTCCCTGCTCCTCTATCCAACATTCCTTTCTTCCAATCATCCCGTTTCCCCAACCTCCCCCCATTCTCCCCTTCTTACTTTTCTCTCCCCAGCTTTCCTTACCCCCATCCCACCCTACCCCCAAGTTCCCAATTTTTTGCCCGGCAATCTTGTCTACTTCCCATATTAGGGATAATAACTATATGTTTTTCTTTGGGTTCACCTTCTTATTAAGCTTCATTAGGATCACAGAATATAGACTCAATGACCATTATTTGTGACTAGAAACCAATTATGAGTGAGTACATCCCATGTTCCTCTTTTTGTGTCTGGGATACCTCACTCAGAATAGTGTTTTCTATATCCATCCATTTGCATGCAAAATTTGAGAAGTCATTGTTTTTTTACAGCTGAGTAGTACTCTAATATGTAAATATTCCACACTTTCTTCATCCATTCTTCTATTGAAGGACATCTAGGTTGTTTCCAGGTTCTGGCTATAACAAATAATGCTGTTATGAACATAGTTGAGCAAATGCTTTTGTCATATGATAGGGTATCTCTTGGGTATATTCCCAAGAGTGGTGTTGCTGGGTCCAGGGGTAGGTTGATCCCGAATTTCCTGAGAAACCACCACACTGCTTTCCAAAGTGGTTGCACAAGTTTGCATTCCCACCAACAATGGATGAGGGTACCCCTTCCTCCACAACCTCTCCAGCAAAGACTATCATTGGTGTTTTTGATTTTAGCCTTTCTGACAGACTTAAGATGATATCTCAAAGTTGTTTTGATTTGCATTTCCCTGATCGCTAAGGAGGTTGAGCATGACCTTAAGTGCCTTTTGGCCATTTGGAATTCTTCTGTTGAGAATTCTCTGTTCAGTTCAGTGCCCCAAATTTTAATTGGGTTATTTAGCATTTTAAAGTCTAGTTTCTTCAGTTCTTTATATATTTTGGAGATCAGGGCTTTGTCTGTTGCTGGGTTGGTGAAGATCTTCTCCCAGTCAGTAGGTTGCCTTTTTGTCTTAGTGACAGTGTCCTTTGCTTTACAGAAGCTTCTCAGTTTCAGTAGGTCCCATTTATTCAATGTTTCCCTTAATGTCTCTGCTGCTGGGGTTATACATAGGAAGTGATCTCCTGTGCCCAACTGTTGTAGGGTACTTCCCACTTTCTCTTCTATAGGTTCAGTATGTTCAGATTGATATTGAGGTCTTTGATCCATTTGGACTTGAGTTTTGTGCATGGTGAGAGATATGGGTCTATTTTCATTCTTCTACAGGTTGACATCCAATTGTGCCAGCACCATTTGTTGAAGATGCTTTCTTTCTTCCATTGTATGCTTTTAGCTCCTTTATCAAAAATGAGGTGTTCATAAGTTTGTGGGTTAAAATCCGGGTCTTCTGTACGATTCCATTGATCGACTTCTCTGTTTTTATGCCAGTACCACACTGTTTTCATTACTGTAGCTCTGTAATAGAGTTTGAAGTCAGGGATGGTAATGCCTCCAGAAGTTCCTTTATTGTATAACATTGTTTTGGCTATCCTGGGTTTTTTGCTTTTCCATATAAAGTTGATTATTGTCCTCTCAAGATCTGTGAAGAATTTTGATGGGACCTTGATGGGGATTGCATTGAATCTATAAATTGCCTTTGGAAGAATTGCCATTTTTACTATGTTTATCCTCCCAATCCAAGAGTAAGGGAGGTCCTTCCATTTTCTGGTATCCTCTTCAATTTCTTTCTTCAATGCCTTAAAGTTCTTGTCAAATAGATCTTTCACTTCCTTGGTTAGAGTTACCCCAAGATATTTTATGCTGTTTGTGGCTATCATGAAAGGTGATGCATCTCTGATTTCCCTCTCTGTTTCCATATCCTTTGTGTAAAGGAGGGCAACTGATTTTTTGGAGTTGATCTTGTATCCTGCCACATTACTAAACTATCAGCTGTAGGAGTTCTTTGGTAGAGTTTTTGGGGTCACTTATATATACTATCATATCATCTGCAAATAATGAAAGCTTAACTTCTTCCTTTCCAATACGAATCCACTTGATCCCCTTGTGTTGTCTTATTGCTATTGCTAACACTTCAAGCACTATATTGAAGAGTTATGGAGAGAGTGGACAGCCTTGTCGTGTTCCTGATTTCAGTGGGATGGCTTTGAGTTTCTCTCCATTTAATTTGATTTAGCTGTCGGCTTGGTGTAAATAGCTTTTATTATATTTAGGTATGTCCCTTGTATCCCTAATCTCTCCAAGACTTTTATCATAAAGGGATGTTGAATTTTGTCAAATGCTTTTTCAGCATCTAATGAAATGATCATATGGTTTTTTTCTTTCAGCTTATTTATATGATGGATTACATTGATAGATTTTTCGTATGTTGAACCAGCCCTGCATCTCTGGGATGAAGCCTACTTGATCATAATGGATAATTTTTCTAATGTGTTCTTGGATTCGGTTTGCCAGTATTTTGTTGAGGATTTTTGCATCGATGTTCATGAGCGAGATTGGCCTGTAATTCTCTTTCTTAGTTGGGTCTTTGTGTGGTTTTGGTATCAGAGTAACTGTAGCTTCATAAAAGGAATTTGGCAATGACTCTTCTGTTTCTATATTGTGAAATACATTAAGGAGTATAGGTATTAGGTCTTCTTGGTAGTTCTGGTAGAATTCCACATTGAAACCATCTGGTCCTGTGCTTTTTTTGGTAGGGAGTTTTTTGATAACAGTTTCTAATTCTTCGTGACTAACAGGTCTATTTAGGTCGTTCACCTGGTGTTGGTTTAGGTTTGGTATATGGTATTTATCTAAAAAAGTGTCCATTTCTTCCACATTTTCCAGTTTTGTGGCATACAGGTTTTTGTAGTAAGATCTAATTATTCTCTGAATTTCCTCTGTGTCTGTGGTTATGTCCCCCTTTTCATTTCTGATCTTATTAGTTTTCATACTCTCTCTCTGCCGTTTGATTAGTTTGGATAGGGGTTTATCAATCTTGTTGATTTTCTCCAGGAACCAGCTTTTTGTTTCATTGATTCTTTGGATTGTTTTCTGTGTTTCTATTTTATTGATTTCTGCCCTCAGTTTGATTATTTCCATTCTTTTCCTCCTCTTAGGAGAGTCTGCTTCTTTTTTTCTAGAGCTTTCAGGTGGGCTGTTAATTCTCCAATGTGTGCTTTCTCTGTTTTCTTTATGTGGGCACTTAGTGCTATGAACTTTCCTCTCAGGACTGCTTTCATATTGTCCCATAAGTTTGAGTAGATTGTTTCTTTATTTTCATTGAATTCAAGGAAGACTTTAATTTCTTTCTTTATTTCTTCCTTGATCCATGTGTGGTTCAGTAGTTGACTCTTCATTTTCCATGAGTTTGTAGGCTTTCTGGGGGTAGCATTGTTGTTTAATTCTAACTTTAATCCATGGTTATCTGATAAGATGCAGGAGGTTACGCATATTTTTTTGTAACTGTGGAAGTTTGCTTTGTTACTGAGTATGTGGTCAATTTTCGAGAACGTTCCATGAGCTGCAGAGAAGAAGGTATTTTCTTTTCTATTTGGGTGGAATGTTCTATAGATGTCTGTTAAGTCCATTTGATTCATTACCTCCATTAATTCTCTTATTTCTCTGTTAGGTTTCTGTCTGACTGACCTGTCCATTGGTGAGAGAGGAGTGTTGAAGTCTCCTACTATTAGTGTGTGCGGTTTGATGGCAGCCTTGTGTTTTAGTAATGTTTCTTTTATGTACATGGGTGCTTTTATATTAGTGGCATAGATATTCAGGATTGAGACTTCCTCCTGATGAATTGTTCCTGTTATGATTATAAAATATTCCTCTCCTTCTCTTCTGATTGATTTAAGTTTGATGTCAACTTTGTTAGAAATTCGTATGGCCACACCTGCTTGTTTCTTAGGACCATTTGCTTGATAAGCCTTTTCCCAGCTCTTTACTCTGAGTAGGTGCCTGTTTTATGTTTGAGGTGTGTTTCTTGTAAACAGCAGAATGTTGGATCCTGTTTTCATAACCAATCTCTTAGCCTGTGCTTTTTTATAGATAAGTTGAGTCCATTGACATTAAGTGATATTAATGTCCAGTGGTTGTTTATTCTGGTCATTTTTCTAGAAGTAGAGTTTGTGTGTTTCCCTTCTTTGAGTTGTGCTGGTGAAGGGACTCTAGATGTCTGAGTTATTGTGGGCATTGTTGGACTCCTTGGTTTGTGACTTTCCTTTTAGTACTTTCTGTAAGCCTGGATTTGTGGCTACGTATTGTTTAAATTTGTTTTTATCTTGAAAAATTTTGTTTTCTCCATTTATAGTGAATGAAAGCTTGGCTGGGTATAGTAGTCTGGGCTTGCATCCATGGTCTCTTATTTTCTGCAGTACATCTATCCAGGACCTTCTGGCTTTCATAGTTTCCAAAGAGAAGTTAGGTGTAAGTCTGATAGGTTTACCTTTATAAGTAACTTGGCCTTTTTCCTTTGCAGCTCTTAATATTCTTTCGTTATTCTGTATGCTTTGTGTTTTGATTATTATGTGGTGAGGGGATGTTCTTTTTTGATCCAGCCTATTTGGTGTTTTTTTTTGCTTCTTGAATCTTCATAGGTATATCTTTTTTTAGGTTGGGAAAGTTTTCTTCTATAATTTTATTAAATATATTTTCTGGACCGTTGAGCTGCACTTCTTCAACTCCAATTATTCTTAGGTTTGGTCTTTTTATTGTGTCCCAGATTTCCTGAATGTTTTGTGATGAGAGCTTGTTGGATTTGCTGTTTTCTTTGATCAGTGCGTTTATTTTCTCGATGGTATCTTCAGCATCTGAGATTCTTTCTTCAATCTCTTGTATTCTGTTGGTTATACTTGTTTCTGTAGTTTCTATTCGTTTACCTAGATTCTCTTTGTCCAGTCAGCCCTCTGTTTGTGTTTTCTTCCTTGTCTCCATTTCAGTTTTCAGGTCTTGAACTGTTTCCATTATCTGTTTGATTGTTTTTCCTTGGTTTCCTAGGGTATCATTCACTGATTTATTCAATTCTTTAAACTTTCTGTTATACTTCTCATCCATTTCTATAAGGGTATCATTCACTGATTTATTCAATTCTTCAAACTTTCTGGTATACTTCTCATCCATTTTCATAAGGACATTTTTTACAGGCTGTTTAAGGATGTCAATCACTTTCATAGATTCCATTTTTTCTACTTCTTCTTGATTAAGGTGTTCATGTCCTCCTGTTGTGGGTTGCTGGGTTCTGGTGGTTTCATGTTGTTTTTCAGATTGTTGGGTGAATTCTTGCATTGGCGCCTGCCCATCTCTTCCTCCGAATGCTCCCCTAAAGATCTTCTTTTACAGGGTCAGGTCTCCTTGCCCACTGATGTACCTTCCCAGTGATGGCACTCTCCCGTGATTGCTCTCTAGGTGCCCCAGTGATGATTCTCCTGGTGCCTAGATCAGCTCTCCCTGGCTGGTTGGGTAGCTCATAAACAAAGTGCCTACCCTGCTTGCTGCAGGCAGGCTACTGAGGACAAAGGAATTCGCGCACACCCGGCTGCCCTCTGGATTCGGCCCCAGCGCCCAGACAGGCTGAGCTGGGTGATGTTATTTGCCCAGAGATGGCAGGGAGAGAGAAGTGGGCGATGGTTCTGGATGGACGCTGGGTGAGGTAGGAATGGAGAGGCAGTATGCAGGGGTATAGGCCCTGCAGGAAATAGTTCCTTGACGCAGGCTGCAGCTGCGGGTCAGAAACTCACTCACCCCAAGCTGGTTCTCCTGGTGCCGAGATCAGCTCTCCTTGCTGGTTGGGTAGCTCCTAAACAAAGCGCCTACCCTGCTTGCTGCAGGCAGGCTACTCCTTAGGTAATATTATATACTTCTGGGATCTTTGATGGAGTTGAAGAATAGATAGTTATAATTATAGTTTTTCTTAGCTAATATAACTAAGCTAAGTAACTGTAGTTCTTATTTGATACCTGTTTTGTCATATGTAATTTTACTATGTTAAAGTTAACCTTCCCTTTTACTTAGACAGAGAATGAGAAATAATATAGGAGTTCCCTGTGTATGCTATGAATATGTGTTATTACCATTGTTTATTAAATAAGCTGTTTCAACCAGTGGCTTGGTAGAGTAAAGCCAGGTGGGAAATCTGAACAGAAATATAGAGAGAAAGCAGGCAGAGTCAGATAAACGTCATGTAGCTGCTGAAGGAGAAAATCTTATGATTTCTCTTTATTTAATTATTTTGTGACATATATATATATACACACACACACACACACATATGTATAAATACGTGATATAAATACGCTTGTGTGTGTGTACAACTTGCTGAGCCTATTCCATGAATATGTTTTTGGCTGGCTACTTGGGATTGGATAATTGGCTCATCTCTGAGGAAGACTAATTCTTTCTCACAAGCCTGCAACTCTTCTTCTATGGGTTGGACCTTGTGAAATTTTCCCATCTGTACTCTTCTATCAATTGGTGTTGTCTTTATGTGAGTGATGTTTACACAGCCATATTGTTGACATTTTGTGGGCATAGTATCCCCATCATGTCTTGAAGACACTGTCTCATAGCATGCACCTGGTCTTCTGGCTTTTACAGTCTTTCTACCCTCTCTTTCATGGTGTTCTCAGAGTCTTAGGTGAAGAGTTTGCATGCAAATGTGTCAGTTGGGGTTCAGAACTCCAAGCACTCTTATTCTCTACATTTGACCAGTTGTGTACATCTGAAATGACCTCTATCTGTTGCAAAAAGAAACTTCTTTGATGAGGTGGGAGAGCTCTAATTACCTGTGGGGTTAAGAATAAGTATTTAGAATACAGCTAGGATTATACTGATTTAGGGAAACAGCAATAGCAAGTTCTTTTCTATGGCCTATGATTCCCTTACCAGCCATGAGTAACTGAGTAGCCTTAAAGTACCAAGCATGAATTCTACCCTATTGAGTGGGATTTACACCAAATAGACAGTTGTTACCTTCAAGAAAAGAAATGTCACTATTGCACCATTAGGACTTTCTTGCTGGTACAGTTATTGTTACCATTCATAAAATTTGTAGTTGGATAGGGCTACCTATTGCTTTTTACCAATTCATCTTGCATAGAACCTTCAGATATCGTGAGAACTAGTCTTCACAGAAGGAGCTTCCAGGTCAGTTCTAGCTTTATTCATTTAAGTCCTGTGTTTAAAGTGTATAGTGTCTTCAACAACAGCCTTTCAAGTTCTTAGAGATAACTAAGGAAAATAGCAATAGCCTATATTGTTTAATGAATCTGTTGGCTACCCCTGATCAACAACTACAAGAGAAATTTCCCATGCCTGACACTGGGGTTTTTGTTAAATTGTCTATGGCCCATGGGGAGAGCATTATAACCTCATTAAAACACACACACACACACACCATACATATGTAAGTATCTATTATACTATATGTATTATATATATATATTAAAGCAAACTTTTGAAATACTTCACGATGACTTTTTCAAATACCCTTTGTGTTATTCATATCTCTTTCCTCCATAGTTAAAGTTCCTTTCCCATTTTCATTTTATAGTAGCTCTATCCTGTCATAATGGACTAGATTAAGGCCACAGAGATGGGTGGTCATTGGTAGTATCTACCTATAGTGTCTTGTCTTCTGAGTGTTGGAATGAGTAAATATAAAGATCAATTGCAGTCTATAAGAAAGTATTTATCTCTTGTTCTGGCAGGCAAAATGCACAGGGGTTAGGTTCAGGGAGCTGAATACCTGTTGGTGAAGAGTTTTAGGTCCCAAGACACTGAAAGGATAAGAGTTGCTCAGAAAAATCAAACCTCGTTCAAATAACCCTCATGGGAATTATTCATGAATGAGATAAGAACTCAGTCTAGTAAGTCATCACTATTTTGGGGTTGTTTATTTCAGCAATTAGTCTACCTCTGATAATGCAATGGGATCATGGTTTGGATATACTTATTTCAAAAATATCCTTTGTGTATCTAGCTAGCACTGTGCTATTTACAGATAACAGATGTTCTTTGCTTTCAAACAGCTCACTAATTTTACTTTTAGTAACTTGGGGTTTGTAAATATTATCAATGTGTATAAGATTATTTTAGTTTTTGTTTCAAATTAAATAACTATCATGATCTTATCATACAGTCTAAATTATATCTAGAAAAATTATTAATTCCTTACTGTAAGTTTGAACTTTTCAGTCTAGATATTATTCAAGTTGTAATAAATACTGACAGGCAACTCTTTTGAAAAATGATTTTATTAGTATCACTTTATGCATAATAATCTTTATGCTTTTACACATTTTTACTACCTTTGAAAAATGCATGCAGTTATGTGAATGTCACTATGATGAAAACAGAGAAATGCTTGACCCCTCCAAACATAGCATATTCTTTCTTAAACACTATCCATTCCTTTGGACAGCACTCTCGGAAAGTCAGATCAGGTTCATGCACTTGTCTATTGTACAATGCTATATGAGTGGAAACATACTGCAGAGTCTGCCTTCTTTCAGATAGCATGCTGCATTTCAGACACTGATGCTGCAAATGGCAGTGCCAGGTTCTTTAATTGCTGAGTAATAGTCCATTTCATTGATGTGTCATAGTTTGTCAGTTTGCTATTTCAGAGTACATTAGGATTATACCTTACATTTAACAATAATGAAGAAAAGCTTTTTAAAGCATCTAGCAAACTTTTTTTAATTTGTTAGATGAAATAAGACATCTAATATAAGAAGTGATGACTAGTTTGTTTTGCAAAGGAATAGTTAAGTTCTTTAAAAGTGCCAACCTATTTTTAAAAGTTGCTGCACTAACTGTGAATCCATGTGCTAACTGGGAGAGCAATCTCTAGTCTTAACTCCTTGAGAACAGCTGTTGAGTCCAGTTTCGTAGTCTTTAAAGGTCAGAAGTAAGTGGCAAGTAGCTTCTCTTTGAGAATTTTATTTGCAGTGACTAAAGAATGCTAACATGTGCATGTAACACAGGCAGTACAGACTGTAGGTCAAAGGTTATGTGTTTCCCACTCCCTACACTTGAAATCTTGCCCATTCACAGGAGATAGCCAGTTAAGGCTATTGAATCTGCTATTGGTAGGAGACTTAGCTAGGGTCATCCTTGTATATTCCTGGGAGATTCCCTTGACCCAGGTTTTTACCTAACCCCAAGATGCCCTCCTCTTTTCAGTAATCTCCTTCAGTACTCTCCCACTCTGTCATATCCCCAAACTGATCACTTGTGTTCCTATCACCATCTACACAAAATCTACTCCTAAAATCTCTATTTACCCTTCCAAGAGAGATACAGGCATTCTCCTGTGAACCCTTATTTTTGTCTAGTCTCTTTGAGCCTGTGGATTGTGGCATAGTTATCCTTTATTTTATGGCTAATATCTTATGAGTAAGTACATACCATGTTTGTCTTTCTCAGTCTGGGTTACCTTAATCAGGTTATTTTTTCTAGTTCCATTAATTTTCCTTCAAATATCCTGATGTTCATGTTTTAACAACTGAGAAATAATCCATTTTATAAATGTACCACATTTTTATTCATTCAATTTTCTCTCAGCCATTTGAGATTAATCTGTTGAGAATCTCTGTTTAGATCTGTACTACATATTTTAATTGGATTATTTGGTTTGTTGATGTCGTTTCTTGAATTTTTTTGTAATTTGGAAATCAGCTCTCTGTCAGATGTGGGGTTGGAGAAGATCTTTGTGCATTCTGTAGGCTGTCTTTTTGTACTACTGATGGCATCCTTTGACTTATAGAAACCTTTCATTTAGTTTGATGTTGGCTGTTGGCTTGCTGTATATTGCCTTTATTATGTTTAGGTATGTTTCTTGTATCCCTGCTCTCTCCAAGACTTTTATCATGAAGGGATGTTGTATTTTGTCCAAGGCTCTTTCAGCATCAAATGAGATGATTATGTGTTTTTTTTTCAGTTTGTTTATATGGTAGATTACATTGGCAGATTTTTATATGTTGAACCATCCTGCATTTTTGGGATGAAGCTGACTTGATCATGGTGGATGATTTTTCTGATATGGTATTGGATCGAATTTGCCTGTATTATATTGAGAATTTTTGCATCAATGTTCATGAGTAAGGTTGATTTGTAATTCTCTTTCTTAGTAATGTCTTTCTGTGGTTTGGGTATCAGGGTGGGTTTGGCAATGTTCCTTCTGTTTCTATTGTGTGGAACAATTTGAGGAGTATTGGTATTAGTTCTTCTTTGAAAATCTTGTAGAATTTCATGCTGAAACCATCTAGCCCTGGGCTTTTTTTGGTTGGGAAACTTTTGATGACTTTTTTTTAGCAGTTATAGATCTATTTAATTTGCTTATCTGGTCTGATTTAAATTCGGTAAGTGATAATTATCCAGAATGTTGTCCATTTCCTTTAAGTTTTCCAATTTTGTGGAGTACAGGTTGTTGAAATATGACCTAATGATTCTCTGTATTTCCTCCACGTCTGTTGTTATATCCGTCTTTTAATTTTTGATTTTGTTAATTTGGATATTCTCTCTCTGCCTTTTGGTTAGTTTGAATAAAGGTTTGTTTATTTTGTTGATTTTTCTCAAAGAACCAACTCTTTGTCTCATTAATTTTTTTTGTATTGTTTTCTTTTTCTCTATTTTGTTGATTTCAGCTCTCAATTTGATTATTTCCTGCTGCCAAGTCATCCTGTGTGAGTTTATTTATTTTTGTTCTAGAGTTTTCAAATGTTCTGTTAATTCACTAGCATGGGATTGTTTCCAGCTTCTTTATGTAAGCATTTAGTGCTATGAACTTTCCTCTTAACACTGCTTTCATTGTGTCTTATAAATTGTTGTGTGGTCATTTTCATTGAATTTTAGGAAGTCTTTAATTTCTTAGTTGACCCACTGATGCTTTAAGTGAGCATTGTTTAATTTCCATGTGTTTATGGGCTTTCTGGAATTAGTGTTGCTGTTGAATTCTAATTTTAAGCCACGGTGATCTGATGAGTTACGTGGGGTTATTCCAGATTTTTTTTTGTATCTGTTGAGGTTTGTTTTGTTACCTAGTATGTGGTTAATTTTTGAGAAGGTTCCAAAAGGTTCTGAGAAGAAGGTGTAATCTTTTATGTTTGGATGGAATGTTCTACAGTGTCTGTCAAGTTCATTTGAGTCATAACATCTGTTATTTCTCTTATTTCTGTTATCTTTTTTTGCCTGGCAGTCTTGTCCAATGGTGGCAGTAGCACAAACACTGAGAGAAACAATTAATAAATGGAATCTCCTGAAATTGAAAAGCTTCTGTAAAGCAAAGTACATGGTCAACAAGACAAAACGACATCCTACAGAACGGAAACAGATCTTCACCAACCCCACATAAGACAGTGGACCGACTGATCTCCAAAATAAACAAAGAACTCAAGAAATTGGTCATCAAAAGAATAAATAATACAATAGAAAATGGAGTTCATACCTAAACAGAGAACTCTCAACAGAGGAATCTAAAATGCCTGAAAGACACTTAAGGAAATGTTCAACATCCTTAGCCATCAGAGAAATGCAAATCAAAACAACTCTGAGATTCCATCTTACGCCTGTAAGAATGGCAAAGATCAAAAACACTGATGACAACCTATACTGGAGAGGATGTGGGGTAAAGGGAATACTTGCACTGCTTGTGGAAGTGCAAATTGGTACAGCCTCTGTGGATATAGTATGGCAATTTCTCTGAAATTTAAGAAACAACCCTTCTCAAGACCCAGTAATACCACTTTTGGGTGTATACCCAAAGGATGCTCAATCATACCACAAGGACATGTGCTCAACTGTATTCATAGCAGCATTGTTTGTCAAAACCAGATCTTGGAAACAACTTAAATGCCCTTTGACTGAAGAATGGATAAGTAAAATGTATTACATTTACAAAATGGAGTACTACACAGCAGAAAAATTTGAAATGTGCAGCAAATGAATAATATAGAAAACATCATATTGATTGAGGTAACCCAGAACCAGAAAGACAAATATCATATGTACTCACCCATAAGTGGCTTTTAGGCATAAATCAAAGAAAACCAGCCTACAATTCACAATCCCAGAGAACCTAGACAACAATGAGGACTGTAAGACAGACATACATGGAACTAATCTACATGGGAAGAGGAAAAAACAAGATCTCCTGAGTAAATTGGGAGCATGGGGACCACGGGAGAGAGTTGAAGGGGAGGGAAGAGGAAGAGAGGGGAACAGAGAAAAATGTATACCTCAACCTTCATCAGGCGATGAAAGGAGACAGAGACAGAGACCCACATTGGAGCACCGGACTGAAATCTCAAGGTCGAAGTCAAGAGCGGAAGGAGAGAGAGCACGAACAGGGAGCTCAGGACCACGAGGGGTGCACCCACACACTGAGGCAGTGGGGATGTTCTGTCGGGAACTCACCAAGGCCAGCTGGCCTGGGTCTAAAAAAGCCTGGGTTAAAACTGGTCTCGCTAAACATAGCAGACAATGACTACTGAGACCTCAAGAACAATGGCAATAGGTTTTTGATCCTACCGCACCTATTGGCTTTGTGGGAGCCTAGGCAGTTTGGATGCTCACCTTACTAGACCTGGATAGAGGTGGGTGTTCTTTGGACTTCCCACAGGGCAGGGAATCTTGCTTGCTCTTTGGGTGGTCGAGGAAGGGGGATTTGATTGGGGAGGGGAGGGAGGGGGCTGCGGTGGGGAAGAGACAGAAATCTTTAATAAATAAAATAATAAAAAAACCCAAAACAACCATAATAAGGTAATCCTGATATGCTAAGTAAACACTATTGCTTGTAATGGTTGTATCAGTTGGAATCATATCTTTGTTAAAGGTTTGTTTCCCGAATAAAAACAAACTAATTTCATATTCATTAAAAAAATGTATACCTCAATAAAATCAACTAAAATCAGGAAAAAAATCTTTCAATTCAATGAAATCCCATTTATTAATTGTTGATCTTAGTGTCTGTGCTATTCCTGTTCAGGAAGTTGCCTCCTGTGCCAATGTGTTAAAGATTATTTTTCACTTTCTCTTCTATCAGGTTTAATGTATTTAGATTTATGTGGAGGTCTTTGATCCACTTAAATGAGTATTGTGCAGAATGATGGATATGGATCTATTTGCATTATTCTACATGCTCACTCCCAAAATTTGTTGAAGATGCTTTCTTTTTTTCCATGGTATAATTTTCGCTTTTTTTTTGTCCAAAATAAGGTGTTCATAGGTTATGGATTTATGTTTGTATCTTTTATTTGATTCCATTGATCCACCTATCTGTTTTTATGTTAATAATATGTGGTTTTTAATATTCTAGCTCTATAATAGAGCTTGAAATCAGGGATAGTGATACCCCTGACAGTTCTTTTATTGTACATTATTGTTTTAGCTATCCTGGGTTTTTTGTTTTTCCATATGAAGTTGAGTATTGTTCTTTCAAAGTCTATGAAAAATTGTGTTGGAATTTGCAAGGGAATACATTTAATGTATATGATGGCCATTTTTTTATTTATTAAAGATTTCTGTCTCTTCCTCACCGCTGTCCCCCTTCCCTCACCCTCCCCCAATCAAATCCCCCTTCCTCCACCGCCCAAAGAACAAGCAGGATTCCCTGCCCTGTGGGAAGTCCCAGGACCACCCACCTCTATCCAGGTCTAGTAAGGTGAGCATCCAAACTGCCTAGGCTCCCACAAAGCCAATAGGTGCAGTAGGATCCAAAACCCATTGCCATTGTTCTTGAGGTCTCAGTAGTCCTCATTGTCCGCTATATTCAGCGAGACCGGTTTTAACCCAGGCTTTTTTAGACCCAGGCCAGCTGGCCTTGGTGAGTTCCCGACAGAACATCCCCACTGCCTCAGTGTGTGGGTGCACCCCTCGTGGTCCTGAGCTCCCTGTGTGTGTTCTCACTCCTTCCGCTCTTGACTTCGACCTTGAGATTTCAGTCCGGTGCTCCAATGTGGGTCTCTGTCTCTGTCTCCTTTCATCTCCTGATGAAGGTTAATATTAAGGAGGATGCCTGTATGTTTTTCTTTGGGTTCTCCTTCTCATTTAGCTTCTCTAAGAACCCGAATTATATCCTCAATGTCCTTTATTTTTGGCTAGAAACCAAATATGAGTGAGAACATCCCATGTTCCTCTTTTTGGGTCTGGCTTACCTCACTCAGGATAGTGTTTTCAATTTCCATCCATTTACCTGCAAACTTCAAGAAGTCCTTGTTTTTACTGCTGTGTAGTACGCGAATATGTATATATTCCATATTTTCTACATCCATTCTTCAATTGAATGGCATCTAGGTTGTTTCCAGGTTCTGGCTATTACAAACAATGCTGCTATGAACATAGTAGAGCATATACTTTTGTTGTATGATATGGCCTCTCTTGGGTATATTCCCAAGAGTGGTATTGCTTGGTCCATGGGTAGGTTGATCCCGAATTTCCTGAGAAACCTCCACACTGCTTTCCAGAGTGGTTGCACAAGTTTGCATTCCCACCAGCAATGGATGAGTGTACCCCTTTCTCCACAACCTCTCCAACAAAGGCTATCATTGGTGTTTTTGATTTTAGCCATTTTGACAGGTGTAAGATGGTATCTTAAAGTTGTCTTGATTTGCATTTCCCTGATCACTAAAGAAGTTGAGCATGACTTTAGGTGTCTTTTGGCCATTTGAACTTCTTCTGTTGAGAGATCTCTGTTCAGCTCAGTGCCCCATTTTATAATTGGGTTGATTAGCCTTTTACGGTCTAGTTTCTTGAGTTCTTTATATATTTTGGAGATCAGACCTTTATCAGTTGCGGGGTTAGTGAAGATTTTCTCCCAGTCAGTGGGTTGCCTTTCTGTCTTAGCTACAGTGTCCTTTGCTTTACAGAAGCTTCTCAGTCTCAGGAGGTCCCATTTACTCAATGGTGCCCTTACTGTCTGTGCTGCTGGGGTTATACGTAGGAAGTGGTCTCCTGTCCCCACGTGTTGTAGAGTACATCCCACTTTATCTTCTATCAGGTTCAGTGTGTTCAGCCTGATATTGAGGTCTTTAATCCACTTGGACTTGAGTTTTGTGCATGGTGATAGATATGGATCTAATTTCATTCTTCTACAGATTGGCATCCAGTTTTGCCAGCACACTTTGTTGAAGATGCTCTCTTTTTTTCCATTGTATACTTTTAGCTCCTTTATCGAAAATCAGTTGCTCATAGGTTTGTGGCTTAAAGTCAGGGTCTTCTATTCGATTCCATTGGTCAACTTCTCTGTTTTTAAGCCAATACCAAGCTGTTTTCAATACTGTAGCTCTGTAATAGAGTTTGAAGTCAGGGATGGTAATGCCTCCAGACGTTCCTTTATTGTATAAGATTGTTTTGGCTATCCTGGGTTTTTTGTTTTTCCATATAAAGTTGATTATTGTCTTCTCAAGATCTGTGAAGAATTTTGATGGGATTTTGATGGGGATTACATTGAATCTATAGATTGCTTTTGGTACAATTGCCATTTTTACTATGTTGGTCCTCCCAATCCAAGAGCAAGAGAGGTCCTTCCATTTTCTGGTGTCCTCTTCTATTTCTTTCTTCAAATACTTAAAGTTCTTGTCAAATAGATCTTTCACTTCCTTGGTCAGGGTTACCCCAAGATACTTTATGCTCTTTTTTGCTATCGTGAAAGGTGATGCTTCTCTGATTTCCCTCTGTGTTTCTTTATCCTTAGTGTATAGGAAGGCAACTGATTTTTTGGAGTTGATCTTGTATCCTACCACATTACTAAAGGTGTTTATCAGCTGTAGGAGTTCTTTGGTAGAGTTTTTGTGGTCGCTTATATATACTATCATATCATCTGCAAATAACGAAAGCTTAACTTCTTCCTTTCCAATACGAATCCCCTTGATCCCCTTATGTTTTCTTATTGCTATTGCTAACACTTCAAGCACTATATTGAAGAGGTATAGAGAGAGTGGACATCCTTGTCTTGTTCCTGATTTTAGTGGGATGGCTTTGAGTTTTTCTCCATTTACTTTAATGTTAGCTGTAGGCTTGCTGTAAATAGCTTTTATTATATTTAGGTATGACCCTTGTATCCCTAATCTCTCCAAGACCTTTATCATAAAGGGGTGTTGAATTTTGTTGAATGCTTTTTCAGCATCTAATGAAATGATCATATGGTTTTTTTCTTTCAGTTTATTTATATGGTGGATTATGTTAATAGATTTGCGTATGTTGAACAAGCCCTGCATCTCTGGGATGAAGCCTACTTGATCATAATGGATAATTTTTCTAATGTGTTCTTGGATTCGGTTTGCCAGTATTTTGTTGAGGATTTTTGCGTCAATATTCATGAGTGAGATAGGCCTGTAGTTCTCTTTCTTGGTTGGTTCTTTGTGTGGTTTTGGTATCAGGGTAACTGTAGCCTCATAAAAGGAATTTGGGAATGACTTTTCTGTTTCTATAATGCGAAATACATTAAGGAGTATAGGTATTAGGTCTTCTTGGTAGTTCTGGTAGAGTTCTGCATTGAAACCCTCTGGGCCTGGGCTTTTTTTGGTGGGGAGATTTTTGATAACAGCTTCTAGTTCTTCGCGACTAACCGGTCTATTTAGATCATTCACCTGGTCTTGGTTTAGCTTTGGTATAAGGTACTTATTTAAAAAAATGTCCATTTCTTTTGCATTTTCCAGTTTTGTGGCATACAGGCTTTTGTAGTAAGATCTAATGATTCTCTGAATTTCCTCTGTATCTGTGGTTATGTCCCCCTTTTCATTTCTGATCTTATTTATTTGCGTGTTCTCTCTTTGTTGTTTAATTAGTTTGGATAGGGGTTTGTCGATCTTGTTGATTTTCTCCAAGAACCAACGTTTTGTTTCATTGATTTTTTGGACTGCTTTCTGTGTTTCTATTTTGTTGATTTCTGCCCTCAGTTTGATTATTTCCAGTCTTATACTCCTCCTGGGCAGGTCTGCTTCTTTTTTTTTCCCAAGGCCTTCAGGTGTGCTGTTAAGTCCCCGATGTATGCTTTCTCCGTTTTCTTTAAGTGTGCATTTAGTGCTATGAACTTTCCTCTTAGCACTGCTTTCATCGTGTCCCATAGGTTTGAGTATGTTGTCTCTTTGTTTTCATTAAATTCAAGGAAGACTTTAATTTCTTTCTTAATTTCTTCCTTTACCCAGGTGTGGTTAAGTAGTTGACTGTTCAGTTTCCATGAGTTTGTCGGCTTTCTGGGGGTAGCATTGTTGTTGCTTTCTAACTTTTATCCGTGGTGATCTGATAAGACACAGATGGACACTGATATTTTTTGTAACTGTGGAAGTTTGCTTTGTTACTGAGTATGTGGTCAATTTTCGAGAAGGTTCCATGAGCTGCAGAGAATAAGGTATATTCTTTCCTATTTGGGTGGAGTGATCTATAGATGTCTGTTAAGTCCAATTGCTTCATTACCTCCAATAATTCTCTTAATTCTCTATTAGGTTTCTGTCTGATTGACCTGTCCATTGGAGAGAGAGGTGTATTGAAGTCTCCTACTACTAGTGTGTGTGGTTTAATGTCTGCCTTCAGTTCTAGTAATATTTCTTTTAGATAAGTGGGTGCTTTTGTATTAGGGGCATAGATATTCAGGATTGATATGTCATCCTGATGACTTGTTCCTCTTATAAGTATAAAGTGTCCATCTCAATCTCTTCTGATTGATTTTAGTTTGAAGTCAATTTTGTTAGAAATTAATATGGCCACACCTGCTTTTTTCTTAGGACCATTTGCTTGGAAGACCTTTTCCCAACCCTTTACTCTGAGTAGATGCCTGTCTTTGTGGTTGAGATGTGTTTCTTGCAAACAGCAGAATGTTGGATCCTGTTTTCGTATCCAATCTCTTAGCCTGTGCCTTTTTATAGGTGAATTGAGACCATTAATATTAAGTGATATTAATGACCAGTGGTTGTTTACTCCAGTTATTCTTCTTGTTTTTGGTAGTAGAGTTTGTGTGTCTCCCTTCTTTGAGTTGTGCTGGTGAAGGGTCTCTAGATGCCTGAGTTCTTGTAGGCAGTGTTGGCCATGTTGGTTTCCTTGGGTTGTGATTTTCCTTCTATTACCTTCTGTAGGGTTGGATTTGTGTCTACGTATTGCTTAAATTTGTTTTTATCCTGGAATGTCTTGTTTTCTCCATTGAGAGTGAATGATAGCTTGGCTGGGTATAGTAGTTTGGGTTTGCATCCATGGTCTCTTACCTTTTGCAGTACCTCTATCCAGGACCTCCTGGCTTTCATGGTTTTCATAGAGAAGTCAGGTGTAAGTCTGATCGGTTTACCTTTATAAGTTACTTGGCCTTTTTCCTTTGCAGCTCTTAATATTCTTTCTTTAACCTGTATATTCTGTGTTTTGATTATTATCTGGCGAGGGGATGTTTTTCTTTGATCCAATCTGTTTGGTGTACTGTATGCTTTCTGAATATTCAAAGGAATATCTTTCCTTATGTTGGGGAAGTTTTCTTCCATAATTTTGTTAAAAATATTTTCTGGGCCTTTGAGCTGTGACTCTTCTCCTTCTATCCCTATTATTCTTAGGTTTGGTCTTTCTATTGTGTCCCATATTTCCTGCATGTTTTGTGATGAGAATTTGTTGGCTTGCTGTTTTCTTTGATCAGTGTGTTTATTTTTTCTATGGTGTCTTCAGAATCTGAGATTCTTTCTCCTATTTCTTGTATTCTATTGATTATGCTTGTTTCTGTAGGCTCTGCTTGTTGACCTGGATTTTCCATATCCAGCTGGTGCTCAGCTTATGTTTTCTTTCTTGCTTCCCTTTCAGTTTTCAATTCTTGAACTGTTTCCATTACCTGTTTGATCGTTTTTTCTTGGTTTCCCAGGGTATCCTGTACCTGTTTGATTGTTTTTTCTTGGTTTTCCAGGGTATCATGGACGTATTTTCTCATTTCTTCCAACTTTTGGTTATACTTCTCATCCATTTCTATAAGGGCATTTTTCACATGTTGTTTAATGGACTCTATTGCTTTCATAAAGTCAATTTTTTCCACGTCTTCCATATTAGGGTGTTCAAGTCCTTCTGTTGTAAGATCATTGTGTTCTGGTGTGTTCATGTTGTTTTTCAGATTATTGGGTGAATTCTTGCCTTGGCGCCTGCCCATCTCCTCCTATCGAGGCTATCTAATGGGTCTTTTGAAACCTGATCAGGTTTCCCTATTGGCCAGGGGCTCCTCTTACAAAATGCTGTTGCCCTGTTTCCTGGCTCCAGCCAGGGGCCAAGTTCCCTCTCGCCCCTCAGAAGGGTCTTCAGGAACAGGACCTGGCTCCTTCCTTGCTAGGGATCTCGACAACCAAAGGCCTACCTCTTTGCTTTAATTGTAGTGGGGCGATCTGCTCTGGGTGTTGCGCACCGGTCCCCGCCGTCCCTGCTGCCACTGTAGCCCACAAGTCATCCACCGCCGTTCAGGTCCCCGCCGGTCTGCTGCCACCTGCGCCGGTCTGCCGCCTGGGCCTGGGCCTGTGCCTGGTCTGCTGCCTGGGCCTGGGCCTGCGCCCAGTCTGCCACCGCCTGGGCCTGCGCCCGGTCTGCCGCCGCCCAGGACTCTTCTATGATGGCCATTTTTACTATGTTAATCTTACCAATCTCTGAGCATGAGAGATCTTTCCATCTTCTGATATTTTCTACAATTTCTTTATTCAAAGACTTGAAATTATTTTCATACAGGTCTTTCACTTCTTTGGTCAGAGTTACCCCAAGATATTTATTTTTTGTGGCTATTGTGATAGGTATCATATCCCTCCTTTTTTGTCATCCCATTTATTGTGTATATATAAAAGGACTACTGATTTTTTTTAGTTACTCTTGTATCCAGTTACATAGCTGATGGTATTTATTAGATGTAGGAGTTATAGAATTTTGGGTGTCATATATATACTATCAAATCATCTGCAAATGGCAATAATTTGACTTCTTCCTTTCCAATTTGTATTCCTTTGATCTTCTTTTGTTGACTTATCACTCTAACTAAAACTTCAAGTTCTATATTGAATAGATTTAAATCTCAGTGGGATTGCTTTGAGTTTCTCTTCATTTAGTTTGATGTTGGCTGTTGGGTTACTGTATATTGTCTTTGTTATATTTAGGTATGTCCCTTGTTTCCATGATCTCTCAAAGACTTTTATCTTGAAGGGGTGTTGGATTTTGTCAAAGGCCTTTTCAGCATCTAATGACATGATAATGTGTTTTTTTCTTTCAGTTTGTTAATATGGTGGATTACATTGACTGATTTTCATATTTTTGAAATTTCTGGAACTTTCATATTTTCTGCATCTCTGGAATGAAGCCTGTTTGATCATGGTATATGATCTTTTTAGATGTGTTCTTGAATTTTGTTTGCTAGTATCTTATTGAATATTTGTGCATTCATGTTAATGAGTGAAATTGATCTGCAATTTTCTTTCTTTTTGGAGTCTTTGTGTGGTTTGGGTATCAGAGTGACTGTGGACTCATATAAAGAATTTGACAATGTTCCTTCTACTTCTGTTTTGTGGAATAATTTGGTGAGTTTTGGTTTTAGTTTTTCTTTGAAAGTCTGGTAGAATTCTGCATTAAAATCTTGGAGTCCTTTGCTTTTTTGGGAGGGAAACATTTAATGACTGTTTATATTTCCTTAAACATTATTCGTCTATTTATATTATCTATCTGACCTTGATTTAATTTTGGTAAGTGGTATCTATCAACAAATTTGTCCATTTTGTTGTAGATTTTCCAGTTTTGTGGATTACAGGATTTTAAAGTATCACCTAATGATTCTCTGGATTTCCTCAGAATCTATTGTTAAGTTTACCTTTTTCCCCCATGATTTTGTTGATTTTGATATTCTTTCTCTGCCATTTAGTTAGTTTGGATACAAGTTTATCTATTTTGTCGATTTTCTTGAAGAACTCTTTGTTTCATTAATTCTTTGTATTGTTCTCTTTGTTTTTATTGGTATCAGCCCTGAATTTGATTATGTCCTATCAGTCTACTCCTCTTGGGTGTGCTTCATTTTGTTCTAGAGCTTTAGGTGTCCTGCTTTGCTGCTAGAATGAGAACTATCCAAATTATTCATGAAGGCACTTAGTGCTATGAATGCACCTCTTAGCATTACTTTCATCATGTCACATAAGTTTGGCTATGCTGTGTAATCATTTTCTTTGAATTATAGAAAGTCTTTGACTTTAGTTTTATTTCTTCCTTGACCCAGTGGTAACTCAGTATAGAGTTGTTCATATTCCATGAGTTTGTAGGCATTCTGTTGTTTCTGCTGTTGTTGAGATCCAACTTTAATCTGCAGTGGTCTGATACGGGGGGTTATGTTACATTTTTTGAATCTGTAGAGACTTGTTTTGTGACCAAGTATGTGTTAAGTTTTTGAGAAGGTTCCATGAGGTGTTGAGAAAAAGATATATTCTTTTGTGTTTGGGTGAGATGTTCTGTTAGATCCATTTGAGTGATAACATCAGTTAGTTCTGTTATTTCTCTGTTTTGATGACCTGTTATTTGGTGAGACTGGGGTGTTAAAGTCTGTTACTATTATTGTGTGACGTTTGGTGTGTGATTTAATATTCAGCAATGCCTTCTTTACAAATGTAGATGTCCTTTGATTTGGGGCATATATGTTCAGATTGAGACATCATCTTGTTGGATTTTTCTTTTAATGACTATAAGATGCTCTTTTCTATCTCTTTTGCTTAATTTTTTGGAAGACTATCTTTTCAGATATTAGCATAGCTATACCAGTTAGCTTCTTAAGTCTGTTTAATTAAAAAATCTTTTTCCAACCCTTTACTCTGAGGTAATATCTATCTTTAATGTTGAAGAGTGTTTATTGTATGCAGCAGAATGATGGATCCTATTTTCATATCCATTAAAAAAAAGCCTGTGTCTTTTTATTGACAAATTGAGGTTATTGATACCGATGGATATTAAGGACCAATGACTGTTAATTCTTGTTTTTTTTTTTTTTCTGCTGGTGGTAGAGTGTGTGCGCACGCACACGCGCGCGCACGTGCACACCTGCTTCTCTTCTTTGGGTTTTGCTGGTGTGAGATTATCTATCACCTGGGTTTTTGTGGGTGTAGTTAACTTCTTGAGGTTTGAGTTTTCCTTTTCATACTTTTTGTAACACAGAATTTGTAGATAGATACTATTTAAGTTGACTTTGTCACGAAATAACTTGTTTTCTCCTTCTATGTTTATGAACAGTTTTGCTAACTATAGTAGTCTGGGCTGACATCTGTGGTCTCTTGGAGTCTGCAAGGCACCAGTCCAGGTCCTTCTGGATTTTAGGGTCTTCATTGAGAAGTCATGTGTTATTCTAATGGGTCTGCCTTTATATGTCACTTGGTCTTTTTCTTTTGCCATTTTTAGTATTATTTCTCTGTTCTGTGTGTTTAGTGTTTCAATTATTATATTGTGAGGGGATTTTCTTTTCTGATCTATTTGGTATTCTATAAGCTTCTTGAACCTTTATAGGCATGCCCTTCTTTAGGTGGGGAAAATTTTCTTCCATGATTTTGTTAAATATAGTCTCTGTTTGCTTTTTAAAATCTGTATCTCTTCTTCTTCTATTCCTATTATTCTTATGTTTAGTCTCTCCATAGTATCCGAGATTTTGTGGATATTTTGTATTAAGAATTTTATAGATTTAACAGTTTTTTTTTGACTGATGAATCTGTTTTCTTTTATTGTGGCTTCAATTCCCGAGATTCTCTCTTGCATCTCTTATATTCTGTTGGTGATGCTTGCTTATAGTTCTTGTTCACTTACCCAGATTTTTCATTTCTAGGATTCCCCTTATTGGTGTTTTTTTATTGCTTCCTTTTCCATTTTTAGGTCTTGAAGAGTTTGCTTCATCTGTTTTTTTTTCTTGGCTTTTTTGCATTCTTTTGGAAATTTCCTGATTTCTTCCAATTTTCTGTTTGTCTTTTCCTCAATTATTTTATTTTTATTTCCTTTTTAAAAACATCTATATTCATTATAAAGTCATTTTTAAGGTTGTTTTCTTGTGCTTCAGTTGTATGGGATTGTTTAGATCTTGTTGTCATTGGATAACTGGGTTCTAGGGATGCTATATTGCCCTTTCTGTGATTGATTGTGTTCTAACATTGGCATTTAGGCATCTGGATTGGAGAAAATTGTAGGCTTAGGTTTTTATTCCTATCTTTGTTCCTGTGTTTGTCTTTATTGGAGGGATGTTTGTTCCTTGGTTTTTCTTGTCTCTCTGGTCCTTTGGTCTGATGTCCCTAAGACCAGCTTGGCTTCAAAAATAGCTGTCAGGTCTAGGTTTCCTTCTAGCTTTGGTAATGCTGAAGTCTGCTTCTGAAGTTGTAGGATGCCACATTTTTTCCCCTGTGCTTTTCACCTATCTGCAAATATAATGTCTGCTAAATATTTTGTTCAGTTCTCATTGTTAGTGCTTTTAAACTGAGATCTAGGAATTTTCTGGATGTTTTGGACACAGATATTTTACATAATATGTATTTTACAAAATCTTCACTTTGATCTACGATTTGTCTTCTCATTCTCCCAAGAGTCTTTCAAGAAAAAGAGCTTTTTATTTATTTATTAAAGATTTCTGCCTCCTCCCCACCACCACCTCCCATATCCCTCCCCTCCCCCAATCAAGTCCCCCTCCCTCGTCAGCCTAAAGAGCAATCAGGATTCCCTGCCCTGTGGGAAGTCCAAGGACCACCCACCTCCATCCAGGTCTAGTAAGGTTAGTATTCAAACTGCCTAGGCTCACACAAAGCCAGTACATGCAGTAGGATCAAAACCAAGTGCCATTGTTCTTGAGTTCTCAGTAGTCCTCATTGTCCGCTATGTTCAGCGAATCCGGTTTTATCCCATGCTTTTTCAGACCCGGACCAGCTGGCCTTGGTGATTTCCCGATAGAACATCCCCATTGTCTCAGTGTGTGGGTGCACCCCTCGCGGTCCTGAGTTCCTCGCTCGTGCTCTCTCTCTATCTGCTCCTGATTTGGACCTTGAGATTTCTGTCCGGTGCTCCAATGTGGGTCTCTGTCTCTGTCTCCTTTCATCGCCTGATGAAGGTTAATGTTCAGGAAGATGCCTATAAGTTTTTCTTTGGGTGCACCTTCTTATTTAACTTCTCTAGGATCACGAATTATTGGCTCAATGTCCTTTATATGGCTAGAAACCAAATATGAGTGGGTACATCCCATGTTCCTCTTTTTGGGTCTGGCTTACCTCACTCAGGATAGTGTTTTCTATTTCCATCCATTTGCCTGCAACCTTCAAGAAGTCCTTGTTTTTTACTGCTGAGTAGTACGCTAATATGTATATATTCCATACTTTCTTCATCCATTCTTCAATTGAAGGGCATCTAGGTTGTTTCCAGGTTCTGGCTATTACAAACAATGCTGCTATGAACATAGTAGAGCATATACTTTTGTTGTATGGTAAGGCCTCTCTTGGGTATATTCCCAAGAGTGGTATTGCTGGGTCCATGGGTAGGTTGATCCCGAATTTCCTGAGAAACCACCACACTGCTTTCCAGAGTGGTTGCACAAGTTTGCATTCCCACCAGCAATGGATGAGTGTACCCCTTTCTCCACAACCTCTCCAACAAAGGCTATCATTGGTGTTTTTGATTTTAGCCATTCTGACAGGTGTAAGATCATATCTCAAAGTTGTTTTGATTTGCATTTCCCTGATTGCTAAGGAAGTTGAGCATGATCTTAAGTGTCTTTTGGCCATTTGAACTTCTTCTGTTGAGAGATCTCTGTTCATCTCAGTGCCCCATTTTATAATTGGGTTGATTAGCCTTTTACAGTCTAGTTTCTTGAGTTCTTTATATATTTTGGAGATAAGACCTTTGTCAGTTGCAGGGTTGGTGAAGATCTTCTCCCAGTCAGTGGGTTGCCTTTCTGTCTTAGCAACAGTGTCCTTTGCTTTACAGAAGCTTCTCAGTCTCAGGAGGTCCCATTTACTCAATGGTGCCCTTAGTGTCTGTGTTGCTGGGGTTATACATAAAAAGTGGTCTCCTGTGCCCATGTGGTATAGAGTACTTCCCACTTTATCTTCTTTCAGGTTCAGTGTGTTCAGCCTGATATTGAGGTCTTTAATGCATTTCGACTTGAGTTTTGTGCATGGTGATAGATATGGATCTATTTTCATTCTTCTACAGATTGACATCCAGTTTTGCCAGCACACTTTGTTGAAGATGCTCTCTTTTTTTTCCATTGTATACTTTTAACTCCTTTATCGAAAATCAGGTGTTCATAGGTTTGTTGGTTAAAGTCCGAGTCTTCTATTCTATTCCATTGGTCGACTTCTCTGTTTTATGCCAATATCAGGCTGTTTTCAATACTGTAGCTCTGTAATAGAGTTTGAAGTCAGGGATGGTAATGCCTCCAGACGATCCTTTTTTATATAAGATTGTTTTGGCTATTCTGGTTTTTTTCTTTTTCCATATAATGTTGATTATATTCTTCTTCAGATCTGTGAAGAATTTTGATGGTATTTTGATGGGGATTGCATTGAATCTATAGATTGCTTTTGGTACAATTGCCATTTTTACTATGTTTATCCTCCCAATCCAAGAGCAAGGGAGATCCTTCCATTTTCTGGTGTCCTCTTCTATTTCTTTCTTCAAAGACTTAAAGTTCTTGTCAAATAGATCTTTCACTTCCTTGGTCAGGTTTACCCCAAGATATTTTATGCTCTTTGTGGCTATCGTGAAAGGTGATGCTTCTCTGATTTCCCTCTCTGTTTCTTTATCCTTAGCCTGTGCCTTTTTATAGGTGATTTGAGACCATTAATATTAAGTGATATTAATGACCAGTGGTTGTTTACTCCAGTTATTCTTATTGTTTTTGGTAGTAGATTTTGTGTGTGTCCCTTCTTTGAGTTGTGCTGGTGAAGGGTCGCTAGATGCCTGAGTTATTGTAGGCAGTGTTGGCAATGTTGGATTCCTTGGGTTGTGATTTTCCTTCTATTACTTTCTGCAGGGCTGGATTTGTGGCTATGTATTTTTTAAATTTGTTCTTATCCTGGAATGTCTTATTTTCTCCATTGATAGTGAATGATAGCTTGGCTGGGTATAGTAGTTTGTATTTGCATTCATGGTCTCTTAGTTTCTGAAGTACCTCTATCCAGGACCTTCTGACTTTCATGGTTTCTATAGAGAAGTTAGGTGTAAGTCTGATCGGTTTACCTTTATAAGTTACTTGCCCTTTTTCCTTTGCAGTTCTTAATATTCTTTCTTTAATCTGTATATTTTGTGTTTTAATTATTATATGGGGAGGGAATGTTTTTCTTTGATCCAGTCTGTTTGGTGTTCTGTATGCTTCTTGAATATTCAAAGGAATATCTTTCTTTATGTTGGGAATGTTTTCTTCCATAATTTTGTTAAAAATATTTTCTGGGCCTTTGAGCTGTGACTCTTCTCCTTCTATCCCTATTATTCTTAGGTTTGGTCTTTTTATTGTGTCCCATATTTGCTGAATGTTTTGTGATGAGAATTTGTTGGCTTTGCTGTTTTCTTTGATCAGTGTGTTTATTTTCTCTATGGTGTCTTCAGAATCTGAGATTCTTTCTTCTATCTCTTGTATTCTATTGATTATGCTTGTTTCTGTAGTCTCTGCTCGTTGACCTAGATTTTCCATATCTAACTGGTCCTCAGTTTGTGTTTTCCTTCTTACTTCCATTTCAGTTTTCAATTCTTGAACTGTTCCCATTACCTGTTTGATCGTTTTTTTTTTTCTTGGTTTCCCAGGGTATCATTTATGTATTTACTCATTTCTTCAAACTTTTTGTTATACTTCTCATCCATTTCTATAAGGGTGTTTTTAACATGTTGTTTAAGGGACTCTATTGCTTTCATAAAGTCATTTTTTTCCTCTTCTTCTGTGTTAGGGTTTTCAAGTCCTTCTGTTGTAATATCATTGGGTTCTGGTGTTTTCATATTGTTTTTCAGATTGTTGGGTGAATGCTTGCCTTGGTGCCTGCCGTTCTCCTCCTATCGATGCTATCTAATGGGTCTTTTAAAACAGGATCAGGTTTCCCTACTGGCCAGGGTCCCCCACTTACAAAATGCCCTTGCTCCATTTCCTGGCTCCCGCCACAGGCTAAGATCCCTCTGACCACTCAGAAGGGTCTTCAGGACCAGTACCAGGCTCCATGTTTGCCTGTTTGCCAGGGACCTCGCCAACAAAAGGCCTACCATTCTGCAGGCCAGCCACCAAAACAGAAACTCCCGCTGCCCTCTGCCCCAAGCCTCTGATCCAGCGCCCAAACAGGCTCAACTGGGTGATCCCGAGGCCCCACAGAAGGGAGGGGGAGTAAAGGAGGCCCCTGGGCACAAGCTGGGTTGGGTCAGGGAGAGAGAGTTCGCAGCAGAGGAGGAGCAGCCCCAGCAGAGGGTACCAGCCCTTGCAGACTAACCAGGGGTTCAAGGGGGTCAGGGAATGCCCTCTCTCCATTTCCTGTGTCCCGCAGCAGGCCAAGAACACTCTCCCCACTCATGAGGGTCTTCAGAGACAGGACCAGGCTCCCTGTTTCCCCGTAGACCTCACCAATAAAAGGCCTACTACTCTGCAGGCCAGGCCCCAAAAAACCTACTTGATTTAATTGTAGTGGGGCAATCTGCTCACAGTGTGGGCTTCACTGTTTTATGCTTGGACTATCCTGCATTCCAGTCACAGCCGCTTGGGCCCACATGCCGGTCTCCACTGCTTGGGCCTGCTCGCTGGACTCAAGAAAAAGAGCTTTAATTTAAAAAAAAATATTTTTTATTTTATTATTTATCTTTATGCTATTTGTGTAGATGTTCTATATGTGCATATTTTTATTTAGTGGGTGTTTGCCTGGTCTCCAAGAAAAGTAGAAAATAAAGCACCAATTCTGCTCGCTCTGAAGTTTTGGACAGATGAGCTACCATGTGGGTTCCAGGACCTCTACAAGAGTGGTCAGTGTTTGTAACTGCTGATCCATCTCTTCAGCCCTAGAGGGTTTAATTTTGAAGAAAGTAGGCATATACAATTCCTTCATGATCACAGTTTTGGTCTTACTTGGGAAACAATAGGCTAATTCAAGGTCTTATTTCACGAGCATGTAAGTCTCTGCTAGAGTACTTAGAAGTATACTATCCATTTTATATGTCGGAGGCATAATGAGGTATGCTGTGCCTCTTGTTCAGGTTCTGCATCTAGAATCCTTGCTTGCAGGTGACTGTCAAGTTACTCATTACTCTTATTGAAAAGTCAATGTTTTCTCCATTAAAATTTCTTCTTACTTTTCTAAAATCTAATACTTCACTGGAAGTAGTTTACTCAAATTATATACATAATTTACAAAAGGAAGCATTTTGTCACAATAACGCTACTCTTTGCAACACCAAACACATGAATCAATAGTAGCTTGCTTTTCACAAATGCTTCTGAAAGGAAGTGACTCAATTTCTAGGTAGATATTTAATAGGAAACTTTTTTCTGCAAAAGAGACAATATTTAAAGTAGTGAGAACAGGAGAAACAGTGCAGTAAGTGTGTGTGTGTGTGTGTTTAGGGGAGTATATTGGTTGAGTGTGTGTTTATGTATGTAGGAAAGAGTGTAAGTGGATATATGTGTATGAAGTGGAGTGTTTGTGTGTATGTGTAGTAGAGTGTGTGTGTAGGGGAGTGTATTGTGTGTGTTTGTGTTTATGTGTGTAGGGGAGTAGTGTGTATGTGTATGTAGGGGAATGTTTGTGTCTATGTGTCAGTAGGATAATGTGTATGTGCATAGGAGATTATTGTGTATGTGCAGGAGAATGTGTATATAGGGGAGAGTACTGTAAATATGTGTATATGTAGGGGAATGTTTGTGTTTGTGTGTGTGTGTATGTGTGTGTATGTAGGGAAGTATTGTGTATGTGTGTATGTGCAGGAGAATATGTGTGCAGGGGTGTGTATATGTATGTATATAGGTTGTGTGTGGGGGAATTTGTGTGAGTGTATATGTGTAGGGGACCGTGTGTGTGTGTGTGTGTGTGTGTGTGTGTGTGTACACAAGCATATTCCTCTGGAAGGAAAGTGGTAAACAGAGATTATGTTTGATGTTGATGATCTTTGCTTCCTTTGGCTAAGCTATGGAATCAGCTTCTAGTTAGGCTTTGCATTACTGTTACAAGATTCCTGACTTAAGAAACTTATGGGAAGAAAGGTTTGTTACTGCCTCTCGGTTTGCAGATTTCAGCCCATGATTCTTAAGCCCATTGGTTAGGGAGGATAATGAGGAGGAACATCACAGTGGTGTGAGCACATGGAAAAGGAAGCGGCTTACGGGAAGCTTAGAGCTTGAGAGATTGGAGCTGAGGTTCAACGTTCATAAGCATGCCCCTAGTGATCCACATTCTCCGAAAGATTCCAACATTCCCCAAATAGCATCTTTTTAACATTATTCTTGTTCGTGATTTCTTTTCAATTTTTTTCTTGTAAGTCATAAGATTCTTTTTGTGTGTTTATTCAGATTCTTATGTCTTTAAATGCAATGCCTGTATTTTCAGACTTAAAATGTGCCATGAGACATTTTCTGATCATCCAGCATCACAGCAGGCCATAATATTCTCTGCATGCTTCTCAACAGAACAGAGAGTGGGCTTGTGTTTCCAGAGGCCAAGCAAGGATCTTCTGCAAATAATTAAGAGTACTGTATTTTTCACCTGATACTGAACCAGGCCCCAACACACCTCCACAGAACACAAGCACTCGGGGATAATCTATTTGTACTGTAGGGTGATGTCAAAAAATGTCATAAAGTTGATTTATTTAAATGACCCAAGGCTTCAGTGGACCTTTAGAAAGGAAAGATGAAGAACAGTCTTCCTCCTCAGGGAGAGGAAAGGCAGCATGGTAGCCTTATCTTTGGGAGTGGTGACAGCAATTAACATTCAAGAAGTTCCTGAGGGGCTCTGCCAACTCGAGGCCACCAGGGCAGCCTCTATCTCACTTTATTAGTGCTGTGTGTCAGCCCATTGGGAATCATTTCTAAGTTTCCTTCCAGTGGTTTTTGTAAACAAGATCCAAGGGATTTCTAAGTCATTGAACCCAGGAGACCTGGAGTACTGATCAGTATGGTCCACTGCTGTGTAGGCATAGGGAACATCCTTTAGAGCACAGGCTATACTACCCGGCCCTGACCAACACTTGAGAACTTACATACAGATATCAAGAAGAGGTGTGTAATAGGAGCAGATAAGTGGGCAGAAGTGACTGACTTGGGGGAAGTCTGTGCCCTACATATGAACTGCTAATACTGAAACCCTCTCTCATCCCCAGGATTACAGGAAAAGTAGGGAAACCATTCAATTTTACTGAGGCTTAGAGACATTGTCACTGTATGAGTACATCAGTTAGAAACTTTAGTACTGATAGAAAGAGAAAGAGTGAACAGAGTTCAGAGAAAGAGAAGTATTGCTTATTCAAAGCCATGATTATGACAAATGAATTCTTGACTTTTAACAGGAGATATTTAGGGTCAAGCATAGGTTAATAAAAATTGAAAGTAGTCACAGACAATCAGGACTAACTATATAGTAGGAGAATAAAAGATAAATGATCAATTGCTTTAAATTTTCTTATTTCAAATATTTTACTGAGTATTGGTATATAAATATTTTTACTTTTTCCTCAAAAGAAATAATCAAAATGTAAGTTGAAATGGATTGTCAAAGTCATTAAGTATTCAGAATTTGAATTAGAAATAACTTCATGGTTTCCAGAGTCTCACATGAGGAAGAGTTTTATTTGTTGCTTTGAGACTGAGTCTCAGGTAATATAGGCTTATCCAAAACTAGCTAGTCAATGATAATCTTGAATTTCTGATCTTCCATGCCCCTGTCTCAGAGTCAGTTTTTGAATGAACAGTAGGAAGGTATTCTGGAAGCTTATTAGATAAAAGCATTTTACTGCAATAATACCCCTTACCAAATAAAAAAACTTATAAGTACAAAGCTAATAATGATATATACAATCTAACATGATAAAAATAGCTCAGCAATGGCAGATTTCATAACCTATTGTTCGAGAGACCGGTATATAATATTTAGGTTCAGATTATATGAAAATTCAGGCAAACAAGTACAGAGAGCATCTAGATAACAAAAACCCAAAGAGAAAAATACCATTGCTCTCAGGGTATAAAATAATTTTTGATATGTCACACACCTAAGTATCTCTGGGATTCTCTGTGTCTGCATGTAATAATGATGACAGAAAAACTCCTATCTGGGATGGATATTATCTGTGTATACAATCACCACCTGTGTAGCCATGGGTCAGATGAACCTTTCTGTAAACCAAAGAGCAGTTTCCATTGGCCACTCAGCTGTATGAAGGTAAGGTCCTGGTTTGTCTAGAGAAGCATGAGAGAATGTCAGCTGTAGCTTCTATGCTATGTGTTTGTATCCAGGGCTCAGCTAAGATTGTAGAAGTCTCGGAAGAGGAAGCCAACTGTGACTAAAACCCAGTGGAGCATCACAAGAGTCTGCAGAAGCAAACTGTCTTAGGAGAAGAGCTTAGCATTTTCCTTCTTTAGGTTTAAGACATCTTCCACACAACAATAGTAGTGCATTGTCACTATGGCATGGGTGTCGGGCTTTCTTGTGTATCTCACTTGTTCATAATGGAAATTTGATGCTCATCCGAGGCATATGATCATGTGCTCTTAATATACGGAAAGTATTGTTTTTCTTGACTATTCCTGAGGTATTACCGAATCAAGATTTCACTTGTCTTGATGTGGGGTGAAGGCTGAGAGCACAAGTCCCCAAGTCAGGTGGCTGAGAGAAGTATCGAATGGTTTTTCATAGTCAGTGCACATTGTTTGCAGTGAGGTGGGCACCTTTCAGGTGGTGATGACTGGTGCGAAGGAAGCAGTTCCTCAAAGCGGTTCCCTGACTGCATCCTTCCCTACACCTACACAGATCAACTGAGTGCTGTACCCACAGAGAAGTGAGGAAAACTAACTTCAGTCAAGAACTGGTAGGAAGACACCACAAAGAGAAGCATCAGAAGAGTTCCAGTTTCTTATTGGCTAGCTCTTACATATTGATCTAACCCATTTCTAATATTCTGTGTAGCACCAAGAGCTGACTTACCAGGAACGATCTTAACCTGCATCTGTCTGGAGTGGGAGAATCATGGCGACTCCTGACTCAGTTTCTTTCTCCCAGCATTCTGTTCTGTCTACTCTGCCTACCTAATTTTCTGTCCTATCAGAGGCCAAGCAGTTTCTTTATTACTTAACCAATGAAACAACAGATAGAAAGATGACCCTCCTCCATCAGCATGGTGTCTGGCTCACGGCCTTCTCCCTCCCAGAATTCAATTCTGTCTATGCTGCCTATCTAAGCTGCTGTCCTATCAAAGGAAGCAGTTTCTTTATTAATTAACCAATGAAAGCAACAGATAGACAAATGACCCTCCCACATCAATGAAATTATGAAATTTTCAGATAGATGGATAGAGTTAAAAGCTATCATTCTGAGTGAGATAACCTAGACACAGGAAGAAAACATTGCATGTTCTCGCTCAGATGTAAATGATGGGATTGAATGTTGAGATATATGTGTTTAAATTGGAGTCATGTGGAAATCAGGAAAATAAATTTCTTGGTATGAAATGACAGCTGCTCCTAAATCTTAGGTGCTTGTGAAAGATAATACTAATAAAAGGTGAGAATGAATGGTTGGTTTGGTAAGAATATGTGTTATTAGGCCAGACTAAAAGGTGAATACTGGGTTGGGAAAAAGCCCTTTCTTCTTATCTGGAGATGGAGTTATTGGTGCCAAAATTATATCATTATATCTTTTGTTTGAGGAGCTCCTCACAGTCTTTTCATTAATGATAGACACAGGGGCCCAATGACGGGAGTTAGTGTGGATCCTCGCCTGAATAGCACACCATACAGAGGTTGTAGAAACTGGCTCAACATGGCAAGGTTCAGGTATGAGGGTGCTCTCCACATGGCCTAAGACAGGGTGCCCTGTGATCTGCTTACTTTAATCCTGCTAGATGCCTTTTATTTGAGGAGCTCCAAGGACGGGCGACTTATGGAAGGATAATCCCCCAACCTAAGGCAGGGCCCTGGGAACCCTAGGACGCCTAAGGGGGAAAGAAAAAGGCCTGGTCCCCACTCGACCTAGGAGTCATCGGGCACCCCTCTGTTCCCAGGAGAGATGGATTGCTTCACCACTCGAGAGGAGGGTCTCTCCTTGTCTCAGTCCCTTCTCCTTTGCTCTGACACCATGGTTGACTCTGACTGGTGCTCTCCACGTGATAGTTGCCTGCCTTTGTATGGGAGGGGGGAGGGGATCTGTTTGGAGCTGTTTCCCCCTAGAGATCATTGCAGGAACCATCGCCCTGGGGAGACTGTGGGGAACCCCACACCCATGGTTGTACTGAGAATGGTTCTGTTGCCCCACACCCAGTTGAAGCTGTTAATGGAGAAAAATAAAATAAATGAATAAAAAAGAATATGTGTTATAAATAATAAAGTCAATAAATATAACTTTTTAAAACATTGGGCACTGAAAAGTATTAGAAAACAAAATTTTGTTCAATAGTTACTGAATCTCTTGGGGTTTATCATCTTTTCAAAACCACAATATATATAAAGATTGTAGTTGTTCAAATGAAAATTTCAACAGGACAGACATAATAATTACCTACTTTGTTTCTAGAAATCCTTTGAATTGTAATGTTTGTTTCTGCTTCCTCTTAGCACTTGAATTACATTTTCAATGGAATTTCTGTTTCTCCCAGCTGGGTTGCCTGTGTAATTTTGATTTTCCCCCGATATACTGAATTTATAGTGTTATCCTCTTCAGACCTTGTATCTCAAGTTAGATCTAGAAGCTTATTGGATTTGATTTTATTAGTTTTCTCTCAGTAGGACTTTATCAATGGTCACAATCTTTCTCGCAAGAGACATATAGTGTTGGATTTCATTTTTCTTGTCATTTGCGGTTATTATGTTTCCTCGCTCAGGGATTCTTAATAAAAAACAAACATCTATGGACTTTGGAGGATTAATAACTCTTTGTTTTTGGTGTTTAGCTGATATTCAGCAATATTCATGACTTCTATCTTCTACTTTGCATGACAGTAGCCCCTCCTTCCCTACAGGTAGTATGAAAGTTATATATGTTATATTATATTATCATTCTGATGCGTTTTGAGGTAGTTTTCCCATCAAATTTAGGGTTTTTGTTTGCAAATGAACATCATACTGTTAACTACTCTTTGTTGGGAAGTCAACCTTTTATCCATTGCAGTTTTGCAAGCTTCTGAAAATCAATTTTTCCCTGGAAGCAGCTTATTCAAATTAGATGCATAAATCTCCCACAATGAAGTCATTTATCTTATTCCTGCTACGCTTCACAATAATAAGTATACAAATTAATAAAACATTACTGGGTTTTCTGGGAGAAAGTGATTCAGTTTCTAGTTAGGAATCTAACGAATGACCTTTGTTTCAGAAGAAAGACCCTGGCCTATGCTAAATACTAAGAATAGAAGTGACTGCACAATGAATGGTGATTCCTATTGCAGGAAAATGGTGAAACTTAAATTATGTTTGACTTTGGTGCTGCTCATTTACTTGAGCTGAGAAGTAATGCTGAGTCTCACTCATCAGAATTTAGGTTTCTGGGACAAAATACCTGAACAACTGATGAAAGAAGATTTAGTTTTGGAATCCAATTTCATACATTTTAGTCTATAATCTTTCTCTACTTTGACTCTGAACCAGTGACATAGTACATCATGCTAATGGGAGCGTGTGATAAGAGGCAGATACCTCTGCAGACAGGAATCATTAGATGACAACTAGAGGATCTGCAAATCAAAGCCATGCCTAGAGTGACCCACTTTCTCTAGCTGAATCCTACCTTCTACAGTTTCCAACCTTGCAAGACAACTGTCAGGATCTTGTGGCCAAGCGTTCAATACATGAGCCTGAGGGATATTTTATATTCACACCATAAAAAGACTCACTGAAGACTTTAGATGGAACATTTGTGAGTTTGATCATGTGAGGTAAAGCATCATAGCGAACGGAGAATGTGAGATGGTGACAGAGTGAATTATTCAGGGAAATCTCCCATTATCTCTCATTAGAAACCTGTGAAATGGTCTTTAAAGTACTTTTCTTCTTGGCTTATGTTTCAGTAAGTCTGAACTGAATAAGGCCTATTATATCAGAAAAGCATCTTATTACAGGGTGGTTATGGACAAAATACTCAAAGAGTAGATGTCATCAATGTTAATAATGGAAAAAGGATCCATTTAGGGGATGTTTTTCAGTGTTGAACTGTGCGGTTGAACAAGAAGGAAGATTTTCACCCAAACCTTACTGTAAAAATGATAGAGAGCACTGTGGATGTCATCCTGAAATCTTTGGACTTTGTCTCTTCTGTCAACAGATGAGTGTAGACAAACAGTTGTGACTAGGCACCTGTATCCTAAGGCTGATTCTCAATGTTTGGGAGCATGCTACTGGAAAGAATAAAATGTTGACAGTTTTATAGGTGTTTAGAAAGGAGATGAATGAGAAGAGTCTCTACCTTCCCTCCTAAATGCCTAGATTAATTTAGAAAATTTGTCAAAGATACCATGACATCAGAGGCCAGGGTAATGTGGTCGCATAAGACACTGGCAATGTTATTGCTTCTGTATTTTCTTTGAGCATTGGCTATTTTTCTTGTTGTTGTGACCAGATACCTGGTAAAAAGTGCTTCTTAATGGAGGAGGAGTTTATTTTTTAGTTTAAGAAGGGATATAGTCTGCCATGACAAAAATGTCCTTGCATAAATCAACTCTATCACATCACATCTGAAATGAGGGCATGGAGAAGAGACAAGAACTATGTCAATACTATGAAATCTCAAAGCCTTCTCCTCTTGGCTTACCTCTTCCAGCAAGATCTACCTCCTAAACATTTCAAATTTTCCAAAACAGAGCTGCCATCTGAGGGTGGAGGGTTCAAACACAGAGCTATGAAGGCCATTTCACATTCAGACCACAACAATCTGTCTCTGATCTTTATAGGCTCATAATTATTTCACAATGCAGAGTGTATACTACAAGCCCATGGTCTTCAACAATCTCAGCATGGTTAAAAAATCCCAAAGTATTTTTTTTATCAATACAAGTCTTTTATTGTCCCAAAAGACACCCCAAATCATATTAAAATTCAGGATCTTGTTTCTGGAACTGGTAACTTAGGTCTACTCATCAGCCTGCTGCACTGTTCCCTTTTCAGACAAATAAATACCATCCAAAAACTTCCTGATATCCTTGTTCTTAACTGTTGTGGCCTGCTGTATCAGAGCCGCCGAATTTGAAACAAGTTAAATATCATTTCCTTCAAGGATTAATTCGTCCTTCTGGGCTTGAGAGACAGAACAAGCAACGCCTGTCCTCATCCAAACCCTGTGGATGTATTTTTCACCCAAAAAATTCAGATTTCAACCAAAGACCCATTCTCTTGAATAACGAATTTTTTTTCCTCAGACTCAGATTAACATCAACTGTTGTGAGCCCTGGCTAAAAAGAAAGTTACTCACTTATAACATACAAACATATAAACATACAAACATATAAAGTAAACACTCACATAAAAACAGGGGACAGAAGCATAGGAAGGACAGACCGAAACCCAAAAGGTTGAATGCCAGATCCTGGAGCTGCATGGGTGGCGTCTAGGTCTCATGATAGAGTCACCTAAGCTCTGGACGGTGTGGATAGCCATATCTTTCTAGATTGGCTGCCTGATTCTCCAGCTTCTGGAGCTTCTCCAACTCCAACATCAGCTTTTCTAAGCAGATGTTCTATTGCCCTGCCATCTCTAGCATTACAGGTTCCTTATTTCCACTTAGACTTCGCCTTCACAGCTTCCCGTAATTCCCCTTTCAGGGACTACCACACATTGCCTGGCTTCAGTGGCTCTCTGAAACCATGGTACATTTTCCATGATACTCTTGTCCTCACGTCTCCCATCCTACAAATCAGTATCATGTGGTTGATGCTGCCAGGTTGGGATGCCAGCTCAAAGGTTATCTGGCTGCCTTGGTTAGTGTGATAGAAGCTTCTGTATTTTTTGACAGCTGAATCTTTGAAAACCCCCTTTCAGCAGGTGTTTTTGAGTAGGAGACACCAGCATCAGTCTCAGGTCAGGCTCTCTCATTTCAAATAAATTTGGGTTATCACAAGATGGAGCACCAGGTAGGTGTCATTGTTTCCTCGGGTACCATTCCTATTTTCCTTGTGCAGAGCACGAGGTTTCTCTTTAGTGAGATACACTCCTTTAATATTAATGTCTAGTTTTGAGTCTTCCTTGCCTGCATTTGTCAGTTTACTCAGGCCACTTTCTACCCCTCTTTGCACATCTTTCCAATCCTGTGTGTTCTCTAATTGTAGACCTGGCTTAGAGGAGTGACAGTCACTGTGCTACAGCTTGGATACTACCTGGTCTTAAAAATTCTTTCACCAGCAAAATTAGTTTTGAATTCACCCTCACTCAAGTTCTCAGGATTTGCCCAGATCAGAGTATAAAATAAATGGCCTCTGTCCTGGTTTCCAGTAGATTTCTTTTCCCCTCTGAGATTTCATGAGCCAGACCTCCACAGTTCCTCTTTCTCCTGGCATTCTGGGCTTCCATCTTCCCAACAGGAAGTCCCACTACTCTCCGTTTATAGCACATTATAATTCTGTTATCATTGTTTATTTTTGAGATTGTATTTTAATCATTTCTGCCTTCCCTTCCCTCTCTCCAAACTGTCTCATATATGGCTTTCCACCCTTCTCTAGTCTTAAAAATCAGTCCTAAGGGCTTAAGAACCTAAAGACGTTAAATAAGAAGGTGAACCCAAAGAAAAACATATAGTTATCCTCCTGGCTATGAGAAGTAGACAAAATTGCCAGGCAAAAAATTGGGATCTTGGGGGTGGAGTGGGATGGGGGTAAGGGGAGATGGGGAGAGAAAAGCAAGAAGGAGAGGATGGGGGGAACTTGGGGAAACGGGATGATTGGGATAAAGAAGGTTGGATAGGGGAGCAGGGAAGCACATATCTTAGTTAAGGAAGCCACCTTAGGGTTGGCAAGAGACTTGAACCTAGAGTGGCTCCCAGGTGCCCAAGGCGATGTCCCCAGTTAGTTCCTTGGGCAGCTGATGAGAGGGAACCTGAAATGACCCTATCCTACAGCAATACTGACAAATATCTTGCATATCACCATAGAACCTTCATCTGGCGATGGATGGAGATAGAGACAGAGACCCACACTGGAGCACCGGACTGAGCTCTCAAGGTCCCAATGAGGAGCAGAAGGAGGGAGAACATGAGCAAGGAAGTCAGGACCGTGAGGGGTGCACCCACCCACTGAGACAGTGGGGCTGATCCATTGGGAGATCACCAAGGCCAGCTGGAATGGGACTGAAAAAGCATGGGATAAAACCGGACTCTCTGAACATGGCGAACAATGAGGGCTGATGAGAAGCCAAGGACAATGGCACGGGGTTTTGATCCTACTTCGTGTTCTGGCTTTGTGGGAGCCTAGCCAGTTTGGATGTTCACCTTCCTAGACATGGACGGAGGGGGGAGGACCTTGGACTTCCCACAGGGCAGGGAACCCTGACTGCTCTTTGGACTGGAGAGGGAGGGGGAGAGGAGTGGAGGGAGGGGAAGACGGGCGGGAGGAGGGGGAGGGAAATGGGAGGCTGGGAGGAGACGGAAACTTTTTTTTCTCAATAAAAAATAAAAAAAATGAACCACATGCTTAAGTTTATCATAGTAATAGCCCCCTTCTCTGTACTGATTTCTTTTATTAGTTACTTTTCTCATGGCTGTGACCGAATACCTGACAGCAAGTAACTTACAGGAGAAAGTGCTTTAATTACTAGTTTAAGAAGGTAAAAAGCCCACCATAGCAATGAAGACACAGCAGTAGGAACACAAGGCATCTGGTTCCACTGTATATATACTAAGGACACAGAATAGACAGGAAATGGGGCTGGTGATCTATTTTCTCTAGCAAGACTTTACCTTCTAAGGGTTTTTACAACCTTCCCAAATAACTGGAGACTAAGTGTCCAACCATGTAAGCCAACCTGAGAAATTTTACATTAAAAATGCCATCAATAAGTATAGATTATTTAACACATAATAAATGTGCAGGCCTTCCTGTCCCTCGGCAATGGGATCCCCCTGACTCTGGGCAATGACGATGTCTGAGATGAAGAAAGGTTCACATTCTGGATTAGACCTCCTCGAAAGACCACCATGGTCTGTGATACAACTGGATACCATGCTTGTGTTTGTGGCCCATGCTGCTGTTTGCCCCAGGATGCAATGAAGTTTGAATTCCTTGTGGACACTGTGACATGTCTGAGACGTTGCCTGATGCCTTGGTGATTTCTATGGACTTTCCTGATTCTGGGAGCCATGCTGATGTGAGTGCCATGTGTAAGCCACATCAGGCCATGTTGAGGCCTATGGTTCATGCAGCTGCTGATGGCCATGAGTGAATCAGTGGTCCTGAGACAGTAAGAGGCTGTGTTGGTATCTGAGACCCATGTGTCACCACCTAAGCCCATGTGGGTACCGAAGGTTGGGTCTGCCGCCTGAAGTCATGTTAATGTCTGTAGGAACAGGAGAGCTGACCACACCCCTTATAAGAGAGATGGGCCCACCCCTCACCGGACCCCAACACTGTTGTGCAGGTGGTGGCATGGGCACGGGAGAGCTAGTCCTTCCCTCCTCCAGCACCCCCATATGACTCTCATCAGTTTATGACTTCTGGCACAGATATAGGCAAAGAAAAACTCATTCCCCCTTAGGGGGCTGGCCAGTAGAATACGACTGTGCTCCGGTAAATAAATGGACACTACAAGATGGACATTTTGGGGGTCACAGGGAATGGAGGAGGACATGGGACGACTAGGAGGTGAGCTCAATTGGGCACATGATGTGAGATTCCCAAATAATAAATAAAAATAATTTTAAAATAAATAAATGTACAGCAGGGAAGTAGAGTCAGCATTATAAGGTAGAAGAGAATGAAAGAGTAGACTGATGGAGTCTTGTGATCTGCTAGCAAGTAGGTGAGAAAATGAGAGAGTGACTCTTCGAATGGTGGTCATCAGCTGAATAGCAGCAGACAGGCAGGTAGCAAAACAGAAGCATTTTTAAGTATGAGGAACAAATAGACAAAGATTCACTTAAGGCTTTAAGAGGAAAAATAATATTCCAGACATTGATAGTACAATTCTAATTTCAAAATTTTATGAATCTTTTAATACATCCTAAAAAAATGAAAGATGTCTACAAAATTAAGATTTTTACACTATTTTGAGTCAGTCTATAAATCATAAAGTTGTGTTTGTGTATTTAGCTAGAGTCTTTGATATTTTCAAGCATTACCTCCAGTTTGGGATTTAAATGCTACAATGAAACATCTATTGACTGTCCATCAATACTTGTAGAGTTGTAGCAACTTATTATACTCTTTGAATGCACCTTAGTAGAATATAGCATAGCACTCAAGACTCTCAGAAGAGGGGCAAAGGCTTCCTGGATCTAAAAGAAGAACACTTCTGTTTTCACCTGATTTAGATGCAGGGCAGCCACAGCTCCTTGGAACATAGGCACTGAGGGGTAATTTGTACTTGTTGGGGAAGGCCACTTGTTGTTCCTGGCCACCCAGCTAGCTTAGACCTGAAATAATCACACAGAAATTGTATTAATTAAATCACTGCCTGGCCCATTATGTCTAACCTCTTATTGGCTAACTCTCACATCTTTTTTTTTTTATTTTTATTGATTTTTTCCTCACATCTTGATTTAACCCATTTCGTGGCTTACCAGAAAAGATTCTAACCAGCGTCAGTCTTGGGCAGGAGCTTCATAGCATCTGCCACTCTGCCCTTCTTCCCAGCTTTCTGTTCTGTTTACTCTGCCTATTTAAGTTCTACGCTATCAAAAGGCAAGGCAGTTTCTTTATTCAACCAATGAAAGCAATACATAGACATAAGAACCTCCTACATTTATATTTATTTTATCTTTTATCATAACTAAGGAAAACTAAAACTATAATTATAAATTCTTCAACTCCATCAAAGACTCCAGAAGGAGATAATATTACCTAAGTAAATAGGAAGTGAATTGTAAGCAACTTCCAAAATTTTATAATTGACAGAGACATCTTGCTATCTGGACAGCCACCCAAAGTTCTTCTGTATTGTTGGGGCATCCATCTTCAGCACACATGCCCATAGTATCCAGCAGACTTTTCCACGAAGCAGGAAATTTCAAAGAAATTTCAAACCTATACTGGCAGTTTGTCAGTCACTTTATTTTGTATCCTGCAGAATATCTAGCAGACTCTTTCATGACACAGGGACTCCAAAGGATGGTCTCATCTTTAGGCAAGTTCGGCAGTCATTTTTCTGTTGGTCCTGCATGTCGAGTTTATACAGCCAGGGAAGAGCAGTTTCTTGCCCAAATGGCTAACCAACTTTATAAGGAGACTCTTTGGTGCCCATCTTCCTCTTGAAATAGCTTGTGCTGCTAGGAGCAGATGTGTCTCACTGTCATGAAAAGTCATAACTTCTTAAACATTTAAATGCCATATTCTGAAAGTCTCTGGAAGATTTGAAGAATATCTATCTAACTGAAATATATCTCTGTACATCTAGAAAATCTAACTAACATAACTACAAACTTGACTATTATAGATGATTTCTATTAACTTATATTTCTTAATTATACATTCTATTTTTAAATGAGCTACATAAACACAATAAATTAATCAATATCAGAAATACATATACATATAACAAAATTGACCTTAAATTTGAATCAATAGACCAGGATCTATACCAATGCAAAGTATCCATCTATATAGCATACCCCCTTTTAAATGTAAACAAACATGTATAGATAATATTTTGGAATATGGGCATAGTTTCTCCAAACTTCTTCCTGCTGTTTATTGGGCAAAGTAATTTTTTGAGGGATGTTCAAGGCACTCTTTCAGGGGGTCTTGTTCCATCAAACAATACTGGTCTGGAAGCAATCCTAAAGTTTTCTCTCCATGGAAACAAGAGAAGAACCTCTTTTCCAAAGTAATATATCCTTAGATCCACATTCTGAAGTCAAGATACCTTTATAATATACATTCTGATTTAGCTCAGCAGCCCATACATTGAAATGTCTCTCTGTACTTAGCTCCTTCACAGTCAAAAATTCAGAGTACACAATAATATACATAATCCAGACTCTCTGTGTATATTCCATCTTTATGTGGCTTATTTTTCTTTACTCCTTTTAATCTATGACTGTCTGTACTTTGTCTCTTTAAAGACTTTTTTTAAAAAATGATTTACTTTTTTCCAACTCTCTATACTATTTTTTCTCTCTCTCAAGCCTATGTACATTTTTTGTATTATTTATTGATTTTTATTGAGCTCTACATTTATCTCTTCTCCCCTCCCTGTTTCTTCCCTCCACCTTCAGCACTCCCCCAAGGTCTCCATACTCCCAATGTATTCAGGGGATCTTGTCTTTTTCTACTTTCTACTCCCCATGTAGATTAGATCTATGCAAGTCTCTCTTAGTGTCCTTGTTGTTGTCTAAGTTCTCTGGGATTGTGGTTTATAGGCTAGTTTTCTTTGCTTTAATTATAAAAACCACCTATGAGTGAGTACATGTGATAATTATCTTTCTGTGTTTAGGTTACCTCACTCAAAATATTGTTTTCTAGCTATATCCATTTTCATGCAAAATTCAAGATGTCGTTATTTTGTTCTGCTGTGCAGTACTCCATTGTGTAAATGTACCACATTTTCCTTATCCATTCTTTGGTCAAGGGGATGGAGTGGTTTGGGGGAAAAGGGAACACATTCCCATTGGTTGTGGGAATGCAAGTTGGTACAACCCCTTTGAATGTCAATGTAGTGATTTCTCAGAAGACCTAGTAAAATACCACTTTGGGGTATACATACAAAGGATGCTCAATTATGCCATAAGAACATGTGCTCAACTATGTTCATAGCAGCTTTGTTTGCCATAGCCAGAACTTGGAAACAACCTAAATGCCTACATACATTTATCCAACACTGAGACCCATTTAGAATTCTTTTATGTCTGAATCTGTTCTTCCTTTGGAGTCTGTAATTCCTTTATTTCTTGAAGAGCTTTTAAAATGGGAAGCAGCTTGGCTGTAGCTGCTCTGGATGTTGGCTCCACCTCTTTCTACTTTCAAAATGGTGGATGTACCATTACTGCCAAGTCTGGTAGGATCTGTGCTCAGCACTTTAACTTTGAGAATGAGCGTGCAGCACATAAACCCTTTTTATCTGAGTAATAACTAAATATGCCCTGCAGCATACTGTGTGTCCTGGAAATATCTTTGTGGCTTGCCAGCAAAGTTTCAGCAAGTCTGACTCTAGTGGCAGCTCTATGGCATCTCTCTCTCTCTCCACCTTCTTTCTCCCAGCATTCAGTCCAGTTTTCCCTGCCTACCAAAGTTTTGCCCTATCAACAGGCCAAGGGAATTTTTTTATTCATTAAACAATAAAAGCAACACATAGATAGAAGGACCTCCCACACTCTTATATGTGAGACAATGATAGAATGTCACAGAACTGGCTTATGCAATATTTTAAGAAGGACCTAAGGATTCACTGGAGCTTGGGTAAGAGAGACAAAGAACAGCCTTCCACTGGAAGAGGAAGGGCAGCATGGTGACCCAGCCACTGAGATTTGGGAGTGATGACAACAATTAATGCACTAATTTAAAGCACTCCCAAGGGACTCTGCTGGCTTCAGGTCACCAGTGCAGCCTCTGTCTCATTTTATTAGTGTTTTTGTGAGCCCACTTGGGATCACCTGTGAGCTTCCTCCCATTAATTTTTGTAAACTAGTCCCAGGGAATTTTAGAGTCCTGGAGGCAAGACAACTGGGACATCTCCACAGTCCACCACTCTGAACAAGAGAGCATCCTTTGCAATACAATCCTGGACTGAAGGAGATATGTCCACACCACCAGGTACTGACTACTACATGAGGAATTTCAATAGTTGTGCCACCAAAAGGTGGAGGTAGCAAGGAGTGCATAGACATGCAGAACAAATAGTAATCTGATCTCTGTGGGCATACAGACTGTGTGGGACTATGGATACTGGGATCTTCTCACATGCAGGATGACAGGAATTAGAATGAAACCATTCAGCTTTCTAAAGACTTGAGGATAGGGACATTGCCACCATATGAACTTGCCAATGAAAGACTTTAGTTTTGGAGCAATGGGTCTAGGAAAAAGTATTATTAATTAAAAGTGAAAGTATGATAGATGAATCCTGAATCACTTCTGTTAGGACACAGGACAAAGTCTAGTTTAATAAAATATGTACCTAGTCTTGGAAATTCATGAATACTTATTAGGAGCACATTATATTTCTGGGAAAAATAACATTTCAATGACCTTAAAGTATCTTGTCTCTATTATTTTTCTGACTGTGTATATGACTATTTTACTTTTTTTTCAAAGGAAGTACTTCAAATATAAGAAGACTAGATTGATTATCAAAGTCATAAAACCTGAGAATAGAAACTGGAGTTAAAGATGAAAGAGGCTCCACGATTGTCTTATTGGGTTTGATCCTTGAATCATCTGTAGGAAAGTATTATAGAATCAAGAAAAACAAAATACTGTGAGGAATATCCTAGATACACAGGGCAAATGAAATAAAGAAGATTCGGATTTCCACAATGTAGCCAAAATAAAACAGATCACTAAATCTGAATTTCAAGACTGCAACTCTTTAAAGACTGTGTATCAATAATTAGAATCGGATTTTAGGAAAAGCCAAGTGAATAAACCTGGAGATGAAATAGAAAATAAGACACCAAAAAGAAAGGACATCAATGTTCTCAGTTACAAAAGCATTTTGACACTTCAGCCACCACAGTATCCCTGGTGTTCTCACCGTGTCCAAATGCAAGGATGATGGAAATGCTCCTGCCCACAGTAAGTACAGTGTAAGTACAGAAAGCAGTTTTGTGGTCACATACATGAACATGAACATTTCTCTGTAGGAAGGGGTGATTTCCACTGATGACTCAAGTATACAAAGGTACATTCTGCTTTATGTAGACCAGCATGCAAAAAAATTACCTGTCGAAATAGTGTTATGTACTTGTATTAAGGGCTCAGTTTATTGTAGATAAGACTGTAGAGTGTTCCAAGAAGGCCAAATATCATCCAGACTCAATAGAGCATCACAAAAGATGATAATGACTGAACAATTTTTTTCTTGGACTAAAGCTTTTGGAATTTTATCCATTAGTGTTAGGGCAGCACCAAGAGAAAATTGTAGGGGGTCATCTCTGTAACCTGGCTGATGGGCTATTCATTTAAGATCAATATGATTCATTTGGGACTTATAAGGTTGAGTACTATGCTTATTTATAGTGACATGAATGTTGGCTAAAAATATTTTTTGAAGAATGAGATTCTGGGAATTCATTTTATATTGTGTTTGCCTAGTAGGATTTTCTCCTTATTGCATGTGTGCATAAGAGGAGAGAATATAAGTTACCAATACAATGATCTAATTGAATTTAAATAATTTACCTGGTCCTAAAGGTATAAAGCATTTAACTGGACATAACACTGTAATGGTGACCCTTTCAAGAGTTATAGTTCCTAATTGCTGCATCTTGGCAATCTCTTCCTTGAAAAAGTCAAATAAGGGAGCATTGGTCCACAGAGCAATAAGAACAAGTACCTTCTATTAAGAAGCAGTGAGGAAGCAATGTGAGCAGCCAGGTGAGAGGTCTTCAGATCTTTGTGTGATGTGATGACTGTGACACCAGCAAAGCAAGTGCTTCTGATGTTGAATAGATTTCTATGGGTCATGCCTCTCATCTCTATCCCAACGAACAAGGCTTCACATTTTCTCTAATGCATCATTTCTGTTTCATTCCAGATATGTAGAAGATGTGTAAGATGAAAAGGTAATGGAGTATCTTATTTTCAGAAATCTTATTTGGAAGTACTTTTTTCCCCCTCAGGAATTCTGTGGACATGGAGGCACATGGACATAAATAGGAATACATTTAAGTAAATTAAAAAATAAATACTTTTATTTAATAACAAATTTAAGTGCATCAAAGCACACTCACTGAATGACTCTGTTATTTCAGGTGCTATATGTTAATAGCAAATATCACCAAATCATTGCTTGAGAAGTTGACATTAATCATATATTTGATTTGGCTTTAGGAAGGTCTTGAATTCCAAAAGATATTGTTGTGAAAGTTGGTGGAACAAAGGAAAATTCTTAGGTGGGCCCCACATCTGCTGCAAGGTTGGTTTGGTGCAGAGCAGTGATCTTGAGATTGACATGAAGTTATGTGAATTTTAGATGAAAGGGTAGAAGACAGGCATAGAAGGAAAGTAGGATATCCAAATCCATCTAGACGACAACTAATTCGTCCCTAGCCTACTTGTGTGAATCTCTCTCCTTGTTTCCTTCAGGTAACTGTGTTTTCAGCAATAAGAGTTCTAAGACAATGGTATTAAACTGAATAAAACCTTGTAGGATGTTGTGGGATTCATCAAGATGTAACAGGTATAAGACAATATTGACTTATTGATGTGTAGGCAGAAACAATAGCAAAAGTTTTAGCACATATGGCTCAATACAATCTATTGAAATTTACTTTATTTTAAAAATAGGCTAAAATTGTCACACTATAGTACATAAAAAGCTGAGTGAGAAATCTGAACGTCTAACTTTTGCCTTTGAGTGCTGTTGAAGCATTAAATCTGTTTCTGCTGTGGCCAATAATTGCTTAAATGAGTTTGAAACACATGCCGATGATTTCCCCTAGGATGAAACACTGGCATTATTTTAGCTTAGGAAAACAGATCTTTACTGAAAATGCCTCATTTTCTACTCTTTATGCAGTTTCATTGTCTGTCATTTAAAGCTTTGGTTTTCTTTTTGGATCCAATGTATTGCATGCCATCAATAGAAAGTGATACATATGTTCACAGTGTACTAGCTTCTATTGGGTTCTCCACCTTATGAAGATCCTGTTGAGCATTATTTTATTTTTAAACATTTCACGATAAAAACAATCTTGATATCAATCAGTTAACATATCAAAAATGTGTTTATCCAAAAAGTAGCTTGATTTAGCAATATACTTTTCTGTAAAACATGCAATCTATAATAGTTGCTATAATTAGTAAAATATAATTAATAGAACTGTGTTGGGTTGTGAACTATGTAACAAATTTCTATGTTAAAACTAAAGACAACTAGCTATGGTAAACTAATGTCACAGACATTGGAGAACTGTGCAAGAGGTGAATGTGGAATGCTCAGATGGAAATGTGAGTTGGGCATTTTCAGAGCAGTGACTTAGTCTTGTTCTTCATCAGGGAAGACAGTCGAGGTGTGGTAGCACTCCTCTTTTAGGCTCAGAGGCCTTAGAAGTGGTCAACACCCTCTGTTTCTCCCCTTGGGTGCTTCTGTTGTATATTTTTCTAGTTTTCCTTGTGCCACACATTCTGGGGACTGCAGCACTGGGGATAGGCAGATATGGAGGAAAAATAACAACATCTGTCATTTCACCCACTCTGGTAGCTGCAGCACTTGAGACAGGCAGATGTGGAGGAAAAATAACAATATATTCTTCTTGGGAGTCTTTTAGCGATGACCTCTGTTTCTATTCAGTGTTTACAGTTGGCATCAGATCTTACTGCTATTACTGAAAATGCCCTTGCCCAACACAAGCAACCAGAAGGGAATTTCCACTCTAATGAACATCTATAAGAATTTTTATCTTATTCTATTGAATAGTAAAGATAGAGCCTTCATTGTGGCACCCCTCTCTAGACTATGAACAGCAGAGGAGACTAAAGCCTATTAAAAAGACCAAATATTTTTTTTAAAGCTATAAACTTAACTGTGTTAAGTTGTGGGAAATGTGGGAAGGAAATAACATTTACTTAATTGTGTTCCCAAAGTGGAGGTCAGAATGCTACAAGCACACACAGTGCTGGATAATATATCAGCAATATTACCCAAGTATTTTTGCATGCTTAATATACTTAAGAATTATTGACTATGAGCCTTTTCTACATGCAAAAGCTTACCATGACATGTAAATGACATACGTGCTAAAGACAACTGAGATTTAAAACAATGTTTTCTGATTCTAGATACTGCCCCAAATCCGGGCCTCTTCAGAATAATTGGTTTTGCAGTTGAATTTTGAATTCCATTAAGAGTAAGCTAGTTGACATATTTTAGGGAGTTTTAAAACATTAGGTCTCAAATCATTTACTGATAATTACTCATCATAGCCAATTATTATGCTCTCCTTACCCCAAACCAAAGAAAATGGGTATGTATACACACACACACACATACACACACACACACACACACACACACACACACACACACACACACATATATATATATATCATAGGAGTGTACTGTAAGTCTGGGTTACAAGCGTTCCTCTAAGACCCTCTGAAACAGAGCTGATGAAGAGTATTCTATGACTGAGGACACAACTGCAATCTCATGAATGGACTGAAGATTGCTGAGACTGGCAGGTCACATATACTATGTCATTTTACCTGGAAACTCCATGCTTACTCGATCGTTTTTACTTTTTTTCTTACTTTCTGTACAGATTAATAATCATCACATTTCTTAATGGAACAAGACAACCAGACATGGGCGCATGAATTCATCCTCCTTGGCCTGTCCAGTAACTGGGACACTCAAGTCTCCCTCTTTGTCCTGTTCTTGCTGATGTACCTGGCAACAGTGCTGGGGAATTTCCTCATCGTTCTTCTGATCAGACTGGACAGCAGACTCCACACTCCCATGTATTTCTTTCTGACCAATCTGTCGCTTGTGGATGTGTCCTATGCCACAAGCATAGTCCCTCAGCTGCTGGCTCATTTTCTTGCCACACACAAAGCAATTCCGTTTCTGAGCTGCGCAGCACAGTTATTTTTTTCTCTGGGCTTGGGTGGGATTGAGTTCCTTCTGCTGGCAGTGATGGCCTACGACCGCTATGTGGCAGTGTGTGACCCTCTGAGGTACTCAGTCATCATGCATGCAGGGCTCTGCACGAGGCTGGTCATCACATCTTGGGTCAGCGGCTCCATTAATTCTCTTGTGCATACCGCCATCACCTTTCAGCTGCCCATGTGTACAAATAAATATATTGATCACATTTCCTGTGAAATTCTAGCTGTTGTCAGATTGGCATGTGTGGACACTTCCTCCAATGAGATTGTGATCATGGTTTCTAGCATTGTCTTGCTTATGACACCTTTCTTCCTGGTTCTCTTGTCCTACATCCAGATCATCTCCACCATTCTAAAAATCCAGTCCACAGAGGGAAGGAGAAAAGCCTTCCACACCTGTGCCTCCCACCTCACTGTGGTAACACTATGCTATGGCACCACCATTTTCACCTACATCCAACCCCACTCCAACCCATCTGTCCTTCAGGAGAAGCTAATTTCCCTTTTTTATGCTGTACTGATGCCCATGCTGAACCCTATGATTTATAGTCTAAGGAATAAGGAGGTGAAAGGGGCTTGGCAGAAACTGTTAGGGAAATTCTCTGGGTTCACATCAAAGCTCACAAGATGATGACTCCTGAGCATTGATGGAGAAGATGGCTTTTCTTTAATGTTCTCCTCTCGACTCAGACATGAGGTATTGCCATGGCAACAAGGAAGGCCCGAAAGAACATGTGTTGGCGATGTAATGCTGGAGGCTGAGTGGCTGTGGCAGGAGTGGGATGTTCTTTATACGTATGTCTCAGCAGTGTGTTTCACGGAGTTCAGCCTCACTGTCATCTCTTGCCAATCATTACTCAACCTTACCCTTATAGTTCAGCTGCATAGTCAACCCACAAGTTTGTAATTCATGATATTTTGAAATTAATACTGACTAAAGTTAATTTTGGTTTTTTTTTTCTGATGTCTTCCTGAGCTGTCAGCAAGAAGTATGATACTCTGAGAATGCTGATATAGAGGGATAAGCTTAGCACCCAGTTACCTTTGGCAAGATCCTCCACTGTATATTATTTGCTTATAATGTATTTTAATGAATCCTAAGTAAATGGTGAAGAATATTTAACTGCTGCAAAATAAACATTATTTTATTTTGGTTTTCTGTATACTCTTAGTATTAACAACATTTTAAAATCTTATACTGAAAAACTAATTATTAATTTGTACTTTGAAAAAAATGTGGTACAACTTTGGCAATCAAATAGTAGTTCCTTGAGAAATCAAACAAATTTCACAATTGAAGTTTTTCTCTCAGTGATACATGGTGAATTTTGCCTCTTACAGCACTTTTATGATGGATGCACTATGCTAGGGTAGTATGAGAATATTTCTATCTAAATAGACTCAGCATTTTTGTATGTAGGATCTAACATAATATCCATTCTGAGAAAGCCAGGAAGAAAAACATCATTTTTTTTCCTGAGATCTAATCACAAGCTGTTTTTCACAGTGGCAATTTGAGCAATGAAATATCCAATGCATTTTTATAAATAGTGAATGACCAATTTGATAATAAAATCATTGTGTATGTGTGAAGTCCCATCAAAATTAGAACAATCTAAATTCAGAAATAATTCTTGTTCTGAAAAACTGGAAAGAAAATAAGCAAAGGGAAACAGTTTCATGGATAGGAAAAGCATCAAAGCCAGAGTTGACCTGAGAAAGAATATTCCTTCTACAAGACAGTAAATATCATCGCTTTAATATGGATTTTAAGATAGCAGAACGGTTGGTGCAGTTTAGAAGGTGCCCTATGTCTGACTTAAGAGCTTTGCCCACCCTATCTTAAAAGAAGGTGTTGAGATTTTATTCACTTTCTAATTTTAGTGGATTGTGATGTTGTGAGCACACGTTGTGCCTTTGATATAAAAGTAGGTGTATTAGAAGAGAGGAATAAAATGACAGAACAGGGCATAGGAAAGGAGGAGGAGGGAAGACAAAAGTGAGCCTTCTCATGTCAGTAAGCCACAGAAAGGATTTTCCTTCCCTGCCTCTGTGTCTTCATCAGCTCAGATAACTTGGGATCCTTCCACTTGTGAGCGTGTTATCACAGAAGCTCTGGCTTTACAATGTGTGGGTTTGGGGGCGGGCTGGAAAGATGACTCAGCTGTTAAAAGCACTTACTTCTCTTGCGGAGAGCGTGGGTTCAATTCCCAATGACCACAAAGCAGCTCACAGCTGTCTATACATCCAGTTCCACAGGATCTGATGCACTCCTCTAGCCCCCATAGTAGTAGACAGACATTCATGCCAGCAAAGCATTCATACACACAAAATCTGAAAATAAAAAATAGATAAAAACTAAAAGTAATTGAAGGCTATATATTCCTCAGACAATTGGGAATATATTGTTTATCTTAAAGTTGGTCTAATCCTCTATTTTGTTACATTGACTGATGTAACTGTTGCTGGTGCTATATGGTAAATACCAATGAGTGTTTTTCATGTGTTGGTGGCACAGAATGATTGATAAGCTGCTACAGTCCACAGACTGACCCAGCAGTTAAGGCTACAACCACATACAGTAAAGCAATCACAACTCAGGGACAGAGATATCGTAGCAAGAGTCAAACAAGTGCTCATAGGAATCATTGACAAGATGGCAGATAACAATAATTAGATCACAAGCAGCCTGAGCACAGAATATTCAGTGGAGACTTTATCGGGAATGCTCAGTTCCAGTTTCATAGAAGCACCAGGAGAAATTCCTAAATGCTAAGATCCTCTGAGCTGAAGGTCACAAATGTGGATAGATAGCATGTTGGTTGAAGAACAAACTTTAAGCTGAATAAATGGTGCAGACTACAGCAGAGGTGTGGTGAGTGTCTGAAGCTGAGAGTCTCAACAGTTCCCACTGTCACTTCCACCATGGCCATAGCATGGAGGAGCTATATGGATCACAAGAAGTTTTTGGCAGATGTCACTCCAAGAGCCTGTCTGACCTAGAAAAGAGCACACAGAGGTCAGGTATCTAAGTTAGGATTTTCATTGCTATGAAGAGACACCATGACCAAGGCAGCTTATATTGAAGACATTAAGATGGGGTGGCTTGCTTACAGTTTCAGAGTTCAGTCCATCATCATCATGATAGGGAACACAGTTACGTACTGGCAGATGTGGTGCTGGATCTGAGAGTGCTACATCTTGTAGATAATAGGAAGTCCACTGGGAGATTGGGCCATATCCTGTGCATAGGAAATATCAAAGCCTGCCCCCACAGTGACACATTTCCTCCAACAAGGCCATACTCACTCCAACAAAGCCACACCTCTTCATAATGCCACTTCCTGAGAGATTACTGGAGCCAATTACACTCAAACTACCACAATCCACTCCCTGGCTCGCATAAGCTTGTAACTATCATAATGAAAAGTTCCCCGTAGTCTATCACAGCCTCAGCAATGTTTAAAAGTTCAAAGTTTCTTCTGAGATTCATGAAATCTCTTAAGTGCAATCACATGTAAAATAAAACTCAAAAAAACAGATCACATACTTTCAACATATAATGGCACAGGATATACATTACCATTCCAAAACTCAGGGAAGAGAGCATAGCAAGGAAATATTGAACCAAAGGAAGACTGAAAACCAGCTGGGCAAACTCCAAATTCTGTATCTCCACGTCTGATGTCAAAATGTTCTTTTCATCTCCAACTCCATTCAGCTTTGCTGACAGCAACACACTTGGGCTGGTTCCACTCCTTGTTAGCAGCTCTCCTTTGCAGGCATCCCATGGGCATCTCTAACATCTTGGGTTCTCCAAAGGCAATCCAGGCTTAAACATCACAGCTTCATGCAGTGGCCTCTCTACTAGGCCTCCATTCAGGGACACTCCTGACACATATCGGACCTCAAAAGCTTTATTCCATAACTCGTTTCTTCTATGCTTAACTGTAAACTCAGAACCAGATGGCCAAAGCTGCCAAGTACGGCTGTTTTCTGGGGCTGGAATAAGAGCCCTCTCATTCAGTTACATCTTCATGATATTTCTATCTTTCACTGTCTGAGCTTGGCTATCCTGAAACTTACTCTGTAGACCAGGCTAGACTTAAACTTAGATATCTAGCAGCCTCTTCCTTCAGAGTGCAGAGATTAAAGGTGTGACCCACCAAACTTGACTCCAAGATTTTCTCTAATTCCTTTTTACAAGTTGGAAAGTGAGATAGGTGGAATCTTTCCCTAAGTTCATCATCATCATCATATATGCCCCAGCAATACTTAAGCATGCATGGGCAGCCCATTAATGGTGGTTCTCCAGTTGTTCCTATGCTGGACAGTCCTAGATGCTTATATTATTGTCATACTCAAGGTTCCAGAGACTTTCTTCATGCTGTCTATTCAGCATTTTAGGTGGCCTTCCTCTTTGTTGTATCCTATGCATTCTTCCAAGCAGTGCTGCCTTCGGGTATCTGCCATCACTCATTCTCATAACATGGCTGAAGTATCTCAAGCACCGTTGCCAAATGGCCCTAGGCAGTTTCCATGCCTGGACATCTCCATGGCTCCAGGTGGCAGCACTGGCCATCCAGTCAGCATTGCCCTGACACTGACAGAGTCTGAGATGGCCAACCAGACTCCAATCATCTGCATGGCCTTTTGTGATAAAAGGAGTCCTGCACATCCACTCAGGCCCTGGCTGCTGTAGGGCCACAGACCCAGACATAGTCTTCTGCAATAGCCCTGGCCCAGATGACACCCTGGCCCAGGTGATAATGCAGGCCACTCTGATCAGGATGTCCCTAGTGGCATCATGGCCCTCAGATGCCCTGGTGACCAGAGGCCATGGCCCAGACCCCAGTCATCTCTGTGACCTTTGGTGGCAGTATGAACCACAGACATCCATAAAGACACTGGCAGTGGTAGGACCACAGATCCAGGCAAGATCCTAGGCACCATGTCACCAGATGTCAGTGCAGACCACCAGGATTAGTATGACCTTCCCCCAGCAGTGCAGCCCTCCTGGCCACCCAAATTGGCCTGGTCCTGGCAGTGGCACAGGCGTTGGACACCATCATTCCAGGTTGATGCCCAGATTCTGGGGCATCCACATGGGCCCTGGTGACAACACGGGCAAGGGACATCAACACAGACCCTGTCCTCACCTGGACCCCGTGGCATCACAGGCTGTAGATTTTTCTTTGGTCTACCAGCTCACAAATAATTACCCAGAATTATTAACTAGGAAAGCTCAGCCTTAGCTTACACTTGTTCCACTTGGTCTAATAACTTAAATTAATCTGATTTTATTAATGTACATTTTACCATGAGGATTTTTAGCTTTCTTTCATCCTATATGTCCTACTTCCTCCATGTCTCCTTGGCATCTCCTCTGAACCTCGATTATCTTTCCTGTCTTTCCCCTGAAATCCCACCTTACCTCCTGCTTAGCTATTGGCCGTTCAGCTTTCTATTACAGCAATCACAGCAATCCATCTTCACACAATGTACAAATATCCCACAATAGCTGCCCTCAATGGTGACAGGATCCACAGACATCAAAAAGGCCCCCTCAGTTGCCCCAGGTCCCAGGGTCAAGACTGGCCCTTGGTCATAGGCCATGCTCAGACATCAACCTGGACTCACATGGCCAGCTGGTTATTCTTTTCAGTCGTTTTCTCACAACCCCCACCTCTCCAGGTTCCCCTCTGTCCGCAGCCCACAAACCATTCTGTATCTCCCTGTCTTCCACCTTCCCACCCTGTACCCCCTCACCACAGTGGTGTCCAACTACCTACCACCAGGGCTTTTGGTTGGGGCGAGGCCCCGGATGGTAGCTTGGTTGAGACCTCCCCTGCTAACCTCATGACATGGTACGGAGCTGTTAATGTTGCTGCATCTTGACTCAGGGCTAGAGACTCCCAGAGCTCCTAATTGTGTTCTGGCCCTGCCAGCCGCATGGCATGGAGCTGTTCCTGTGTTTTGAGTAGGGGCTATAGACCTCAGATGGCACTTGGTTGAGTACTGCCCCCCAGATGCATGGAATAGAGAGAACTGTTGCTGCTTAGAGGCTTGGGGGTGTCCCTGGGCAGCTCCTGGTTGAGTCCTGCCGCAGTAAACCACATGGCACATGTGTCACAGCCAGGATCTATGGTCCCCTTGAGGCTGCCTTTTTGTTTGTTTGCTTTAACAGTATTTTTTTAATTTTTATATGTATGAGTGTTTGTTTGCTTGTATCCACCCATAAATACTATGAATATGCAGTGCCTGTGGAGGTCAGAAAATGGCATCAGATCGGGTAGAACTGCAATTATAAAGCTAGTTGTTAGCTGTCATGGGTATCCTGGAAATTACACCCAGGTCTTCTGGAAGAGAAGTCAGTGCTCTTAACAAATGATCCGTCTCTCCGCCCTCAGGGCAGTAATTCTAACACTAGATGAACGAAGTGGGGAGATACATGGGACAAAGGATCTCCCCCACGTGTGTGTGTGTGTGTGTGTGTGTGTGTGTGTGTGTGTGTGTGCGACTGTCTGCCTGTGTTCATTCCATTCCAGCACGGGTGTTCATAGTGAGTAGTAAATTTCAGGAGTATTTGTAGGACACAATGGCAGACCTCTAGATTTAAAAAAGTAAATTATTCCATAGTGCCTATATCAAAAGGAGTCTTTCAGTAGGGGCTCCAGTGTGTTAAAGGTCCTGCAGAATATTTGCGTTGGTTGTGGAGAAAAAACACAACTGAATTGCCACAGTAAAAGACACATTGCCTGAAGGCCATGGACATAGTTTAGACATTACTGGACATGCTGGATTGAAAATTCCAGTCAGAAGGATGTGGACTCATGACTTATAAGATGGGCAAGCAACAACTTCCTCCAAGTCTACTTTTAATGAAATCAGAGGACTGTCTCCTGGGGGGCGTGGGACTTCATAGTCCCTTCTTGAGCTCCTGCTTAGTGAACTCTAAACTGTCATTTTAAAGTCTCCAGTATAGATAAGAATTTAGAGATAAACGACTACTTAGGAATTTCCAAGTAAAGGGGCAAAGTTGAGTATTTTGTTTTTGTTTTTATTTTTAAAGTCAGAGATCAACTAAGAACAAAAGTAACAGAAAGTAACCAAAGCCTAACAAGCATGGCATAATTGGCCTGTAGAGATTTCATCTCTGAGGAGGAAAGTTCCTTCTTCCAAAACAGCCCTCACCGGCACCTGGGCAATGCCAGACTCCTGTCTTGGATATGTCCCAGTGAAGATGGCACCAGCAGCATAAGAGCCAGGGTCTCCATACCACTCAGCCTCTCTCTGCTTGCTGAAGCCTCCAAGGGTTGGGCTGAAATTGGTTACTAAAGAGCTACAGGTCAAGTCCTGATGTCCTCTAAGAAGAGACATTTTGGGTACTCAGACTTAGGAACAGGCCCTTTTAGATTCATCTCCCAGATATTTCAGTGCCTCAGACATCTGTCTTCTCTCAAGCTTTCCCCATTCTCTCTGGACTATAACTCAAGCAGTCAGAGGACAGCAATCTAACAGGTACATAACAATCCAAAACTTTTGATGTTGACGATGTTCTTGTATTTCTGAAGCCTTAAGGGTTCTGTGTTCATAAATGTCCTCAGAAGCTCTTAGTAACCTTGTGTTCACACATTTTAAAGTCACAAGTGGTTTCCAAAAGTCTCATAGATGGGGAAAAGCCTCTTCATTCTCTCTGCCTTTTCAGAAAAAAAAATGTGAAATACATCCACATTTGTCTCAACTATACAGGATATCTGCTCACCTAAGCATCCCCATCCCTTATGCCTATGCTTGTATGAAAATGTTCTGCTGCTGCAGTTATGAAACACAGAGTCCATTGTTCTGAGGAAGCAGACTCTGGACAGTATCATGGTAGAATATTGGGGTGTCTCAAACTTGTGCTGGGATCCATAGCTGGAAAGTCTTCAGGCATTGTTAGAGTCAGTCACATTACATTCCTTTTTCCTTCTTGGCTAAGAACTTGTTAGAAGGAATGTAACTCTCCCTTCCTTCCTCCAATGCTATTCTTCTCTTTCCCAAGTAAACAGGGCAGACTTTAATCTGTGCTCCCTTTTGGCAGATCCAAAAATATCCTGCATCAGTTGTCTGTTTCCTATGTAGATGATCAAAGTCCTATGCCTGTTGGTCTCATATGGATCTGAGAGGACAGTTGGAATGTGTTGCTAGATTTCCATAGTCCCATGGTTATAGATAATGATTTTTGTGGTCCCATGGTTTTAGGTAATGATTTTCATGGTCTTTTGGTTAAAGGAAATGATTTCTATGGTTCCATGGTTAAAGGTAGTATTTGTGGTAGGGTTAGATATTATATTTAAGAGAGATGCTAGCTAGTGCATTTCTGAATTGGCCTTGTGTCTTTACAGATATACTCTATCATTAACCTCTTCTTTGCCACTCCTCTCGAGGAAAAACATAACACTGGGGATGATTCCCTGGTGTCTTCTAAGATACAGAGACAATCATGAAGATTTTAAAGATAGGACAGGGTCACATAGGTTTTACTTTTAAATTTTTACTAACTCTGAAATAGTGTTTTTGACATTTCCTTATACCTCAAAGAAAATCTACTCGCAATCTCTGTTTTCTAAATTGAAACTCACAATTCTTGAGTAGACAAAGAAAAAAATAGAATGTCATTTTTTGTAGAGTTGGAGAACTCAGCAATAAAAAGTAAATCAATAGAAAAGTGTTTATAACTGTTAAGCTATCTCACTGAGGGTTCTGGGAAACTGGCATTCAGCATAATCACAAACTTAAGATAAATACTGAATGTAAAGAAGAGACTGATGTTTTATGGGCACACTTTTCATTTGAAAGATCCAAGCATTTTAGTAAATTCTCCATTTAACGGAAGTTCTGCGAAGAGTTTCGGTTATGATCGATCTGATATTTGTTGATATATAACTTGGGCTTAATTCTCAGGGAGCTAATGGGCAAGGAAAACCAGACATGGGTGAGTGAGTTCTTACTGTTGGGGTTATCCAGTGACTGGGGGACTCAAGTCTCCTTGTTTGTGCTGTTCCTGGCCATGTACTTGCTGACCGTCCTAGGGAACCTGCTCATCATCCTCCTCATAGTGCTGGACAGCAGGCTCCATACACCCATGTACTTCTTCCTCAGCATCCTGTCGTTTGTGGACATCTGTTACACCAACAGCACAGTGCCCCAGATGCTCATTCACTTTCTGTCAGCCTGGAAGTCCATCTCATTTCACAGATGTGTGATGCAGCTGTATATCTCCTTAGCAATGGGCAGCACGGAGTTCTTCCTGCTAGGTGCCATGGCCTATGACCGCTACGTGGCAGTGTGCTACCCTCTGCACTACATGGTTATTATGCATCGAGGACTGTGCCTGGGACTGGCTTCAGCCTGCCTGACTGCTGGTCTCACAAACTCACTAATGCAAACCTTCATGATCTTCCAGTTACCCTTCTGTCATAAGGTCATCAATCACTTTGCCTGTGAGATGCTGGCTGTGCTAAGGCTATCTTGTGTGGACATCTCCCTCAACAAGGTCATGGTGGCCATCTCGGGATTTCTGGTGATCATGCTTCCCTGCACCCTGGTGCTCTTTTCCTATGCTCACATAGTCGCGGCCATTCTGCGTATTCGCTCTTCCCAGGGACGACGTAAAGCCTTTGGAACCTGTGCTTCTCATCTCACAGTGGTTTCCATGTGCTTTGGAACAGCCATATTTACTTACATGAGGCCTGTGGGCAGATCCTCAGCAGGACAGGAGAAGATGGTTGCTCTCTTCTATGCTGTAGTGACCCCAATGCTCAATCCCCTTATCTACAGTTTGAGGAACAATGATGTGATTGGGGCTTTAAAAAAAGTATTGGAAAAACTAAAGGAAAAAACTAGATGAAAATGATCTGTTCTTCTTTCCAACAGCCCAACAAAACACATTCTAGATAAGAAGGAAATGGTGGCTATGCACTTTCTTCTTAAATTTTCTTTCAAGATGGATTATAACCGGTCGGTGGTGGCACACGCCTTTAATCCCAGCACTCAGGAGGCAGAGGCAGGTGGATCTCTGTGAGTTCGAGACCAGCCTGGTCTACAGAGCTAGTTTTAGGACAGGCTCCAAAGCCACAGAGAAACCCTGTCTCAAAAGACAAAAAAAAAAAAAAAAAAAAAAAAAAGATGGATTATACTTTTGTGACATGCTGTAGTTTTAACTATGTATTGATAAATCAAAAACAAAACCACAAACAAACCAAAATGCCCTTCATTATTGGGCTAGATTCTGACTCTATTCACCAAATAGATCGTAAGCTTCTTGTGGTAAAGGTATGTAGATTTACCGCATGCGTTTTCTGCACATTAGAAATGCTATTGCCTTCCTGTTGCTTGCACAATTCATCATTTAACACTTTCTTCACTATTTAAGTAGCATTTTCTGAACAAGTATGAAGAAAATACTAGTTCAGTTTGGGGGGTAATAGAAGATAAGTTGTTTATTAGTCTCAGGGAGCATGTGAGCATGAAAACCATCCTTGAACAAAGGTATTATCAGAAATTGTTAGATGCTGGAAGATCTTGAGTCAGTTTTCTCTAAGAGTGAAGTCCCTGGTCAGCAAAACATACTCCAGTGGAAGGCCACATGTTCAACAATAAATGGGCAGCATAAGACTGGAGATGTAAGATGAAAAGAAGACACAAGTCGGGTTGGTAAAAAAGAGGGGCTGGATCTGGGAAGAGTTGGGGGAGGTGTGACTATGATCAAAACGTGATACAAAATTCTCAATGAACTAATAAAAATTACAGTAAATTTCAGGTACATTTTTAATAGTTAGATTCCTCAGTTTTACAGACATTTTTTTTGTACAAGTCCTTTGTTAATTTTATGAATTAACGCATTGTTTTATTGCATTTTTTATTTTCACTTCTCTCTTGCTGTTTAGAAAACAAGTCTAATGTGTTTACTATAGTAACCATGACTGGAATTGCATATACAAAATTTACTATTTCATGCTTTGCTTTAATGTTTATGCTAGTTTTATGTTTTACAATTTATAGATAGTTCTAGTCAAATACTATAACTGTTTAGGATAACCCACAGTATTTCTATTACCTCAGCTCTTATTCTTGGAGCTATCACTCAACTCATATACACAATGATGGTAATAAATTAAGCCGCTGTGTGAAAATTTCTTTGGGGGCACACATGAAGGAATCAAGTTGCTAGAACATGGACAATGCTATACAGAATGGGATTTTATGTCTTCACCCTTGCTTAAGTGTACATATTCCTTAAGGATGCTCAACCTCACCAACATTTAGTTTGTTTTGAACTTTTAAAAAAAGGCATATTTATTACTGATTGTTCCTCTCCCTTGGTAACTCACATGATACCTGCCCCCCTCCCCAAATTAGGAGGGCCAGTCTGCAGTGAGGAGATATCTGAGTCAGTTCCAGCTAGACATTTCTAAGTCCTGTGTCTGGAATGTGTGGTGTCTCCTGTGATAGGATAGGGTCTTCTCTTCATACTCTGGGAGGCAGCAAAGGGCATTAGCAATATCTTTTGTGGGAGTCTCTTTCATGCCCCTGACCAAAAATTCCAATGGTAGTCACCCATCTCACCCCCAGCTGAAAAGCTACATGTGATAAAAGGAGAATCAGTCTCCTCAAGAGACAAGGTCCTGTATAAGTTGTTCGATATCAACTGATCAATCCTGAAAATATGTACATATTATAAAAACTAGGTGGAAACAGTAGCTCACACACACACACACACACACATACACTAACATATATTAATTTATATGTATATGACAAAAAAGACAAGATTTGGGAAGGGTGGACACGGGCTAAGGTAGAGGGTAGAGAAGAGGAGGCAATGATCTAGATGCAGTGCTCGTGAATGATGTCCCCAGAAACTAAATTATTCAAAACTCAAAAAAATAGTGTTTAAGTGTTAGTAACTGCATATATGTCTGTGTACCATGCTCATGCCTGATGCCCACAGAGATCAAAAGAGGGCATTGTATCTCCTAGAACTAGTGTTACTGGTTGTGTTGAGCAACCAAGTGCTGGAAATCAAACCCAGATCCTTGCTCTTACAAGTTCTCTAACCTACTGAACGATTTTGTTCAGCCCTTTGTTTTGACTTTTATAAGATTAAAAAGCATTAGGATATTTTATTTTTCACTACTGAGAAATAGTCAGGATAGTCTTACTTTTACACACTGTAAACATCTATGGAATATAGTGTGACTTTCATTTCTTTCTTTTTTTATTTTTCAAGACAGGGTTTCTCTGTATCTTTGGAGCCTGTCCTGGAACTAGCTTTTGTAGACCAGGCTGGCCTCAAAATCACAGAGATCCACCTGCCTCTGCCTCCTGACTTCTGGGATTAAAGATGTGCGCCATCACCACCTGGCTCATGCTTACATTTCTTAACCAAGATATTTTATAATCAATGTTAATAAAGAAAAGATGGTGTACTGGGATAATAAAATCAATAGCAATTCCTTACCCTACCGGTAATGAACTAAAAATATCAATAAAGAATCAAATAAGCTTTAACTATAATGCATCAATTTTGGATGAAAACAGTTAATATCATAGAAATCAGCTTTACACAAATGTATTAGCAATTCTAATGCTGCATATATGCAAATATTTGTGCCTGTTTGTGTGTGTACATGTATGTGCATACATGAAGATATCATGCATATATCTGAAGGTTACAGGACTGTAAGTGCCTGCATTTACTTTTGAAACAAAGGTTATATAGTTGGACTTTCCTTTGGGACACCAGCTCACAAATAATGACATGGAAACATTATTACTTTTAAAACCTCAGTTTGTAGCTTAGTCTCCTTCCTAATAAGTTCTTATAACTTAAATTTATAGTAATCTACATCATATCATCTGGCATTAACTCTTGTCCATCTTACATCTCATATTTCCTTTTTATGTTTCCTGGTGTCTCTCACATGCCTAGATTCATCCTCCTTTTCTCTCACAGGAAATCTTCTTTATTCCTCCTGCTTAGCTCTCGGCCATTCAAATTTCTATTACATCAGTCACAGCAATGTATCTTCACACAATGTACTAATATCCCACAACATTTCCTCTTTTTGTCTAAATAAAAAGGAAATGTTTAGACTATAATATAGTAAAACTATGTACAATAAGAACAATTATCAGGTAAGAATTATATGTGCTATGTCCAGTCTATCTGTATTTGGCAAATTCAGAAAAAAAAATCCATTATTTATCCTACCTTGTTGAGTTCAAAGTTTTTAACCTAATTTACTTTTTATCCTAATTTGTATTACCATGCCTCTCATGGCAGTTGGGCCAGGCCAATTTCACAATTTCATGGGGAGAACAACTTTTGGAAGGTTACTTGTTTCATCCACCTTGTTTTAACAGGCTCTTTATTATTTTCACCATTCTGCATACCTAGACCTGCTGGTCCAAGAACTTCTCAAAGATTCTCTTACCTCTGTCCCCCACCTCCTAGCAGAAGTACTTGGGTTGCAGATGCAAGCTACTGCATCTGCTTTTCGTCAGTTCCAGAGATCAAACTTCAGTTCTCAGTCTTGTGTGACAAGCACTCTTAATGTTTGAGCCATCTTATTGGTCCCAGTACACATTTTTGAAATATATAACAATTTAGTTGATTTTAAAATTTTAATGAAAGAAAAGTTATTGTCAATCTAAAGCACAGTTTTTAAATTATATGGAATGAGAGATAATTTATTCTTCGAGTATATATGCATGACCACAGACCAGGAACACAGATTTAGGTTAGGCTAAATAACATGTTCCAATGTGGAAACAATTTTATAAACTTTTACAGTTATAAACAAAAAGAAAGTCATAATTAAAGCACCTTAAAATGCATTTGTGGAAATATCAAATAGATAGATTGTAACAAAGTGGCAAATTCTGCTTTCCAGGCTTCTGCCATCTAATGGTATTTTCTGCTGTGTTGACAGAAACTAGTGACCTCTTAATAAAATCCAAAAGCTTTTGACCTGTTAGCAACAAAGATGGTAGGACAGATGAAGACGTGGGCCATGAATGGCTATTAAGGAGGTTAAAAAAAGCCAAAATAATTTGAAATCGGACAAGCAACATTGTAGATCTCCACAATAATAAAGATTTTTTTAAACAACACTTTTATTAATTCTTTGAGAATCTCCTACAATGTATTCTAATAGTATTTGTGTCCTTTTTCCAACTCCTCCCATAGTTACCCTCTCCATGCTTCTAGCTCTTCTCACTCAACATTGGAATTTATTCTTCCTCTTTTTCTTCCTGCACAGAGTCCAGGTTCTATGTTCCTGGTAACTTGGGGAATGGTACCTGCACTGGTTTGTGGTCAGTCTACCAGGGGTTATATCATATTATTAAAGAAAGCAAAATCTCCTTCTCCCAGAACTATTATATTATATGTAGTTGTATCTGTATTTTTCTGATAGATGACAAAGTTGACTATTTTTGTATGTTTATTAGCTATTTGTATTTTATCTTTTGAGAACTGTCTGTTAATAGCATCAGCCGTTTTTTATTGATCACATTGTTTGATTTCTTTTTAGTTTTTAAATTTTTAGTATATTCGAGTTATTAATCCTATGTGTGATATAGAGCTAGAAATTATTTTAATACCACTTTGTAGGTTCTCACTTTAATTAATGACTTGGTTTTCCGTATAGAAGCTTTGTAATTTCATGAGGCCCCCATTTTTAATTGCTGGCTTCATTCTTCATGTAATTGGAATCTATCCTACAATCACTAAATTATAGTAAAAGAATAAGAGATCATATGATAAATTCACACAGTAAAGAGAATTATAAATAGAATGTGTTTTATGGACTAGCTGGGGACATCCCCGTGGACACCTGGGATCCCCTCTAGAACCAAGTCTCTTGCCAACCCTAAAGATGAGCAAGGAAGTCTGGACCGCAAGGGGTTGGTCCACCCATTGAGACAGTGTGCCTGTTCTAATGGAAGCTCACCAAATCCAGCTGGACTGGGACTGAATGAGCATGCAATCAAATGAAACTCTCTGAATGTGGCTGAAAATGGGGGCTGACTCAGAAGACATTGATAAAAGAAAGCACTGGGACTTGTTTCTACTGCATGTACTGGCTTTTTGGGACCCTAGTCTATTTGGATGCAAAGCTTCCTAGGCCTGGATGTGTGTGTGTGGGGGGGATGCTTGGACTTCCCACAGGGCAGGGTTCCCTGCCCTCTCTTAAGGAGGGAGTGGGAGGGAGGAGAGTGAGTGGGGGAGCGGGAAGGGAATGGGAGGAGGGGAGGAAGTGTAAATTTTGGAATGGAAAAATAAAACAAAAGAATATACTTTAAAAAAAGAAAGTGTTTTAGGGAAAATATAAAGGGTACTTTTGAAATAGGGAGACACTTTTCTCCCCCTCCACTTCTTTCCTTTCCCTCTGTTCTCCTCTCCTTCCTTCTGTTTTCATGACCCTGGACTGACTGACAGTCTTTATGTCTCTTTCTCCAGGTCCAACACTAGTACAATGCCCTTTTTTTGTGCAGACGTTATCTTATCTATAGAGCAAGTTCTTGAGAACGGTTCTTGGGTCATTGGCCAAGAGAGGATGGCCTAGTCCTCACTTTGAAGATTTCAGATTTCCTGGAACAACCCTAGTCTGCAGAACAGACAATGAGAAAAATATTGCTCATGGAAGCCTCTACTCTTCTAGGGAAGTGGAAGTACAAAAGTTTCTCAATTCTGTGGATTTCCCTACACAGAACTTACCATCTTCACTAGAGCATACCACATAAGCTTGTTGCACTCTGATTATCAAGTCAGAGAAGTAAATTTTATAACTTTTAAACCATGAACTGGTCTGTCTTCCCTAAAAAAACAGCCAAGGATCAATATCCTAAGAAAGTTGATGAATGTGATGATAGAACCCCAGACACAAAGAGCAGACCAAGAGTATGTAACATATTATGAGGAATAAGAATAAAATGATTCACGGCTCACCCTCACATTATCAAGTTATGCACAGAGAACAGAGAGATGACCTTCTTAGTTCCCTGAACTGGACCTGTTGGACAAAGGAGGTTAGAGATAGTTGAGCTGGAATGAAGAAGTAGAGTTTTACCCACATTTGCATTCTCATCATTTTGGATAGACTATGAACCCTCTAAAGTGAAAACAACTTAAAAACAGAGGTTGGTCCTTTGAGAAATTAAATTTTGGCAGGTCCCTTGCCTTGCTCCAGGGACAAGGGAAGCAAACTTCTATTTGCAAAGTTGAAATGCTTAGGGTGTTAGGGTGCAGAAGTAGCCAGATATGGGAGGATGGGAGAGAAGAGACATTTAATAAACAAAGCATAATTGGCCCCTGGAGATTTCCTTCCCAAACTTTGAGAAAGTTACCTATTCTAAAGTCACTGTCTTCAAATTCTGAGCATTCTCAGGTTTGCCACCGTTCAAAGGCATAGGGCAGCGTGCTGAGCTCTCCAAAGGTAAGTTACGGAATTTTTATTACTTTAGCACTCATTTATTAACATTAAATTGCAAAACTGGTTTGTTAAAACTGATAGCCTTCCCTCTTCAAGCTTTAAAGTATGGTGTCTTGATAGAACAGTCCTCCAGTTAACATTGGTCCTCAGACACTAGATTCTAGTTCTTCAAGTCAGTAAACCAGCGATATAAGACTTCCCAGACTGTGACAGGGTTGAGCCTCTTAGTAGCCAACTCTCTCTAAAAATATTTCCAACAGCTGCCTTGTCTAGTGCTGATCAGAAAGTCATGTAGCTCCTCTAGGAAGTGTCTACCCTTGTAGGTCAAAAGTGGTATGTAGCTGGTATGGATCTTAAAATATTCTTCCAGTTTCAAGGCTTGGACAGCAATGGCAAGTGGCTGTTGGGGTGACCCTCTGGCCAGACAACCCAGAGTAGTTGATGAACTCCAGGTTTCACTAAGAAATTATGAAAAAAAAAACGAGTTGAGCAGCACTGGAGGACCACAAACTGAGGCTGCTCTCTAGCCTCCTCAAACATACAAACACACACCAACATGCACTTATGTACACATACACATAATAACTATATGTGTTTCTACTTGAATAAAATGTGGTTCTGTCATTCTTATGATTGTGTAATTCTTAATGCTCATTCTCTAAGTATTCTGGGACAAAACATGATGCAAAATGATAGTGTGACAGCAGGACAGGTGCTGGACAGGATTATGGGGGCAATGGCCAGAGACAGAGGACTACAACTCATTATTATTATTATTATTAATTTTTTTGTTCACACCCAATCTCTGTCCTTTGTATTCTCTGTGTCTTTTACTTAGTATTTCTGCTTTGATCTGTGCTTAGCTTTTTGCAACTCTGTTCTCAAGGCTAGAGTGAAGGGATATGCACTTATGATGCAGTGCCCTTGGAGGTCAGAAGAGGGAGGTGGAGTCTCTATTGGAGCTGGAGTTACCTACAGTCCAAAGCCAGCATGTGGGTGCTGGGAACCAAACTCAGTTCTCTGCAAGAACAGCAAGTGCTTTGACCTCTGAGCCATCTCTCAGATGCCTTGGCTTTCACAATCACTTTTTAGAAGTAAAACATATCTAATTTGGTCAAATAAAAGATCATGTATAGATCACTGGGAAGTACACTTTCACGATTACACTATTGGGCAAAGACAATATGGCTTTAAATGAATTTTCTCCTTTTGAAAATGTTTTGTGGATAGCTGAGGAAGCATCACTTGTTTGGTTGTTAATATTCATAGCTGTAATTCCAAATTGTAGAAGCACAAATAATATAAATAAATGAACAATTAATCATTCCTTTATCTTTTTATTAATAGATTTTGATCTTTGACAATTTCATAGAAGTATGCAATGCTTTCTGCTTACTGCCTCTACTCCATCTCTTTTCTGTCTCCTACCCCTTAAGCTTTCTGTCCCCTACAGAACTGGTTCCCATATTCACGACTTTGGCTAATGTTTTGTGTCCCACAGTGTTTAACTAGGGTTTTCTGCATGACCACAGGTTTGGAATTATCCATTAAACTTTTCTGGCTTACCAGTGGGAATTACGTTCCCAACTTCCTGGATTCTGTTAGTTGCCAGTAGTTCAGTGGTTTGCTTGAGCCTCCTCTGCATTCTTGGCTGATTGAAAGTGGGGCTGACACATGTGAGCCCAGTACCAGCAGGTGCAGCTACTGTGAGTTTCATGGTTACTGTGGCCATGGTAAGTTTAGAAAGTGGTATCCAGTAGCCTTTTTCCTTATCTTCCAGTTCTTATTTTCTCACTGTACCATCTTTTGCAATATTCCCAAGCCTTATAAAGATCTTGTTGAAGAATAAATCAATGGTACTTTATTCTAAGCATCTTGTGCAGCCATGAGTCTAAATTCACCGCAATGAAAGGCTTTTCTGGCTAAGGCAGAGAGTAGTCTTTGTGGTATCAACACTGATACTGTAAGGTAGTTTGATGTGCTATCAATTTAGCTAAGAAGGCGTTGTAAAGTCAGGCATTTGGGACTATGACTGAGGAGGTACGAAGCATGGATTTCCTTTTGTGGAATGGCCCTCAGATGCAGCCATTCTTAATATATATATGTGTCTTCCCATGTGTAAATACCTGGGAGTATATGGAGGCTTGGTAGACAGGACTATTGGTTAATTAGAGCAGACTGATGGTTTATTGTATAACAGACAATACAGGGAGAATTATTGCTATTCCTTCAAAGAACAGGCCACAGTACAAACACTCAAAAAGTCATTTATCCTAGACTGGTATGGTTCATATTTTATTTGTGTGTTAAATTATTGTTTCAATCCTATGGCTAACCAGTAAGCAAAAGTAACTATAATTTCAACTCCATGTTGGTAACAATATATACTCATACATTTCTATTTAAGACAGAGTGAAAGGATTTTAAAATAGCAGGATTGCAGATGTCAGGAGCCATTCTCTAATGAAGGAAAGATAACATAAAGGGAAAACATTTTCACATTAAAGAAATGCATTTCAAATCTTTAGGTATAAACTAATGACCCTAGACAGGTTAGCTGTAATTAATTTTTGCAAAGTTCTCTTGATCAACAAATAGACCCAACAACAGGCCTCAGCACGTATTTTCTGAAAACGTTATGAGAAAGGAGCCATTTGTAAGGAACAAGGTAGGCTGGAAGGATGGATGAGTTTTGTATTAATCTGTATTTTGTAGTGTGTTTTCTTCAGCTGTTGATGGCTCTCTCAGAAGTATTAGAGAGGCAAGTGTAGATTTACATTTTCATAAGAAAACACTGTAAACATCAGTGGTCTATCATTACCTAGTGTAATGGTTTTAGAGTAAATTATCTTTTATGTTGTGTAAAATGCAGTGAATTTTTATAAAAAACAGTTTAAACATAAAGAGAAAGTGTAAGAGAAACTTATAAAAAAGGAGTGACCATTGCCGTTTTTGTAATATTGTGCATTACTTAATCTTAGGTACCCTAACCATCTGTAACTGATGTGATATCTAATGAGCATTCCAAAAGTTCCTAGGCTGAAAGTAGTCACAATCACAGAGACACCTGTGTTGGGTACCTCTCTGTAGTCAGTCACATTGTGACTGTAGAAACTACTGGGATATTCACCGTAGTGTACTGTTACAGGACACTCTTCGAGATCATGGGACATAATCTTCATTCTTGGCTAATAAGTCACTTTCTCCCTTCTTACAGTAAGCAGGAAGGAAAGTCCATTGTGGAGTCAGAAGTTGCTCGTAGTTTGAGATGTTTCCTTGTTGTATTGATTGGCATTTCCTAACAGCGATGCTGATTTTCAGATTCCTGTTGGCCATGTGTCTATCTCCAGAGAAAAGCCCCCTGGGTTCTTAATAATCATTTGATAATAATTTCTGATTACTTTGTGCTTCCTTTTGTTTTTTTTGTTCTTTTTTTAAATATTTATTTATTATGTATACAGTATGCTATCTGTGTGTATGCCTGAAGGCCAGAAGAGGGCACCAGACCTCATTACAGATGGTTGTGAGCCACCATGTGGTTGCTGGGAATTGAACTCAGGACCTTTGGAAGAGCAGGCAGTGCTCTTAACTGCTGAGCCATCTCTCCAGCCGTTCCTTTTGTTTTTGAGTTACAGGAGTTTCCAAGAGGACACTCTGGACACTGGTTTGCAGATGTTTTTGTCCATTTGGTTCTGCTAGTTGATTGTGCATTTTGTCTGTTCTCTGCTTTGATGTCCAGAAACTGAATAAGCTGCTAAAAGCAAACTGTCTAAAAAGCAGCATGATAATTTTGTTTTTCTTACTGTGTTTTTAGATAGGACCTCATATTATAACCCAGGATGCCTGGAACTCAACAAACAACCTAGGTTGGCATGTAACTCGTGGCAAATCTTCTGCCTCAGTCCCCAAAGTGTTAATATTACAAGCACAAGCCACCACAGCTGATGAGAAACGTCACTATAACATATGTTCTATGGTTAGTGCTGCGTCTTCTGCTCTTCTTTTATCACTGGTAAGAATGAGTCCCCTTTCTAGTGGATGTCATCACTGAAAAATATTATTGCTCAGTAGGAACACGAAATTACTGGACCCTTCATTAAATCTACCTTGAAGACATATGGGACTTTTTTTGCTATTATGTAACACCTGAGTCTTGAAATTGATATTTGGAATTGCAGCGCATTGCCTGGAATGGTGGTATATATAATGTGGGTGGCCTTTAAGGTTTGGTGTTCAGGAAAAGAAATGATGTTCCAATAATTTGAATCAGGATGATCTCATTTCTCTTCTCCTTAATTTTCAGGGGCACCATTACAGCTTATCGTGGCCTTCAGTGTGGATTACCTTAAAACTCAGTAGTGTCAGCTAGCAGCATGGTTGGAAAAATACCTTCCAGTCCTGAAATTCATGGGTCAGGAATCTGCCAACCAGACATGGGTCAGTGAGTTCGTCTTACTGGGGTTTTCCAGTGACTGGGGCATTCAGGTCTTCCTCTTTGTTCTGGTCCTTGCCATGTACTTCATAACAGTTGTGGGGAATTTCCTGATTCTTCTCCTCATCAGGCTAGACAGCAGGCTTCACACTCCCATGTACTTCTTCCTTAGTGTCCTGTCTTTAGTGGACCTTTGCTATGGGAATAGTATTGCCCCACAAATGTTGGCCCACTTGGTTTCAGCCAGAAAGCTCATCTCCTTCAATGGCTGTGTGCTCCAGCTCTGTATCTCCTTGGCACTGGGTGGTTCTGAGTTCTTCCTCCTGGGAGCCATGTCCTATGATCGCTATGTGGCAGTCTGCCACCCGTTGCACTACACTGTCATCATGGATGGAGGACTATGTGTGGGGCTGGCTACCAGCTGCTTGGTGGCTGGTTTCCTGAATTCACTGATGGAGACAGTCATCACCTTTCGTCTTCCTCTGTGTCACAACGTCATCAATCACTTTGCCTGTGAGACCCTCGCAGTGCTTCGGCTAGCCTGTGTGGACATTTCTTTCAACAAGGTCATGGTGGCTATCTCAGGGTTTCTGGTAATCATGCTTCCCTGTGGCCTGGTTCTTTTCTCTTACACTCGTATAGTCATTGCCATTATGCGCATTCGTTCTACGCAGGGACGTTCCAAAGCCTTTGGGACCTGTGCCTCTCACCTCACTGTGGTTTGCATGTGCTTTGGAGCCACAATCTTCACCTACCTTGGGCCACAGTCGGCCTCCTCTGAGAACAAGGAGAAGATGGTTGCTCTGTTCTATGCTGTGGTGGCACCCATGTTGAACCCTGTGATCTACAGCTTGAGGAATAAAGAAGTTATGGCTGCTCTTAGGAAACTTGCAGAGAAATTAAGGTAAAAGAATGAAGATTTTAAGAAGTCTGGACCATCTGTGGTCAAAATCAAACCAGAGAGGTGATAAATGAAGGTAGAGCTCCTACAGATCAGTGAGGAAAACTGATCACTGTACACACATCTTCATGATCAAAGAAGCTTCTATACATGCTTAATAAGATTCAACACAGAACAATACCAAACACTTGCATGTCAGTTACCTATGTGATGCCCCTTGAGATCCTGTCCCCTCTGACATACAATGACTTGGATTTTGTCAGTCTAATACTGAAGAAAGGATGAGCCTCAGCTTTTCCAAATACGCTGTGCCTTGGATCCTTGTTCTGCCTTTTATCAGCTGTGCTCTCTGGCAAGTTACTGAACTATTTTATGTCAGAAATACTGTTTGGCTAAATATGGAAATGTACTTAGCTTCCAGAGTGGCTACAAACATTGGGGCAATTTACATTAAATGCCCTCCCACCAGCAGTTACAGGAACAGCTCATGCTTCTCCCTCCTTTAGGTGCCCCAAATTGTCAGTTAACTCAAAGGCCTATTTACTAACCCAGAACAAACCACTCTGTTTCACCTTCAGAAGTTATGGACATGAGCAGCTGGGCTTATTGAGATGTGGGCCCAATGCTGATAATTTTTGCCAAAGAATAAAATTTCCCATAAATTATAAATAAACAGCAGGAATGCACGACTTTTCTTTTTTGTAACTCCAGTTCTTGTAAGAATGAAGTGGGTTCTCTAGAGTTTGTAATTAGGAATCTTTCTCAGATAGCTTAAGAAAATTTCTGAGAAAAACATATCCCTTCAAAGAATTCATGCTGACTTAATGTTCCATGAAATTTATGTTTGAGGGGGCTGGAGAGATGACTCAGAAGGCCCCTTGCAGAGAACTGGAGTTCAATTCTTAGCACTCATGATGCCTTCCAACTTCCTGTACCTCCAGTCCTAAGGCATCCAACAGCCCATTCTGGGCTCCAGAGATATTGCTCTCACAAGCACAGCATGTCCACTCCTGCTACATGTATACCTGGTCAGAAAGCAAAATAAAATCTTCAAAATTGATGTGTGTGTACGTCTGTGTGTTTATGTATGTGGGCCCTTATGTGTGTCCGGGTTAAGGAGTAGGAACATGGGCTGTGAAACAAATTATGAAAATTTGTAATATTAACTTATTTATAGTGTAACACAAAGTTATTTGAAAGTTAGAGAAATTTATAGAAGGGTGCATTTTACTTTTTTTAATTATTATTAATTTTTTTTATTTATTAAAATTTCTGACTCTTCCCCGCCAGCGCCTCCCATTTCCCTCCCCCTCTCCCAATCAAGTGGCTCTCCCTCTTTAGCACAAAGAGCAATCAGCTTTCCCTGCCCTGTGGGAAGTCCAAGGACCACCCACCTCCATCCAGGTCTAGTAAGGTGAGCATCCAAACTGCCTAGGCTCCCACAAAGCCAGTTCGTGCAGTAGGGTCAAAAACCCATTGCCATTGTTCTTGAGTTCTCAGTAGTCCTCATTGTTCACTATGTTCAGCGAGTTCGGTTTTATCCCAGGCTTTTTCAGATCCAGGCCAGCTGGTCTTGGTGAGTTCCCGATAGAACATCCCCATTGTCTCAGTGTGTGGGTGCACCCCTTGCGGTCCTGAGTTCCTTGCTCATGCTCTCTCTCCTTCTGCTCCTGATTTGTACCTTGAGATTTCTGTCCAGTGCTGCAATGTGGGTCTCTGTCTCTTTCTCCTTTCATCGCCTGATGAAGGTTAATATTCAGGAGGATGCCTATATGTTTTTCTTTGGGTTCTCCTTCTTATTTAGCTTCTCTAGGATCACTAATTATAGTCTCAATGTCCTTTGTTTATGGCTAGAAACCAAATATAAGTGAGTACATCCCGTGTTCCTCTTTTTGGGTCTGGCTTACTTCACTCAGGATAGTGTTTTCTATTTCCATCCATTTGCCTGCAACCTTCAAGAAGTCCTTGTTTTTTACTGCTGAGTAGTGCTCTAATATGTATATATTCCATTCTTTCTTCATCCATTCTTCTATTGAAGGGCATCTAGGTTGTTTCCAGGTTCTGGCTATTACAAACAATGCTGCTATGAACATAGTAGAGCATATACTTTTGTTGTATGATAAGGCCTCTCTTGGGTATATTCCCAAGAGTGGTGTTGCTGGGTCCAGGGGTAGGTTGATCCCGAATTTCCTGAGAAACCACCACACTGCTTTCCAAAGTGGTTGCACAAGTTTGCATTCCCACAGCAATGGATGAGTGTACCCCTTTCTCCACAAACTCTCCAACAAAGGCTATCATTGGTGTTTTTGATTTTAGCCATTCTGACAAGTGTAAGATGGTATCTTAAAGTTGTCTTGATTTGCATTTCCCTGATTGCTAAGGAAGTTGAACATGTCCTTATGTGTCTTTTGGCCATTTGAACTTCTTCTGTTGAGAATTCTTTGTTCAGCTCAGTGCCCCATTTTATAATTGGGTTGATTAGCCTTTTACAGTCTAGTTTTTTGAGTTCTTTATATATTTTGGAGATCAGATCTTTGTCAGTTGCAGGGTTGGTGAAGATCTTCTCCCAGTCAGTGGGTTACCTTTGTGTCTTAGTGACAGTGTCCTTTGCTTTACAGAAGCTTCTCAGTCTCAGGAGGTCCCATTTATTCAATGAGGCCCTTACTGTCTGTGCTGCTGTGGTTATACGTAGGAAGTGGTCTTCTGTGCCCATGAGTTGTAGAGTACTTCCCACTTTCTCTTCTATCAGGTTCATTGTGTTTGGACTGATATTGAGGTCCTTAATCCATTTGGACTTGAGTTTTGTGCATGGTCATAGATATGGGTCTATTTTCATTCTTCTACAGGTTGACATCCAGTTTTGCCAGCACAATTTTTTCCATTGTATACTTTTAGCTCCTTTATCGAAAATCAGGTGTTCATAGGTTTGTGGGTTAAAGTCAGGGTCTTCTATTCGATTCCATTGGTCGACTTCTCTGTTTTTATGCCAATACCAGGCTGTTTTCAATACTGTAGCTCTGTAGTAGAGTTTGAAGTCAGGGATGGTAATGCCTCCAGATGATCTTTTATTGTATAAGATTGTTTTGGCTATCCTGGGTTTTTTCTTTTTCCATATAAAGTTGATTATTCTCTTCTCCAGATCTATGAAGAATTTTGATGGAGATTGCATTGAATATATAGATTGCTTTTTGTAGAATTGCCATTTTTACTATGTTGATCCTCCCAATCCAAGAGCAGGGGAGATCCTTCCATTTTCTGGTGTTTTCTTCAATTTCTTTCTTCAAAGACTTAAAGTTCTTGTCATATAGATCTTTCACTTCCTTGGTCAGAGTTACCGCAAAATATTTTATGCTATTTGTGGCTATCGTGAAAGGTGATGCTTCTCTGATTTCCCTCTCTGCTTCCATATCCTTTGTGTATAGGAAGGCCACTGATTTTTTTGGAGTTGATCTTGTATCCTGCCACATTACTAAGGTGTTTATCAGCTGTAGGAGTTCTTTGGTAGAGTTTTTGGGGTCGCTTATGTATACTATCATATCATCTGCAAACAACGAAAGCTTAACTTCTTCCTTTCCAATTGGAATCTCCCTGATCCTCTTATGTTGTCTTATTGCTATTGCTAGAACTTCAAGCACTATATTGAAGAGGTATGGAGAGAGTGGACATCCTTGTCGTGTTCCTGATTTTAGTGGGATGGCTTTGAGTTTTTCTCGGTTTAATGTTAGCTGTCGGCCTGCTGTAAATAGCTTTTATTATATTTAGGTATGACCCTTGTATCTCTGATCTCTCCAAGATGTTTATCATAAAAGGGTGTTGAATTCTGTCGAATGCTTTTTCAGCATCTAATGAAATGATCATATGTTTTTTTTTCTTTCAGTTTATTTATATGGTGGATTACATTGATAGATTTGTGTATGTTGAACCAGCCCTGCATCTCTGGGATAAAGCCTACTTGATCATAATTGATAATTTTTCTAATGTGTTCTTGGATTCGGTTTGCCAGTATTTTATTGAGGAGTTTTGCATCGATGTTCGTGAGTGAGATTGGCCTGTAATTCTCTTTCTTAGTTGGGTCTTTGTGTGGTTTTGGTATCAGGGTAACTGTAGCTTCATAAAAGGAATTTGGCAATGACTCTTCTGTTTCTATATTGTGAAATACATTAAGGAGTATAGGTATTAGGTCTTCTTGGGAGTTCTGGTAGAATTCTGCATTGAAACCATCTGGTCCTGGGCTACTTTTGCATCAATTTCGGGAAATAACTTGGAGCTCATGCTAAGCTGATTGATATAAGCATGCTTTCTTTTAATTCACTTCAGACTTCCTCATTTGCTCTTAAATAGTCTCTACTCAATATTTTATCTTATTTTATTGTAAATATTATATGCATATTGTATGTATATTTTAAATTTATATGTATATTAATTCCTACATAAAACTGTAGATATTTTGTGGTTACTATCTTTTCCATTTCCTACTCCAACATTTACTCTCTTCTCTCTCTCTCTCTCTGTGTGTGTGTGTGTGTTTGTGTATAAGCCAGAGACACATTTCAGGAAGTCTTTTTTTCTTCCACTATGTGGGTTCTAGGGTTTGAACTCCAGCCATCAGACTTGGCAAAAATTGTCCTTGTCTGTTGAGTCATTTGCAAGTCATATATATGTGTTTGTGTATGTGTGTGTGTGTGTGTGTGTGTGTGTGTGTGTGTGTGTGTGTGTGTGTGTGTGTGTGCTTTCCAATGAAAAAACATCTGATTGCTGTTTTGGAAGATAAAGACTATGATCTTGCAAGGCAAGAGTTTTATTTTTGTGCCATACAAACATAGGGTCTTGTCAAACACACTGTGTATAATGATAAGTTGATAAATATTACTGACTAAAACATTAAAGCCCTGGCATTTTCTCACTGTTCAATGACTTTTCGTGTAATACTTTTACAATATAGAAGCATTCCAAATTTAAGAATCTAGGTAAGACTACTTTCTACTCTCTCAATGTTTCTCAGAGTAGGCAAGATAGGTCAGCAGACAAAGGATCTCTCCAGCCCCTTGGTTTTCTTTCTTACAATAAAATAACTGTGTAAAGTTCACTTATCTTCAGTTATAATTCATATGTCAACATTTACCAATGTATATGTTCATCCTGTTTGCTACTCTCTCTGGCATAAATATTTTAATGATCATCACTTGCTATTAGCAGAAACAATCTTATTTGCTACAATTACTTATGTTGCACAAGTTCTAACAGGTCTTAATAAAGGCCTGTTAATAAAAGCCTGGAGTCAGATATAGGGGAAATTACTGAGAGATCAGAGAGGTGAAGGAGCCAAACCAATCACTTTACCTACTCAACTTCCCAGCTGAAAAGAGACTGAGTTCCTGTTTCCTCCTGACTTGTCACTTCCTCTCTCCACCTAGCCATATCACTTCCTGTGTGTCTGTATAGACCTCCAGACTGATTAGCTAGTGGTTAGCTCCACCCTTCTGATGTTCAAGCAAGCTTTATTTGTATAAACAAGGTATCACCACAGATCTAATTGTCCTGCATGTTCTGTCCCCCAGCTGAGTCCATACATATGTGTCTTCCTAGTAGTCCTGGCTGCCTTTCATTTCCCTCCACAGCAGTTTCTTCCTTGCTCCTTCTGTTCACTTTGCGAATGTCTAAGAGAACAACAGCTTGTCTCACTTAAGCAGCTCTTCTCAGGAAGGTTTCTATTTAGCTTTCTCCCATATTGCTGTTTTCATGGGAATTGGACGAGTACTGTGCCCTGTCAGCTCTTCAGCGGCATATACAATTTTTCAGGTAACATCTACAAATCATTGAGTTAGGTAATGCAGAATTACAGATAAGTCAGGAGACTGTAGAGATTGTCTTATGTTGAGGTCTACATCACTTACAAATCCATGCCTTTACTGACACTCCTCTCTTTCATTGCAGTGGTGCCTCATGTGAAATGCTTAGTGCTTTTCTCTTGTGTGGAATTTAAAGTGTTCTCACCCTGCATCCTTCTACAGTTATTGTCAATGGTGTTGCTCTCACGGACTAAAGAGGATTTTTGCTGATACTGACTAACAACTCACTCACTTGTGAAGTTACCAAGACCCTAACTGATATAAGACTACATCAGTTCTTTTCCCTAGTATCTTTCAAACTCCCCTTCCCCAAAATAAAGAATATTTCAGTGGTAAGGACTTCATGATAGTAAACAACCCTTCTGAGTTCCTAACCAGTTCCTATGCAGTTAGGACCTATTAACAAAGTCATTGATTCTAATAGTTCCATTTCAAACTATAACTTGATTGAAGAATGTTTTCTTTTTCATTTAAATTTGTGTTATATTTTATATTTTCATTTCTACCTCCCCAAATATCTCCAGATCCTTCCTATCTTTCTAGTAACCCAGCTTTAAGTTCTTTATATCTCTCTCTTTCAAAATAACCCCACAAAACAAAAAGCAAGACAAAATGTTCCATAACAAAACAAACCAGAGAAAAAAGTCCAGCAAAAGAAGCATAGAAATTGTTTTCTGTTAACCAGCTACCCTTGGGCATGGAGCCTACACTAGCATGTAGTTGAAATTTTATTGAAGTTCTCTAAGTAAACACCATGTTATTCCAATTGAGGGAAGACATTTACATTCAAAACAATCTTCAAACTTTAGACCACAATCTAAAATAATATGAGTTTTGGTAAAGTTCATTTAGCTCAGAAAAAAATCACTTTGTTCCATTTTAGAAAAATCAGGTTAGTTAAAACAGAAGATCTCATTCAGCATTTAACAGGACCCTCTGAATGAAGAAGATGAAAGAAAAAGTCTATTCTTAGAGGTTATGTAAATCCATGGCTTACTATTTTCTATAACAGTTTTTTATAAAACATTTATCTACTCTTCCTGGATAGAAAATAAATGTAGGAGTATATAGACATTTTCAAGGCTTATGAGCCATACATAATGATACCCAGTTGCCTTGTTATTCCCATATCCATCCATTCTTTATTGACAATTTAATCTTCTGATTCTGACTTTTACACTGTTACCAACTCTTGTATTCATATGTGAAACTCAACAATATACCTGACTATTAAACCACAAGGCCAGCTGACATTTCATGTGTATTTCCAAAGTGTTAGAGGTTGATGCAACCTTTGCAGAGGGAGCTATTCAGTTAAAGGAGAGAGATGACTCACTCTTGAGATTCATTTTCTCAGTAGGCATTCCCATGCCAAAGGTTGCACACATTGCAGAAACTCATTCATAAAGGTTTTAAGGGCCTCATGGATTTAAATAAGAACTAATCTTAATCCCCAACCATCTCCCTTAATCCTTTCCTCTCCCTCAAACAAAAGTCAGTTAAGGGGATTTCTAAGATATTCCAGAAAGTGGATCCTGTATTTCTTCATTATAGTTCAATGTTTACATGAATTACCTAACTCATATTGAACTGAAACTTAAGGTTGGACAGAGGATTCAGATACTATCTATATTTGAGGAGACAAAGGAGATTCTGCCTGGTCCACCTACTGAAAGGTCATCCTGAAAATAAATGCCCAACTTTCTTTTGTTCATGAAATACATAAGAATGAATCAGGAGTTATTCAGCAACATGGAGAATGACATGGCCAATTAGCTATCATAGCTAGCAGGTAGTTCCTGTTGCTATTGGTTACCTCTCTGCATGGGAGCAATTGTAGTTATTGGTAAAGCATTACAGGTTGCAAATGAGATTTTGATGACTTACTTGTGCACATTCTTATTCTATTGACAGCTTATGGCATTCCAGCAAGGCTTGGTGTCTATCTGAAAACAGACTGAGATCTTGTGAAATTCCTTTACTGTGTCCTTCTAAAGTAACTAATATTTAACAAAATATCCTGAATCTCACTACCCTTATTCTTCTCCAATCTTCATATTTTTCATATTTCACTCAAAAAAGTTACAAAAATTTGGAGGAATAAACGCATTAAACAGTAAAATACTTCTATCATAAAAGATATAAACACTTCAGAGAGAAATTATTGGGAAATAGGAGGACCTTCCATGTTCATAAAGCGGCAGAATTAATATTATGAAAATAGTCCTATTATCAAAAGTAAACCATAGATTCAAAGCAATTTACATCATAATTCCAATGACATTATTTGTAGAATAGCCAAAGAAGTCTTGAGCAAAAAGAATTATAATGAGGATATCACAATGCTTGATATCAAACTATATTAATAATCATAATAGAAGATGCAACATGGTGCTGGTGCAAAGCACACCTATAAGCTAGTGGAAGAGAACAGAAGACCCAGAAACAAACATGCAAAGCTACAGCAACCTGATATTTGACAAGATGACAAAAACGCACATTAAAGAGTAGACAGCTTCTTCAACAAATGATGCTGGGGAAACTGGGTATTCACTCACAGAATAATAATACTTGACATTGTCTCTTACCCTGTACAAAAATAATCTCAAAATTGGTCAAAGGCATTATTGAAAGTGTTTTCAATGACTGGAGAGATGTCCCAGTGGTTAAGAGCACAGGCTGTTCTTACAAAAGACATGGGTTCAATTCCCAGTGCCCACATGGCAGCTCACTACTGTCTGTGAATCCAGTCCGAGGGAATCCAGTGCTCTCTTCTGAGTGGAGACAATTCTTCCCATGGTGCATAGACATGCATGTAGATAAAACAACTGTACACATAAATAAATAAAAGATATTTAAATAAAAAGGAAGTCAATGTGTAGATATGGGAAATAAAGCCAATAATGGGGAAAAAAGGGATTGCATGAAAGTCAAAGGCTTCTGTTCAGCAAAGGAAAAAAATTAGCCAAGAGGACTTGCCATAGAATGGGAGTAAATCTCTACTAGCTATACATGTGACAGCAGAGTGCTACATACAATGTATAAGGAACTCAGAAACCTAAGAAAAATAATAACATACACAAGCAAAATGAGCATATAATTTTCAAGAGATTGATTATAAACAGTCATAGGAATACATAAAAAATGTTCAGCACCTTTAGTCATCAAGAAAATGCTAATCCAACGTGCCAAAAAATTCTCTCCTACCCAGAATGCTGGCCATTAAGAAAATGAATGTCAACCAATACTGGTAAGAAAATGGGAGACAGGGAATCCTTGTTAAGTGTTATAAAGAGGGTAAACTAATGCAAAAACTTTGGAAATCAGCATGAAAGTTCTCTCTCTCTCTCTCTCTCTCTCTCTCTCTCTCTCTCTCTCTCCTTTTTGTTTTTCAGTTTGTGGGGACAGGGTTTCTCTATGTAGCCCTGGCTGTCCTGAAACTCACTCTATAGACCAGACTGGCCTCCAACTCAGATCCATCTGCCTCCCAAGTGATTGGATCAAGGGCATGCACCACCACACCTGGCAACATGGAAGTTTTTTTCTAAAACTAAAAATAAAACTAACATTTCCCTTGGAATACATTAAGTAATGATGGTCACCATGTTACAGAGACACCTGTGCATCTCTGCATATTCACAAAAGCTGAGTTATAGAGCCTGCCTATTTTCAGACATTTATCTGTCCACAGATGACTAGAGAATGGAATCGTGGCATATGCACAAAGGACTTTATTCTGCCATAAAGAATTAGATAATTGTTTTGTTGCTGTTGCTGCTTTTCTTTTGCAGGGAAATGAATGGAACTAGAGGTCATCATATTAAAGAAAATAAGCCAGACCCAAAAGACAGATACTGTATGTGTTCTCTCATCATTTTCTATAATATATCTATATAAAATGAAATTATGAGCATGACCATATAAAAAAGGCAAAAGGGCATAGTGGAGGGGTAATAGGGAGAATTTGTAGCAAATATGGACAAAACAAGATTCTCTTTTCTGTTTAGACCGTTCTTTCACCTTTCAAAATATGATCAAGACAATGAAATGGCTATGAAACCTATTGCTGTATATAATAAATATACACTGGTTTGAAAAATCTCTGATGTCTGTTTGTTATAAACAGACAAATTCCTTTCCCATCTCATAGAAGACAGGGAGTACCTAGTCTCTTCATCATATGGAGATAATATGGTTCACTAGTAGATCTAAAAAGTAAAACCCATATTATAGAGCTGTTTATGTCAGTGTTCCTGAGGGGAGCAAAGAAGGAAAGCTATGCCCAAGGCTATCTCAGTCCAATAGACGGCATCTTTTCTCAAGTATTAAATCTCTGACGGATTATTCAGGTGCCTCAGGTTGTAGTGAGCATGAGCACTCATAGTTGTTTTTTTTTTTTCTTTCTGAACTGGGAATAGAACTTGAAAATTCCTGCATTCTAGGCAAGCTCTGTACCACTGGGCAACATCCCCAGCCTTGTGGGAGGTCTTCAATAGGCAGAAGAAAGAAAGGGAAATCACCTGGCTGGTGCTTCAGTTGGAGTTGCAGACCTTCTGTTAACTGGTGCTTCTTTACCCAATTCTGACTTTATGTTGTTTAAAGAACAGAATGGGTGACAACCAATATTGGATGAACAATATCAATTCAAATTGATTAAACAGAGCTGCATTTTAAATTTCTTATGTGGTCAGGGCCAAGTAGCTGACCAGTATTTTTTGGCTGTGTATGATGATTTGTTCTTTAACACACAGAGGTTGACCCAATACTAATATGACATTCATTGGAAGCCATTTTCTAAAACAACTCATATAGTATAATTCAACTGCCAGACCGGCCTGAGAAATAATTCTCCCAAGGAAAGTCATTTCCTTCAGCTTCTGGGTCTGTTGAAATATGACAAACTAACTACCCAGATGTCATCAACACTAAGGCAAAAAAAAAAACCCTGTGTGTTATTGGTCATTTGCACAGTTTTCATTTATGTGGAAGCTTTTCTCTTATAAAGCATAGCTGCAGTGGTTGTAAAATACTATTAGGAAAGGTTATCATGCTCTTGGGGATGAGCAGCTAAGGGTCAGAGTGACAGAAGACCTCAGACTTCTGGCAAAGAGTTCAAAGTGCTGGGGAGATTTGGCCTTTACTCCATTATTGTCATCCTCAGTACTAGAATTAGTGAATGCACTACCAGGAATCCTGAAATCTTGGTTCTCTTAACTGACGGAAATTTGCCAGGAACCAAGGTTCTGTCCCTCAAATGTACTCTTTCAAGAAGCAGTTATCAGGGTTCACAGCTATTTCTTCCAAAGTGAACTATTTCCTGGTAGGGAGAAGAAGAGGCTCACAAAACTTACAAGAAACATCTAAGAACTCACAAGGAATTTATGAGTCACAAGACTCTGCCCCCGAGGTTAGATGAGCAGTAAAAATAGCAAAGGGGAAAGGGAATCCTTTAGGGGAAGTGCCTGCCAGTTGCATAGCAAACTCTCTTGTTTCAGCTTTTCTGAGCCACCACCCATGCTGGGTGGGCTTTTCAAGTGATGCAGATTCCCAAGATACACCAAAGTGATTGTCAGTAATTCCAGTAATCTTATTTGTTCCCCGAAGGAGACTGGGATGGGTTATTTGCTTAGCCTGTCATTTGTATAGGCATCTCCTTGGAAATTTTACCAACTTATATATATTTTTTTTGTAGAAACAAATTGAAGGAACTAAACAAGGGACTTGAAGTTATTTCATAATACTAAATCTTTCTGCAACATATTCCAGAGAAAGAAATAGCATCATACAACCTTTATTCTGGTGATTATATACAAAAGTGCAACCCCATAACAGCCTTTTCCATTTCATTTAAAAGAAGCATCTCAAGAATTGCTAACTAATCATCTGCTTCTTAACTAAAATAATTTGAGTCAGGATTAATATTTCTGTGTAGAGAAAGCTACCTCATTAGAGTAATGCCACAGACTCCAAAAAAATTTCAGTAAACAGCCCACAATACCTGACAAGATCAATCAGTCTGTAGATGTAGCTTTCTGGGGTCTGTACTTACAGTCTACTCCTTCTGTAAATATTGTTATAAGCTGATGCATTTAACTTCATTGTTTTCTGTCAATAGGCCAATTACATGCTAATTTCTACAAAACAAATACAGCTGTTGGATTTGAAGCTAATTTTTTTGTCTAGGACTTCTTTTTGTGGACATTCTTATATAAACAAATGGCTACAGAACATTTCAAAAGTATATTTAGTCTGAAGGAGACCTGTCTAATATTCTTCTGATCTTACTAACTGTAATCCCTTTTAGCAAACTAAATAAATTACTATTTGACCACAACGAAATTAGATGTTTTTATGTGATGCTACTAGAAGTTATCAATCCTTTGTATCTTGAATGTTTTCTAAAGGCTCATGTGATGAAGACATGGGCCTTACTTTGGCCCTATTGAGAGGCAATGAAGCTTCTGAGAAAATGCCAACTGGTATTGAAGTAGGGTCACCTTTGGGCAAACAATAAAAGGGCATTGAGGCATGTAATAAACCTTTTCCTTCTTAACTTGCTTTTGATCTTGGTGACCATCACAATAGCAGAAAGAAAAATAGAATAGGGCAATTGGGCCAGTGACCCCTTCCTGTTCCTCTGCTTCATTGCTGGCATGTGAGGAATAGACCCTTTCTTCCTCATGCTCCCACCATAAGGAACTGTGCTGCCACAAGACCAAGTGTCCATGGACTAATACCACAAGCCAAAAGGAGCCTTCCTTTTGTTTTTGGTTTTGTTTTGTTTTAAAGATTTATTTATTAAGTATACAGTGTTCTGCCTGCAGGCCAGACTGGAAGAGGGCACCAGATCTCATTACAGATGGTTGTGGCCACCACGTGGTTGCTGAGAATTGAACTCAGGACCTCTGGAGGAGCAGCCAGTGCTCTTAACCAATGAGCCATCTCTCCAGCCCGTTCCTTTTAATAAGCACAATGTTTTGTCACAATATGCAAAACATTAAAGAAAAAAATGTCATTGAAAAGTTCACAAAAAAAGCTCAGGGATTTAAAGATTTTTTTGTCAATTTAGGTGAAAATAATCTCTAATTGTAGGATGGATTTTTGCATCTTCTTGCTACTTATTTTTAAGGTATAATGCAGGGAGCCAGTATGTGCAGCCGCCATTACAAGATGGTGCCTGGCTCCTGCAGGGCTGGAGTAAACAACTCCATATAAGGTCTTAGCCAAAATCACTAACTCGAGCATGCTCACTGCAAGGAGCCAGCTTTTTTTTATTGGATTAATTTTTTAATAACTAATTTCCTGAGTTCTTCATATATTTTTTTCTACATCAAAATCAAGAATGACACAATTCCTTTAATTAAAAAAATGAAGGAGAGATGGCTCAGAGGGTAAGAGCATTGCACTTCTTCATATATTTTTAAAATGGATTTATGATAAGCAAAAATCTTTAACCACTCTATAGCCTTGTTATACAAAAGGTTCTCAATTCAGGAGATATAATTTATGGTTTTTCACAATGTTTATGCCACTGAGGCTGTGTTTGAGATGTGGCAAAGTGTGCTTCAAAAATTTTTCTCTGTAAGGTTCAGCATAATTTTTATATGCTGAGGCCTTTGGCTCATTTAAACTTAAGTTTTGTACATGGAGATGGATATGGATCTATTTTCATTCTTCTACATGTTGGTGTCTAATGAGGCCTGCATTATTAGTTAAAAAATGCTTCCTTTTTCCATTTTCCTATCTGCAAGGCAGACTTAAAACTTAAGAGGAGGATAGCTTACAAACTTTTGGTTGGATGTCCAATGGTTAAAGCCCTAGTTATAATAATCTTATGGGAGAATTTGAGCTGCTAGGTAAAATTCTTACAAAAAACAGTTTCCAACAGAGAGCTTAAAACAGCTGCCTAACAGGTACTCAAGCAGATATAAATCATAGGTAGAATATACAATAATCAACAAATACAGTATATTAATTATAATTCAGCTATGGCAAGTGTATATATTAAATGTAAAACTTATTCTACAACAGTTTTATAAAAAATGCTGTTTATGGCTAAATCTCAGTTTTGCCAGTTAAGATATTAAACTCTTAATTTAAAACAGTAGCCTGTCTGGTACAAAAAGACAGGATAGAATCTGGAAAATGGTTTAATAGAATATTGACTATGATCAATGTTTCTTATACTAAATAATAGATTCATTGATAATTTTAAGATTGATTCCTGGACAATTGCCTTTGCTCAATTCAAAGGCAAAAACAATAATCTTTCCCCAGATGATCATTACTATAATTCACACATTTGCTAATGTTATAGCAAAAAATCCCTTAAAGGATTTTATGCAAAATTTATGCAAAATTTTACAGATGGCTCTTCCAATGGAAGAACTGCATATATGGCTAATAATAATAAAAAAATAAACATATGGAGCATAACAAGGCCCCTTCAAAGCAACTCATAGAAGTTGCCAACAGGTCCTGATGCAAACGGATCTGGCGTGATAATACCAAGCTGACTTCTGCTAGGGCAAGGTGGAAAAGCCCTTGCAATGCATTATGAAAAAACCTGACCTATATATATTTGGGGTAGAGGATATGTTTATGCTTTTTTCACAGAAAGAAAAAAAAGGGGGGGTTGGACCTGATGTCATGGCTGCAGACGTCCCACAGAGGGGTTCCAGAGGCATCTGGGAAGAGGTTCTTGGTCTGGCCTTTCCTGTCCCCAAGGAGAGGAGTGCCTGATAACAGAACCTGCAGGGTGTCCTGCCTCTAGAGAGTCCAGGGAGACCCTGCTGAGCTTGCAGGAAATTGGTCTGAGGACTTTGATGTCACCCTGGAGGACCTCAGATGTGCAGTGGTTCTAATCAACTCAACACACGTAGATCTCAGCCTGGCAGAGGGACTGCAGTCCTGGATCTCCTCTGCCTTCTCCTTGTTTAAGGATTGGGTGGGAGTGGGGATGTTTTTTGCATGCTGCATAGAAGGGTGCATGCTGTGCCTATTGTTAATTTGTCGACTTCAGGCTCAGACATCCCGTGATAAGGTGGTAATGCTGCAGGTGCTGGCTGCCCTGGAGAAGGGTGATTCCCGCCAAATTTGGTTATCTGTCCTCAAGAGTCAATAGTGACTGATGCGTAGCCTTTGCACCCTCGCGGAAGTTCTGTCCATTGCACCAAGGAAGGTACGCTAGTCCTTTGGATCTTGTTCCATTGCACTGGAGAAGGAATACCATAGACGCAGGCCTCCCTTGATCGGCCCTCACATCATGAGGTGAAGACCTGATCGGGAATAAGACTTCTGACTTGGCTTTGAGACAAACAAGAAGGGGGAACTGCAGGGAGCCAGTACATGCAGCCGCCATTACAAGATGGCGCCTGGCTCCTGCAGGGCTGGAGTAAACAACTCCATATAAGGTCTTAGCCAAAATCACTAACTCGAGCATGCTCATTGCAAGGAGCCAGCTTTTGAGGCCACCATTACAAGATGGCACCAGGCCCCTGCAGGCTTGGGATAAACAACTCCATATAAGGTCTTAGCTAGAATCACCATCTTGGGCATGCTCAGTGTCCTCAGTGTGCCAGACCTATCAGGGAGTTTGGAGTGGCTGCTGAGACACTTTGACCAATAGGAGGCCTGCATGTACCCCTAGTCCCTATATAAGCAGCTGCAGCTCAGAGTTTGGGGCCCCTCGCTTCCTGCTCTCCCTTCAACCAAGAGGCTCCAATAAAGCGTGATTTGGGAAGAATCCTCATCTGGTGGCTCTTCTTTCCTGCTGGTCAGGGAGTTCGCCGCAGTATAAGGATCTTTTAGTTTGGTAGCAACATAATCTCTCTAACAAGGTTCGACCATACACAACTTACCAGCATGGATAGCATCCTTCTGGGCACCAGTCCCTTAAAACAATCTTAAAAGACTCTGATTGCTTGTGACTGGTAGTAAATGACAGCCAGTATATTACCTGGGAGCAAATAATGGAAGCCAGTGAATCTGTGAAGCCCTCTTTGTCCAATCCCTCTGATTGGACAGACTATTGTACATCCACTTCTCACTGAGATCAGCATTTTTTATGTTTGTTTGGTACTCCTTCTCACTAACTCCCTACTTTTAAAGACTGAAAAGGAGGCTGTGTTTCAATCTATGACTGTTTCATTTCTGTGACTTTCATATATTCAGAGGCTAAAGATTATTGCAGACTTACTTAAACACATTCACTAAATATTTCCAGCAAATCTTGAATGGCAGACACTAAGCCAGACGCTAGATAGGGAGCTGGGGGTTGTGGGCAGGATTGGAAGACTAGTTCCATGTGTTCATTCTCACCATTTATTCTCAACTGAAAGTCATAGGCAAAGTGTTAATTAAGCACAGAAAAAGTGAAGGAAAATCTTATAAATCAGAAATAAAATTATTTAAAAATAGCCAATAACAAAAATCTCACAACAGAATGTCTAGAACTAAAATGTGGGGTTGGGAAGTTTGAAAGTTTCAAAAACAATATCTGCTGTGTATATAAGTGGAGGTGGAAGGTCCTTGGACTCCCTGCAGGGCAGGGAACCCTGACTGCTCTTTGGGCTGATGAGGGAGGGGGAGGGAAATGGGAGGCAGTGACGGGGAGGAGACAGAAATCTTTAATAAATAAATAAATAAATAATAAAATTAAAATAAGAAAAGATTCCCTCCACCAATGAAGTGGGAGATTCTTACTCACTACAGAAATAACTCACTGGATGTCAAAACTTGTCAGCATTAACTCTTGCCCAACTGTGGGAAAAAAAACTTTCATCATTCAGGGGAAGATTACTGAAGAAAGAAGTCACTGCCCTGTATTGAGGGAGGTGGGGACCTTTAAATTGTTTCGCATCTCATCAAGATGATGGTCCATACTTCTGATACAGACATTAAGTGAGAGAAATACCAATGTGAACACTGTTCTCAAAGGAATTTGGCTGACATCTTCAGTTTATAGAGAAGCTAACTAAAGGTTCTTGCGAAGACTCAGTCCTGTTTTCCATTACTAGGATATACACCAAAAGCTCCAAGGAAAGTTTATTTGAACTTGTGATGACAGCATGTCAGCGTGCCACCAAACATGCCCAGCTGTGTCTGCCAAATGTCTCAGATCCATTTAGGATTATTTGTATAAAATTTTTACTTCAAGTATCGTAGTCACGGCAATTCACAGGCTCTTGTCACAACAGGAAGGGCATTTCCTGACTCTGGAGACGTGTGCTCTGCCTAGAATTCAGCTCATGCAGCAAAAGCAGCCAGGATTTGGTAGAAATTGTGTCATTTTACCATTTATAGTCATTTCAACCAAAATTTAAATCCATGGTGGAAAATTGATTAAATGATCCATTTTAAGTGATGTCAGAGCAAGTATTTCTGTAACTTGAAGGCAAATTCATACATAAGGCAAAGAAGTACCTATTTTTTTTTACTATTTTATAATTTGTTTTCTGTATTTTAGTCCTATGAATGAATCTACAAGCAAAATTGTTTTTTAATTACCATAACATTGAGCATGAGCAGCACCCCAGCATAGACTGTTTATGACTTTCAATGCTTCCACTTGTTCTTTTACGAAACCACGGTAAATGTGTCATCTTTGTTGTGAGGCCTGCTTGCAAGTCCCACACACACAGAGAAATGATGTATGCTGAACTGTAGTATTTTCTCAGGATATGAAATATTATTAGTCAAGTGATAGCCTGTAAGTGACAGTGACAACCACCTATTATGTTAAATTCATTGATCCATATGTACTTTATGACATAACTTTATAATATACTAGATGACAGACTTACATGTAAACCCTTACTAAATTGTCACAATACCAGTCTAGCTCAGCAGTTGTGGTCTGCCTTGGAGAACTGATACGGTCATCCTGTTTCCCAAAAGTCAAGATAATACTAACTGAATATCTGAAAGAAGGTATTTAATTACAGTGCTCTCTTTCTTCTTACTCATTTGACAAAAAATAAAACATGGTTCTTTCTAAGTATGTGGCCATAAGTAATTTTCCTCCAATGGAACCAACATCATGTGAAACAAATGAGATGGCCACAGTATGCACAAATTTGCTTGAATACCACAAGAGACTTGGACAGCTGTTGTCTATGTTCTTTCCTCTTGGGTCCTGGGAGAGATGCCAAGATCTGGATGCTGTATAAAATCTTCAGAACAACAAAGACATTCACAGCTTGATATGCCCTAGAACAGTTCTCACCAGAAGGCAATGGGATCTCTGACCCCACAGTGGTGGAAGATCCAGCCTGGTGCCACACTGGACACAAATGTAGTCCTAGTGTCTGGGGATATCCTCTTATATAGGCCTGGCCACCTGCTGGAAAGCAGTGGGGTAATCTGTGCCCATTGGTTTCTTCTAACTTTAGGGAGTGGGTTCCTTATAGCTGTTCAATACCTGAATCTTTCCTTTGTACTTCTTCCTATTTTAGAATCAGTGAGGAATTTCTTTTCACATTCTGCCCCATCAGAAGCTGCTAAGTCAAGGTAAGTGATTTATCCTGCAGTATCCATAATATATAGGCAACTCTAGGGGACAGTGGTATCTAAACTCTAAATGTTTCATGTCTTTCCTTTTCATCCACAACAATAATCTCATTTTCTGAATCCTATGTGAAGAGAATTATGCAATAAACTGAGGTAATAGGCTCTCTTACTACTTTTTTGAGAGAAACTTCCTGGTGTTGGGTCATAAATAAATACCCCAAGGTATTACCACCACCCTTAGATTCCTTCATGCTCCCTAGACTCACTATGCTACAGACTCCTTGGTCTTTCTTATGTAAGCAGATAGATTGCTTATATAGATAGAGGTGAATATGTTCATCTCAGTTTCTTTAACAATCAGTCATCAACTAGTGATCCTGATCTTCCTAAAAATCTGTCATCGGCTAGAGATCTTGCTCTTCCTTGTTTGCATTGTGTCTGCTATGAGAGTGATTTGCAGCTTTTCCATCTTCTCATTTGATAATCTTTTTTCACCCAATATATCTTCTCATATCAACAACTAGGGTGAAAAATAAGGTCATTATCATTCTCCTGACAAACATACAGTCATCATTTATTGTTCTTGCTTTAAAACAGTTCTTTAACTCCTTATTGCTATGTAAGGAGCTCCTCATGATTTAGACCCAGATAAGTCTCTCTGCCTCCCTGCTTGGCAACCCTGTTCAATTCTTTCACATATATAACCATCAGGCTGCTAAGCTGTGCATAGCATTCCTCTATGTCTTTTCTTTCTGAATCATTTGCTACAATTTCTCAGTTTCTCCCTGGTATATCCGAGTGTATATTCAGGGCTTATCTTGTCTCTGGTGCACATGACAAGCACCTCTCTCTGTATGTAACTTTCTGCTGTGTATGTTTTGGGTAAAATATATGCTTGCTCCTGTGCTCATTGCTACTCCAATGACCAGTGCTTATAGTGATGTTTCAGCGGGACTGGAGAACAGTCAATAAAAGAATCGTGAGTTTAAAGTGTTTAAATTAGTGATGAGACTAAAATCTGACTTTCTTTGTCTGTGGGAGAGTGACCCTAGTGGTTGATTTTATGACTCAGAAAGACCTGATCTTCAGTGTAATTCTGACTGCATCCTTCTTTAATTAGGAACTGTTACTTTATGTGCCTGGACTACTAATTTATGTTAAAGATTTTACCTCTGAAATGGATCTTAATCTCATTTGTATCAAAACTGTCTTTGAGGTCACTGCCACCTTCTCCTAAAGTCTGTGTCACTGCTCTTACTTCTGTCTCCAGAAAGTTCACTTTGAAATGATAGTTATTTTTCTATGATGCAATAGTGCCTGGCCCTTTAACATCTGCTTGCCTCTCATTGCATTTAGGCCACTCTCTATATTTTTTTCTTGAGCTTTTGGGTCTTGTCTACTGGATCATACCTACCTTCTCACCACTTCCTAGCTCCTCTTTTATCCGCCACAGTGTAACAATAGGGGTCTCCTTTTAGTTGGAGCCTCTGCCATCTAAGGTCCTCAAAGAGCTGATCCTTGAATCCTCTGCTCAAATGTTACTTCCTCAGAGGTCAGAGGAATATCTCCAGATCATGTGCTTTTACTTTATGGCTTTTAATCTTCTTTAAAAATATCTAAAATTTTAAAATACATTTCTATTTTAGTGTAGTTATTATACTCCCCACCCGAAAACTCTGTCTTTGTCCTCAGAAACTGGAAGCCCACTGACCAGGGCCCCACCTTTCTGTTCCTCACAACTTAACTGGATTACAGCAGTTACACCTCCCCAGAACTGATCTAGATTCATCTTTACTGCTTTAATATGGAGCAAAGCCTCTTCCACACTAATTGTCATTTACACTTTATATGAAACACCACTTGCTTGATGTCCCAATTTCATTATAATCCACTGAACGCATATTAATATTTGTATTAAACTAGAGAGGAAAATGGGTTTCAAAGAGAGCATGATTTCAAGGACATAAAAGTCTTGGGAGTCCAATGAAATCCAGAGATTTCACAGGTATGAGCCTGACACTCCCCGTGCCTCGTGATGGCATACAACTCATATTGTGGCTGGCCTTTTCCATCTCCACCAGTATAGAAGAAAAATTAAGCCGGGCGATGGTGGCGCACGCCTTTAATCCCAGCACTCGGGAGGCAGAGGCAGGCGGATCTCTGTGAGTTCGAGACCAGCCTGGTCTACAGAGCTAGTTCCAGGACAGGCTCCAAAGCCACAGAGAAACCCTGTCTCGAAAAAACCAAAAAAGAAAAAAAAAGAAAAGAAAAATTAAGCAGGTGGCATGTGAAGGTCACCCAGCTGCAAAGAATAACCCCAGACTGTGAGCAGACGACAGCACAGGAAAGCCAGTGCACCTCTTGAAACTGGCAGCTGTAACACGAAGTGGGCTTTGCTAGCTTGCTTTGGAGGTATTTGTGGAGGCACTGGAGGATATTAGACAGCACACGACTTTAGGATTAGAATTGAATACAATTCTTTTCCTCCTCTCGGCGAGAACATAGAAGTGAACTTAACAGCTCTCTAATAACTCATCATTAAAATAAAGTAAGAGGGTACAGGTAAAAATGCTATGTAGGAAATTGAGATAGAGTTTGGTATATGATAAGTATGTCACATGCATGTACCTAATTAATAATATGCTGTTAACAAGCAACTGTTACTGCTGTTGGTATGCAAAGAAGGCAGGAATGAAAGATGTTTAACAGACCATGGACTCTGACCAAATGATTTTTTTTTTCTCTCAGAAGAGCTAAATCCTGTGTGTTTGATATGGATTTGGAGAACCAGACACAGGTCACCCATTTCATTCTGGTGGGGTTTCCTGGGAGCTTGAGCATGCGAGCAGCAGTGTTCCTGATGTTTCTTGTGGCCTATATTCTGACTGTGACTGAAAACGTGATCATCATCCTACTGGTGCAGCAGAACCGGCCACTGCACAAGCCTATGTATTTTTTTCTGGCCAACTTGTCTTTTCTGGAGACCTGGTACATCTCTGTGACTGTGCCCAAGCTTCTGTTCAGCTTCTGGTCCTTGAGTAACAGCATCTCCTTCACCCACTGTATGATACAGCTTTACTTCTTCATTGCACTTATGTGTACGGAATGTGTTCTTCTGGCTGCCATGGCCTATGACCGGTATGTGGCCATCTGCCGCCCGTTGCACTACCCCACCATCATGAGCCATGGGCTCTGTTTTCGCCTGGCTCTTGGTTCCTGGGTCATTGGCTTTGGCATCTCTTTGGCAAAGATCTACTTCATCTCTCGTCTGAGTTTCTGTGGTCCCAATGTCATCAACCACTTCTTCTGTGACATCTCTCCAGTACTTAATCTCTCCTGCACAGACATGTCTGTTGCAGAATTGGTGGACTTTGTCTTGGCTCTGATCATCTTCCTCTTCCCCTTATCAATCACTGCTCTGTCGTATGGATGCATCCTGGCCACTGTGTTACGCATGCCAACAGGAAAGCAAAAAGCCCTTTCCACCTGTGCTTCCCACTTCGTGGTGGTCACCATCTTCTACTCAGCCACTATTTTCATGTATGCCCGACCCCGAGCTATTCACGCCTTCAACATGAACAAAGTCATTTCCATCTTCTATGCCATTGTCACCCCAGCCCTCAATCCTTTCATTTACTGTCTAAGGAATCGGGAGGTTAAAGAAGCTCTGAAGAAATTGATCAGTTGCCAAGCTATTAGATCTGACTAATCTATTATAACTGATTGGAAAGAAAAGACTACCTTCTCTGTGTTCCTATATCCTTTCTCTTCCAATACGTTAGCTAAAAATTGGTGATATTAATATGATTACAACATGTCCACACCAAGTTTGGACCCTTGTATGTATTTATGCATGAGAACTGTACTTTAATGACACACACACTATGTAGATGTCTATAAAAATAATTCTCTTTGAATCTAATCCAACATAGAGGTTATAAGGTTTTAGAAAATTAAGCTAAACAAAGGTGTGGTATTGTACTGTGTGGCTTGGCCTGATTTGGGTCCTATAAACATGAACAGTTCTGAGGTTAAAAGATTTCATGGTGACCTTGATTTCCCAGTTATGTGACTTACAAAGGAAGCAGCTTCCTCAACAATCCCATTGTCTATGTGCATTGATGACAGAGTCTATAAGGCAGATCCTCATAGCCTTCCAAATCCTTTTTCTAACACTGACTTCTTTGTGTAAGTACTACTTCTTGAGTAGTACTTTTTGCCAGAGAATGCTTTTATAAATTTGTGAGTGAATTGTACATTACGTAATCATATCTTGTAGTCTGATACAACTTATGCCATTGCTTTTTCTTGAAGTCCATAATTCCCTTCAGAACATTTGTTTATATCTTTTGATTGACGAATGCAAGGTAAATGATGAATAAATCTCAAAATATATTCAATGTGGATCAACTAGCCTTATTAGTCCCCTTGTCTTCTAAACCCAGTATTTTCTAATTTATCCTCTTCCTCTTTTTTCCTTTCACAACTTGTACACAGGTACAGGTAACAACACAATTTTAATGATTGACATGGATTTTCTTTTTGTGACATCCCACATAAGACCTTTTCAATTAATGCTAGAGATATGCTCTGTTTCACAGGCTTGCCAATAGTGAAGGGAGTTCCACTGTAAGCTACATTCAACATAATGGCTCTAGAGGTCAGAATTTATTTTTTCTTATGAGCAGTTTTACACAATAATATTTATTATACCAGTTACAACTTTTACCAAAGTGCAAAAAACATTTGAAAGTAAGGAGTATTTAGGTGGGATTTCCTCCCCATTTTACAAACATCCAGAACAGATATTCACAGAAGTAAACAATATTTTCCCCAAATTATTGATGTGCAAAGGTCGAAAGCCCAGGTCGCTTGGTTCTGAGCTCTGGGTCCTTCCTCTAGTGCCTGAGTCTCCCAAAGGAAAACAAGCTTCTTCAGAGGCCAGGTGTGCAGAAGCTAATTGCAAAGGGACTGAGTAGATAATGAACTTCTACAGCGGGAGGCAGCTAGTAAAATAGAGTGGACAAATGTGAAGCCCAGATCTTAGAAAAAGCAAGGAACAAAGAAAAATAGGCACGTACTTCACTTTAGGAAATAATGTGCAAAAGCAAATGGTGTTCACAGAGAAACGATTTAGTGTCAGCTTCTGGATGTATTTCCTTTCCCGAGTCAATAAAATGTAGCTGTTAGTGTCTTTAAACCCCGAGTATATAAAAGAAATTATGTTCTGAATAATTCATATGAACCAAACTATCAGGGTACAGTCCAAAGGGAATAGTAAATGCATGTCTGAAACATAGGCAAAAAACTCCTGTAGAGATCAGAAAACCAAACCAGAACAAAGCAATAAAAGTTACAGGCCATAATCTAAATTTTTGCTCTGGATGTATTTTTACAGTGGGACCTTGAAAGAACTGTTTATACTTTCTGGAACACTGATTCCTTATATACAAAACAGGAATGATTATGTTTGCTCTGCTTGGCTTGAACAATGATTGTGAGGCACATCTAGTATGATTTAAAGGCCTTGACTATTCATTGCCTGGGATAGTATAAGATCTAAGAAAGTGTCCTTTGATTGGGACTTTCATGGAGAAATGAGCAAGAATGGGTGTGTTATTTCACCTGTCAAAACTATTTTATACACACGGATTATGTCTGTGGACATAACCTGGGAGATGGCAAAACCAAGGGAGTGTCTGTTTGTTTATGACTTCCATGATTTTTAAGTAATAGAGAGGGTATGATGGGATGGATTTTATTAAACTGTATTGCAAAGAACAAGTGAGAATTAGTAATGCATCCTTGACCTCTTTGTGAAAAAAATCCCTAATGACATAGCAGGAAATTACAGGGTACAATTCAGAGTAATATAGTCTACCTCAACAGAAAAAAATACAACTCTGGGAAGTTTAATAGGTAAATTATGACAAAACAAGCTATTTGCAATATGCGACACAACACTTTTTCTGTCTTTAATGCCCTGTGACAATAACACTTAACTCTTTAAATTATTGCCCACGGAATTGAGAAGTCAAAGAAGCTAGTTTATTGTCAGATTACTGGATCTGACTAGTATGATACGATTCATTAGAAAGAAATGATTGGCTGCTTGTTTTTGATATCCTTTCTCCTTCAGTGGCCTAACTAGACATTGATGGTGTCAATATGATGTTGTTATATTTATACAAATTGTGGACCCTCATGTTTATGTGTTCATGTGGTTTGAACTCTAAGGAAACACACACACACACACACATACACACACACACACGCACACACATTGTAGATACCTAGAGAATGAGTTCTATTTAACTCTAATCCAACATGGAGTGTCTAAGATTTTAGGGAAACTCATAACTAAGTAAATTTGGGTAAGAGGTAGGCGTATGTGTATAGGACCGCTTCAGAAAGAAAGAAAAAAAGAAAATTTCTGAGGTCAAAGTTAATGTTCTGTGCTTTCTGGCCCATCTGTCAGCCCATGGAAGAACACCAGCTTCCCCAACAATGCATTTTGCCAGACTGCTGTATTAACGTGAGTTTATAGTGGGTAAAAATGATACAAGTCTTGTGGCCAGTTGACACAGAAGGCAAGCTCTGAAGTTATGGTTATCACCAAACAAATTTATAAAGATTTTTATAAAATTAAAAATAAACAAATTAATTTTTCACATATTTTATGAATAAAAATAAATCTTTAAAAATATAATAAAAACAAAAATTTTTCCTGTTGCATAGAAGACTGAAGACATGGTTTTATTTAAAAATATGATTCTACTCAGGGAGACTGTTTGGTTAGTTAGGGTGCCTGTTTCCATCTGCTCTTGTTACCTTTTCTTTCTAAGTCATACTAGATTTTCTTTTCTTTTTTCATTTATTGAAAATAGATTAATTTTCCAAAAATAATATGTAGTAATTATGATTTCCCCTCCTTCTAATCCTGCAAGTTCCTTTCCACACCTTCCCTCCCATCTAGATCAATCCCTTTCTTTCTCTCATTAGGAAGCAAACAGACTTCTAAGGGATAATAATAAAATAACATTTAATATAATAGTCTAAAACAAAAATTAACACACTATAATTGGACAAAAAGAAGAAGCAGTAGTAAAGGAACCCAAGAAATGGTGCAAGAAACAGCTGTAGAAACAGAGAACTAGCTGGGCAGTGGTAGCTCATGCCTTTAATCCTAGCACTTTGGAGGCAGAGGTGGAGGATCTCTGTGAGTTCGAGGCCTGCCTGGCCTACAGAGTTAGTTCCAGTACAGTTAGACAAAACTTGTCTCGAAAAAACAAAAAGAGAGATAAAAAATAAAAGAAAAGAAACTTGTTTGCTCACTCAGGAGTCACCTAAGAACACTAAACTGGAAGTCATAGTATACATTGACAGAATTTTGTATTTTATATCTCTGCATCTCTGGGATGAAGCCTACTTGATCGCGGTGGATGATCTTTTCGATGTGTCCTTGGATTAGGTTTGCCTGTATTTTATTCAGTATCTTTTCACCAATGTTCATGCAAGAAATTGGTTTGCAATTCTCTTTCATTTTTGAATCTTTCTGTGGTTTGGGTGTCAGGGTGACTGTGGCATCACAAAAAAAAATTTGGCAATGTTCCTTCTGTTTCTATTTTTGTGGAATAATTTGAGGAATCGTAGTATTAGCTCTTCTTTTAAAGTCTGGTAGAATTCTGCACTAAAACCATCCAGCCCTGGGCTTTTTTGCAGGGTGGAGACTTGTAATGACTGCTTCTATTTCTTTAGGGTTATAGGTTTGTTTAAAGTATTTGATCTTGATTTAGTTTTGGTATGTGGTATTTGTCAAGAAACTTGCCTATTTCTTTTAGATTTTCAAATTTTGTAGAGTATGGGTTTTGAAATATGACCTAATGATTATCTGTTGTGGGAGTGGCAGGGCTGCGTCCCCGGCACCCAGCCACCTGCATGGCTTATGACCCAAAATAATTACACAGAAACTGTATTCTTTTAAACACTGCCTGGCCCATTAGTTCCAAGCCTCTTATTGGCTAGCTCTTACATATCGATCTAACCCATTTCTAATATCCCTGTAACACCACGAGGTGTCTTATCAGGGAAGATCTTAACCTGCGTCTGTGTCCAGTAGGAGAATCATGGCGACTCCTTGATTCAGCTTCCTTCTCCCAGCATCCTGTTCTGTCTTCTCTGCCTACCTAAGGGTTGGCCTATCAAATGGGCCTAGGCAGTTTCTTTATTAATAAGAAATCACTCCCACATCAATTATCTTGATTACTTCAGTGTCTATTGTTAGGTCTCCCTTTTTGTTTCTGATTTGTTAATTTGGATATTATCTCTCTGTGCCTTGTAGTTAGTTTGGGTAAGGATTTGTCCATCTTGTTGACTTTCTCAAAGAAACAACTCCTTGTTTCAGTGAGACTTTGTATTGTTCTCTTTGTTTTTATTTTACTGATTTTAATTCTGAGTTTGATTATTTGCTGTTATCTGCTCCTCTTGGGTGTGTTTGCTTCTTTTGTCTCTAGAGCTTTCAGTGTGCCTTGAAGTTGCTAGTATGTGATTTCTTTAAATTATTTATTAAAACACTTGGTAATATGAATTTTCCTAAGCACTGCTTTCATTACATACCATAAGTTTGAGAATGTTGTGCATTCATTTTCATTGAATTTGAGGAAGTCTTTAATTTCTTTCTTTATTTCTTGCTTGTCTTTGCGGTAATTCACCTGAGCTTTGTTAAGTTTCTATGAATTTGTATGGTTTCTATAGTTTGCATTGTTGTTGAATTCCAACTTTAATCCATGGTGATCTGACAAAATGCAGGGAGTTATTCTAATTTTTTGTGTCCATAGAAACTTACTTCATGACCAAGTATGTGACCAATTTCGGAGAAGGTTCCATGAGGAGGATTTTTCCTTTGATGAATATGAAATGCCCTTCTCCATCTCTTTGAATCAATTTGGGTTTGGAGTGAAATTTGTTATGTATTAGGATAGCTATATCAGCTTTGCTCTTAAGTTTGTTTGATCTGAAAATCTCTTTCCAACCCTTTATTCTGAGGTAATATCTATTTTTGATGTTGAGGTACATTTCTTGTATGCACCAGAATGATGGATCCTGCTTTCATATTTATTCATTCAGTCTGTTATTTTACTGGTGAATTGAGTCCATTGATAATGAGAAATATTGTCTTAGAGTACTTCTGTTTCTATGAAGAGACACCATGACCATGACAACTCTTATAAAGGAAAACATTTAATTGGGGTGGCTCACTTACAGTTTCAGAGGTTCATTACATAATGATCACAGCTTGAAACATGGCTATGTGTAGGCAGACATGGTGCTGGAGAAGTAGCTGAGAATTCTACATCTGTGGGCAACAGGAAACCACTGAGACAATGGGCAGTATCCTAAGCACAGGAAACCTGAAAGCCTGCCCCACATCTTCCAATAAGGCCATACCCACTCCAACAAAACCACACCTCCAAATAGTGCCATGAGAAATATGGGGGCTAATTACTTTCAAACTATCACAGATATTAATGACTAGTGATTCAAGTGATTGTTAATTTCTGTCATTTTGTTGTTGTTATTGGTGGTGGTGGTAGTGGTAGTATGTATATATGTTTCCATTTGTTGGACTTTGATGGTTTGGGATTATCTATTGCCTGTGTTTTTATAGGTTCAGTTAACTTCTTTGGGTTGGAGTTTTCCTTCTAGTATCTTTATAGTGTTGGATTTGTAGATAGATACTGTTCAAATTTGACTTCATCATGAAATATCTTGTTTTCTCCATCTATGGTTGCTGTGGGAGCTCCTTCAGCTCCTTCAGCCAATAGCCTTTAAGAAACCAACCCACTTGGGAATGGTCTCTTATACTATAAATGCATCTGCAAAGCTTGTGCTCACTCTCTTGCTACTGGCTCTCACTTCTGGCTGCTAGACTCTATTCCTGTTCCCTGTTTGTGTAGAGGACTGTGATCTAGAACAGTGATCTGTGAGTCTCCCCTAAATAAATAACCCTTTATTATATGTAATTTGGAGCTAATGCGGGGTTATTCTGTATCTTCTGCCATCATCTTGTGTCCAAATGTGGGGATTAGTCCACACTTTTTGGGATTGGTCCCCCAGCTGCATTGGGCAATGACTTTCCTGCCTCTGGCTCTAGCCAGCCCTCAGAAGCAGCATGCTGCTGCTTAGCCTTCCCCAGCTTGCAACCCACACAAGTTATATGCCAACCCATACACTGCTGCCTGCAATCCTCACAGTGTATATACTCTGCAACTCACAATGATGGAAAACTTTGGGTTTTCTCTTTTTCCTGGGCCCCAACTCTTAAAATCATTTGATCGCCTTAATAACTGCTCTTAATTTGTTAAACAAAGCATATTTTTCAGTACCTAAGTAAACACCATTTGCTGTATGTTACTGCAAGTGTTTCTGGGCCATGTGTTTGCAATTGCAACATCTGCTGATTGAAAACGATTATTGCACTTACTCAAATTCATTGTAATTGCCTTATGACAGGAAAGATCAGAAAAACTACAAAAAAATGACTGATAACATCCATGAGTTCAATAATTATTTTGCTTATACTATGGAAGGTATTCTGCAAGACTTACATGATTTTTCTTCTACATCCCTTTGATTCTAGGAATTAGCTTTGTTTTTAATATTATCTCATTTTTTTTAAAAAAGTTCAATTCTACAGAGAAGGGTAGGATCAATTTGAAAAAATTATCTGAAAGAATCTGTGCTGTTGAATTTAACTACTGGAATCTGTTTAAAAGTTATGATAGATTAATGGATAAGATATCTCTTCAGGAAGGTATATGCACACAGTCAAAATTATGTTCAAAGAGGAAATATTATCTTCACTGGACAAGTTTCATACATTGAAATCCTCAGTGAGGACATTAGAACAGAACACTGGACAGGGGATTCAGACTTTACAAAAGCCAGTAGTAAAAAGACTTGAAAAGATTGAGGAATTTATTGAAGTTGATGAGCAGGGACAGAAGGTACAATGACAGGATGTAGCTTCATCAGTATGTGCCAGACCAAGGCATGATTTACACAGAGTTTCAACTACATATTTGGTAATTTCCTCAGAAAGACTATCTGGCACAAAGTACCCTAAGGTGATCAAAGAATATGTATGGAAACCAATATGTATGAGAGATCTAAAAGAAATAAAACTAACAATAGTTTTTTTAATGGGCTACATTCACCATTTGTCAGGGAAATGGTGGAAACGTGAGCTTCAAGCACTAAAGATACCCCACACAATAAGCTTCAATTAATCTTAGCTTTCCTACAAAATGGACCTCTGCTGTTTTGGAAGTGTTATTGGAGAAAAGAGGCAAAAATTTTAGAGCAACAGGGAAAGCAAACTTGAGACTTCCCAAGATCAAATTCTTGGTGAGGTGATCCTCAGGAACAGGCTCACTATGAGGAACACACCTTGCTCCTATGTAGCACAGCAGCTTTGAATTTTTGGGACAGGATTCAGAACCAAAAAAGAGGATTGAATCATATATTAGGGTTAAACATGGCCAGAGAGACCCCTTTTAACTACGTCTTACAAAGATTAACTAAGGTTGTACAAGTAGGAGTAACAGACACTGAAGCTAGATGTGTACTAATTGAATCCTTGGCTTTTGAAAATGCCAACATAGAATGTAAGAAAATCCTTGGGCCTTTAAAGATTAGATCAGCATCCATGGGTTAATAAATCTTGCATACAATGAATGAACATTGGATTATAGTACTGAGGCATGCGTAGAAGAAGCAATTTTCAAAGGTATGAGGAGACACCAAAACGCCAAATATTTAATTGTGGAAGAATAGGACATCTTAGAAGAAACTATAGATAAGAAATTCCTAGGAATAATATCTCCTCTAGGAATTGCAAGAATAGGAGGATTCAGCTTTCTGGTATATGTAGGAGGTGTGGCAAAAGCCAACAATGGACTATTAAATGTAGGTTGTCAAAAGACAGACAAGGCAACCTGGTACCAACACAAAACTCCTTCGGGGACTTCTCACAGGTCACAATGTCAAACAAGGTCCAGTCATTCCCATTCACTGTGGAGAACATGTCGCACCAGGAAAATTAAACAATCTAGTGCCTATTGTTAAAAAAAAAAACATACTCTTCTGGATGATAGAATAGACTTGGAGGATGAGTCATAAACTCTAGTAGGAAATAGGAAACATATATTTTGATAGATTTTTCTATAATAATCAAAGACCAAAGCTGAAAGTGCATATAAATGACATTATAATTAAGGGATTACTAGACACAGGTATGGACATGACTATCATTACTCGAGAATCATGGCATCTAGATTGGCCTATTCAAGAGGCAGATATTCAACTCCTAGGAATTGGAATCCTGTCTCAAGTAAAACAAAGCACAAGGTGGGTTGAATGCATAGAGACAGAAAGACAGAAAGAAAGGCTGAGCCCATATATGGCTAATATTGCGTGAGTTTATGGAGCCTGTTTATTTTATACTGATGCAAATAAATCAGGAGAGGAAGATTACAAATCACAAGAATGAAGTAAGGTGGAACAAAACCCTTATAATTCTGTCAAAAGTACTATTCTCATAGTACTAAGGAATTTTAAAAAATTTCTAAATATAGTTACTTATCAGTATTCACACTTTTATTAGAAGTTATGGCCATCATGGGTATACCTGGCCAAATAAAGACAAAAATGGTCCAGCATATGTTTCTAAAAAATCGAACAGTTTTTTGCTTATTATAATATAAAGCATATTACAGGTATACAAAATAATTCTACAGGTCAGGAAATTATAGAAAGATTAAATAAAACTTTAAGGGTTATGCTTAACAAACAGAAAAGGATGGAAAATAAGCTCAGAAATAGATTGCATAACATTTTGTTAACCTTGAATTTTCTTAATGCTATTGAGAAAAGAACAACAGCAGCAGAGAGACATTGGATAATAGAACAAACTTCTAAATATATCAGCAATGAATATGGTTAAACAATTGTCTTTGTGGTACAATGAAGTATCATGTGAGTATATGCCATTCAGTGGTATAGCTGGATTTTGAGGTAAGTCAATTCCCATCTTCGTAAAGAACTTCCACACTGATTTCATAGTGACTTTACAAGTATGAGCTCCTGCCAGCAATGGATGAGTGTTCTCTAATTCCGTATTTTTGCCTTCATGAGCCATCACTTGTTTATTGATCTTAGTCATTCTGATGGGCGGAAGATGAAATATCAAAGTAGTTTTGATTTGCATTTCTTTGGTGACTAAGAATATAGAGCATTTCTTTAACTTTTTCTTATCCATTTGATTTCTCTTTTTTTAAAATTTCTTGTTTAAATCTGTACACTATTTTTAAATTGAGTTATTTCTTTTCTTAATATCTAATTCTTTTAGTTCTTTATATATTTTGGATATTATCCTTCTATCTGTAGGCTGCTTCTTTGTCTAAATGATAGTGTTCTTAGCAATACAGAAGCTTTTCAGCTTCATGAGATCCCATTTATTAATTGTTGATCCTAGTGTCTGTGCTACTGGTGTTCTATTCAGAAAGTCTTTTCCTGTACCAATGTGTTTAAGTTTTTCCTCTTCTTCTTCCATAAGGTTCAGTGTATCTAATTTTATGTTGAAGTGTTTGATTTCATTTGGAGAGGAGTTTTGTGCAGGGTGATAAGTATGGTTCTTCTACATGCTATGAGATAATGCTTTTGTACACTGTAAAGATTTATCACTCTTATTGGTTTAACAAAACACTGATTGGCCAGTAGCCAGGCAGGAAGTACAGACAGGGTGATCAGACTAAGAGAATTCTTGGAAAAAGAAAGACTCAGTCTGCAGTCATCACCCAGATGCAGAGGTGACAAGATGAGAATGCCTCACTGAAAAAGGTACTAAGACACATGGCTAAACATAGACAAGAATCATGGCTTAATTTAAATTGTAAAGGCTAGTTAATAATAAGCCTGAGATAAGAGGTAAATCAGTATATAATTAACGTAAGCCTCTGTGTGTTTCTTAGGTACTGAACTGCTGCAGTACCAGGTAGGGGAGAAATCTCTGTCTACACTGCTGTCAAATTTGACGAACACCATTTGTTGACCATATGCTGTCTTTTCTCTAGCATGTATTTCTTTCTTCTTGATCAAAAATCAGGTGGTCATACTTATATGAATCTTTGTCTGGTTATTCTATTCAATTTCACTGATCAACATACCTGTTTTTCCTCCAATACCATGTAATTTTTATTTCTGAAACCATGTACTAAAATAACAACTTTTTTTAAATATTTATTTATTTATTATGTATACAATATTCTGTCTGTATGCCTGAAGGCCAGAAGAGGGCGCCAGACCTCTTTACAGATGGTTGTGAGCCACCATGTGGTTGCTGGGAATTGAACTCAGGACCTTTGGAAGAGCAGGCAATGCTCTTAACCACTGAGCCATCTCTCCAGCCCCAAAATAACAACTTTTTATTATTCAAGATTGTTTAAGATATCCTTGATTTTTAATTAAGTTTCCGTATGAAACTGAAAATTATTCTTTCAAGATATGTAAAGATGTGTGTTGGAATTTGAATGGTGTTGCACTGAATTTGAAGATTGCCTTTGGTAGATGGCCATTTTTACTACTTAATCCGACTTACCCATGAACATGTGAGATCTTGTCATATTCTGATAAGAATATTCCCATTTTCTTAACTTTCTTCAATATCTAAAGTTTTTATCATAAAAATCTTTCAGTTCTTGGTTATAATTACCCTGAGATTTTATTTGGGGCTATTATGAAAGATGTTTTTTCCCTTATTTCTTTCACAATCAATTTGTCATTTTCACATAGGAGGGCTTTCAATATTAGTTGAGTTAATTTTGTATCCAACTTCTTGCTAAAAGTGTTTATCAGCTGTAAATATTTCCTGGTAAATTTTTAGGGTCACTTAGTATATTATCATATCATCAACTAAGAAAGATACTTTGACTTCTTCCTTTGTATTTGTATTTCCTCAATCTCTTTCAGTTTTTCTTATTGTTATAAGACTTCAAGTGCTATATTAAATAGGTTTGGAGAGCATAGACAGCTTTATTCCTAATTTTAGTAGAACTGCTTTGAGTTTCTCTCCATTTAAGTTGATGTTGACTTAAAGGCTTGCTCTAAATTGCCTTTATTATGTTGAGTTATGTCCCTTGTATCCCAGATCTCTTCAGGACTTTTATCATAAAGCAGTGTTGAATTTTGTTGCAGGCCTTTTCTGATTCTAATGAGAGGATCATGAGGTTTCTGTGTTTGAGTCTGTTATATGATGGATTACATTGATTGACTTAAGGCTATTGAACCATCCCTGAATCTCTGTAACGAACCCTACTTGATCACAATGGATGGTCTATATGATGTGTTCTTGGATTTGGCTTGCACAAACTTTCTGTTGTTTCTGTTATTGTTTATATTCATCTTTAATCTGTGGTAGTGTGATAGGATGTAGGGAGTTATATTACTTTCTTGTATTTGTTGAGACTTGTTTTGTGTTCAAATATGTGAAGCATTTTGGAGAAAGTTCTGTGAGGTGAAGATTATAAAGTATATTATTTTGTGTTTGGATGAAATGTTATGTAAATATCTCTTAAATCCACTTGGTTTATAATGTCAGTAGGCCATATTTCTTGTTTGGAAGAACTGCTTGATGGTGGAGTACTAAAGTCTCCCACTAATAGTGTGTGAGGGCCAATATGTGATTCAAGATGTAGTCTTTTATGAACTTGGTTGTGCTTGTGTTCCAAATTGTGATGTCATCTTGTGGATTTTTCCTTTGATGAGTATGTAATATCTTTCCCTCTCCTCATTAGTTTTATTTTGAAGTCTATTTGGTCAGATATTAAATTTTATGAGTATGTAGTGTCTTTCCTTATCTCTTCTGATTAGTTTTGGTTTGAAGTCTATTTTTGCTAGATATTAAATTGGCTGTATCAGCTTACTGACTAGGTCAATTTGCTTGGAATATCATCATTTTTTATCCTTTCACCCTGAGGTGATGTAATTCCTTGATGTTAAGTTGTGGGTTTAGATGCTGTATAAGGATAAATCCTGTTTATGTGCATCCTGTTAGTCCATGGCTTTTTATTGGGGAACTGAAACCATTGGTGTTGAAAGACACTGATAATCAGAGTTTGTGATTCCTGTCATTTTGTTGTTGTTGTTGTTGTGTATATGCTAGGTGTGCTTGTGTGTGTGTTTTTCTTTGATTATCTAGTCTAGTATTGTTTATTTCTTGTGTTTTATTGGGTAGGGTTAACTTCGTTTGTCTGAAGTTTTCCTTTTATTGCCTTCTGTAGGGTTGAATTTGTAGGTATTACTTAAGTTTGCTATTTCATGGAATGTTTTCTTTTCTCCATCTATTGTGGTAGAAAGTTTTGCTGGGTATAATAACCTGGGTTGGCCTCCATGGTCTCTTACAGTCTGTAAAACATCTTTTTGGGTTCTTCTGACTTTTAGAGTTTCCACTGAAATGTTCAGTGTAATTCTAATAGGTCTACCTTGAAGCTTTTAAAATATCCTTTCTATATTCTGTACATTTAGTGTTTTGATTATTATGTGCCAATGGGAATTTCTTTTCTGGTCAGTATGCTTCGTATACCTTTATAGACATTTCCTTATTTATGTTGGTTTCTGTTGACCTCTCTGGTTCTTAGAAGGGTATGGTAGCTCTATGATGGCTAATAGGAAATGCTTCTGGGATGCTGTTAGGTGTGGCCACTAGAATTTCTAGTTAAAATGTGTTTCTGGATATTGAGAGCTGACACTTAAGAATGAGAATAGCTTAGGGGGGTTTGGATGATACATAGGAGAAAGGAAAGCAAGGTGTTCCATGAAGAACTGTTTAGATCTAGTAATGGAGCAGGCATGGAAGAGAAGTAATCTGCTACAGAGTTGTGGATGGGATTGGAAGACTCAATTTGTGGGAGAAGAGGGTAACTGAAGGTCTGAATTTAGCCTACCTGTTTCACTGGTCTACTTCTCTGGAAGGCTTGGCTCATAGGTTCACAGAGAATGCCTGTTGGAGTTGAAATAAAGATATAAGGAGAGAGGAATGGTGGATGAGAAGATCAGTGTAATCAGCTGGAAATGGTGGCAGAAATGGGGGGAGGCCACAACAGATGCAATAATTTATCCTTCACCTTAGAAGAAATATTTCTGCCCAGGCCATATCATGGGACTTCTAAGAATTTCACAGTAATAGAAGGCCCTTGAATTTTGGGAAAATTTATTTCCCATCTTCTGATTTGCTATGTATTGTTAGCAAATCCAAAGTAGTTGATACTTCCTGCTCACTGGGTTCAATCAGCATAATGCCATCAATATAGCAAACCATTGTGGTATTTTGTGAAAAAGACAGATGATCAAGATCGCTTTGAACTAAGCTATGACTCAGGGCTGAAGAGTTAATATATCCTTGAGGTAAAATAGTAAAGGTATGCTGCTGGCCTAGCCAACTGAAATCAAGTTGCTTCTGGTGGCCTTTATGAACAACTAACTAATGGTAAAAAAAGGATTTGCTAGATCAATAGCTGCCTACCATGTCCCAGGAGATGTGTCAATCTGATCAAGTAAGGAAACCATATCTGCTACAGCAGCAGTAATTGGAATGATGAATTTGACTTTTCAATAGTCAGTGGTCATTCTCCATGATCCATCTGTCTTCTGAACTGGAAAGAAGAAATTTAAAGAGTGATGCAGTGAAAACCACCACCCCTGCAGCATTCAAGTCCTTGATGGTGGCACTAACTCTCCAGATCCTCTGGGAATGTGATACTGCTTTTGATTCATTATTTTCCTTTGCAGAAGTAACTTTAAACGTTCCACTTTTGCCACAATCCAGTGGAGACTTTCTTTCATTTGTTTGAGAAAATTTGATTCATACAAATCAAACAGAAATGCAGTAGGCTTCTTATCCATTTCATTCCCAGAAACACCATGAACAGTACCAAAGTTCCATATGAATAATGACACTATAAAATTCACTTTGCCAGTCCTGACCATTGCAGATTAGGCTATTATGTATAATGCTTTATCTGTGCTGCCCATTATGATCATTATAATAATGATCGCCTTGCCTTTGCTGATTCAGTGCTGCCACCTTGCCGCTGCTATATCTGGGTCCAATTAAACCCACTACATTTAATTCATCCAACTGAGCAGAAGAGTTTCCAACCTTAATGTCTGACACAAGGTAAAGGGCGACAACAAAGTTCTTCATATGTGCTGGCGACCCTCTCACCATTTTGCATCTTACAAAATTAGTGAAGGGAATGTCTTCTGGACTTTCCCACAGTGGACGCTTACATTTTACACAGCATAGTTGTTAGTATTCAGGCAACTGTATTAGCCTGACCTTGGGGTGCTGACAGGATAAATCCTCAGCTGTAGCCACGAAGAGCACCTCCTGTGCAAATTCACTATGTTCCCTTTGCAAAGGGCCCTGCCCACCTCCTGTCTTTCTCTCTTTCTCTCTGTCTCTGTCTGTCTGTCTTGCTCTCTCTCTCTCTCTCTTCTTTTCTCTTCTTTTCTGCTTCTCCTGTTTTCAGAGGCCGATCTCCCCCTCAATCATCCCCTTTGTCCTTTCCCCCAATTAAAAAAACCCTCCACTTGAGTTCTGTCACATGATGTCTTTCTCTCACACACCTCCTTTTAAAAATTTGCAAAAATAGTCCTACTAGCAGTGCAATTTCCCTGAACCTTAAAATCTCTTCATCAACTCTCTGCCAAGGGATATCAGGCATCTCCAACTTCTTTTCAGTAGGCCAACTTTAACAAATGTTTTTGAGAAACAAGTGTGTGATAACTGTACTTCCCAGCAAAGAAAAACTGGAAGATAGCCTCTTCTTTATAGAATGTTTTCCGGACCAACACCACATCTTAACTTATCCTTGAATAGCTATGTAAGTCTGAAATTAAGAATGTTTAAACCATTCCCAGGAGAAAGCCACAATATGTCTTAGCCAATCCCTGATATCGAAGAATCATTCTAGCAACCAAATACAGAAACAGGAGGATTATCATTGTCATTTTTGTTTTGTTCACTGTAACTTAATTAGTTGCTTTCTTAAATTCCTTGTGTTGATAACCCACATCTTATTCAGTGGGTTATTTCTGGTCTCTTTCCTCTAACTTGTAAAGGGATGAAAGACAAGACTAATGCTGCTTCCATTGTCCAGGGATTTTAGACTGCTGATGTTGAATAAACTTGACTTAGAAGAAAAAAAATACCACTTTCTGAGTAATATGTTCTTGGAGTCAGTAGGTTAAAAGATTATAGCAAGAATAAAGTTATAGAACATCTTGATGGCATGAGAATGCTATCAGGTAATGTTCTTGAGGTTGGAGCTATGTTAACTCTTTAGCCCTAGTTGAATTACTTTCTGCATGGAATCCTCAGTAAATACCTTCAAAAAAATGAAAAGAAAAGAAGAACACTACAGTGTTTCAAATACACTTATTGCATGAGCTAGAAAACCCAGAAAATTATGAAAGCATTTTTATTTTATTCAGACTTCTTCTTATTTAAAGATGAGTCAAGACAATGATAAGAGCATGTACCTGTGGCCATGAAGAAACTACAACATGTGAAGACTCACTGGAAGAACACATTTCTGAAAAAGCTTCCAATGGCTAATCTCTATTGTCAACAAAAATACTCTGAACAATACCTTTGAGGGTGTTCTAATAAATGACAGGCAAGTAGGACAGCATGGGGACAGGAGGACTCATGCTGAGTACAGTGGCATCACCCAATACAATAGGCAGGCAGATGGAACAAACATAGAAAAGAGCAGCAGTCAGTCATCGAGACCAATTTTAAGTCTTTCTGAGATGTTACCCTCACCCATGGGCATCAGGCCACAGCTTCTTTAGCTTGCCAAGGTGGACTCACACCAGATTCTCATTCATATCATTGGTCCTTCTTATTCTGAGGCTTCGACCTTCTTAGACTGATATCTCTATGAAGTCATCCAGTCTACAGATATTCATCGTGTGACTATCTTTCCTTTGATCATGTAAACCAGTCCAGTAAAGTCTTTTACAACATTCAACACACAGTTATTATCTCCATGTAAGGATTAATCTCAGAGAAATTCAAGAATTTATTTTTTGTTGTAAAAGTAGGTGACTAGAAGAGTATGAAATTAGGAGAGTTTCAGTTTTCTGAAGAATATATATAATGCACACATTTATCTAACACATTTTTCATATGCCTATCTGAACCTTCAGGAGCTGGATTACACAGCAACAGAGGGCATTATTTTGAGCAGTTTCACAGGAGATTGACAAGTTTTGGGTGGGAGTTCATTTCCAGACAGCTGTATTAAAATCGCACAATTTTCTCTATTTCACTTCCTGCCTTCTCTTTGGACTTGGTATCCTTATGTTCACAGTATATGTGACCTTATGTTCTTATGTTCTGTAACTATCCTCTAGGACACCATGCCTCCCAAATAGGAAAAACAAATTCCTATTAAAACAAAGAATTTTTTTTCCAGAAACCTTGTAAGATTTTTGCTCAGGTCTTATTGGCTATAACTTATCACTGTGTCCATCCTTCTCCTTGGAAATTATTGCATCAAGAGATTGGGGTGAGCTTCTGGGCTTGTACAATCAGAGTTCACACCTGGAACTCAGAAGGAGATGGGTGGAAAAAACCCTGAACTAAACCTGTCTCTAGTCACCCGGCAAGAATCAGAAGTTGATGCTGATTTATTTTCTGTAGGAAGATGAGAGGATTTTACAAAATGTTGAAAAAGTCTATTTAGAAAACTTAAGCAAGTACACAGTCTCAAAGATCTAAGCATTGAAACTGGTGACAGTGTAGGGAGAATTTCTATTCCAAAAATAAAAGACAGACAATTGAATAGATTAATCTGTTGTCAACCTTCATTCCTCCTGCCCCACTTGCTTACTTTTTCAAGTATACACAAGCCACATAACAGTAAGTAGCTCATCACTTAGCTATGAAGAGGGATAGCAACATCAAGCTCTTTATAAAACTTGATAGTATCATATTGACTATATTCCAATATCATTAACCTGCTGCTGAGAGAACAAACAAGAAGGAATAGGAAGTTATTCCAACATTACAGACTAGGAATTGAGTCATTCAGAAAAGAAACTGCAATGGAGTTACTTAGAGACCTGACACTAATGAAATTCCCAGGAATTCACAAGGATGACCCCTTCTAAGACCCTAAGCAATAGTGGAGAGAATCCCTGAACTGTAATCAGATTATGACTGCTTTAATTGTGACCATAGAACTTTTGTCCAGTAACTGATGGAAGCAGATGCAAAGATCCACAGCTAAGCCCTAGGCTAGCTCCTGGAGTTCAGTCGAAGAGAGGAAGGAGCAATAATATATGTGAAGGGGTCAAGATCATGATGGGGATATCCACAGAAACAGCTGGCCTGAGCTAGTGGGAGCTCACTGACTCCAGACTAACAGCTGGGAAATCTTCATAGGACCTAATGAGACCCTCTAAATGTGGGTGATAGTTGTGTGGCTTGGGCAGTTTGTGAGACCACTAGCAGTTGGATCAAGTTTTATCCCTAGTGCTGCATGAACTGGCTTTTTGGAGCTTATTCCCTATTGAGAGACGCCTTGCTCAACCTAGAGAGAGCAGAGCGGGCCTTGGTCCTGCCTTAAAGTGATGTGACGGACTTTGTTGACTCCCCACGGGAGACCTTGTCCTCTCTGAGGAGTGGATGGGGGTTTGGATGGGGAGAAGGTGGGGGAGCAGGAGGAGGGAGAACTGGGATTGGTATGAAAAATAAAAAAGATTGTTTTAACTAGAAAAAGCTATAGTAATAAAATCAGGATGGTATCAGCAGAAAAAGAGACAAGTTAAACAATGGAACTGGTTTGAAGTCCTAGATATAAATTAACACACCTATGGATACCTGATTTTGTTAAAGAAGACAGAAATACAGAGTTGAAATATATGTCATCTTTAACAAATGGTGCAGGCCTCACAGGATGTCTGCTTACAGAAAAACTCAAATCGTTTCACAATAATCACTCTGCATAAAACTCAATTCCAAATTTATCAAATACTTGATCAAAAACTAGATACAGTGAACTTGATACGCAAAATAAAAAAAATAGGGGATAGCCTTGAACTCATTGGAATGGGTAAATAATTTCTGAAAAAAAACACTATTAGTGCATGTGCTGAGATAAACAATTAAGAAATATGACCACATGAAACTGAAAAACTCATCTAAGGCAAAGGACAGTGTCATTCAGACAGTAAGCACTGTCTACACCAGCCTACAGATGGAAAAAGATTTTTACCAACTCTATTATTTCTGTAGAAGACTAATATCCAAAATATATGGAGAACTCAAGAAAGTATCAAAAGCTGAATATTGCAATTGAAAAATGGGGTACAGATCTCTATACAAAATTCTCAAATGAAGAAACTTAAATTTCTGGGAAACACTTAAAGAAATGTTCTTTTGCCTTACTGTTAAAAAAAAAAGAAAAGGAACATCAAAGTGAGTTTATCAAATTAAACTCACTCTTAAGTAAATTTTTACAATCTAATAATCCGTATCACTGTCAGTTCAACTGTACTAATTATACTATCAAAGTATTATATCATATACATATCTATAGGTTAATCTGAAGCCATATAGATCTCTAAGCTCTATACTTTCTACATAGCAAATTATGGCTAAATAAATATCAGCATTTCCTGGGATTACCACACTAGGATCAAACTTAATAGAACAGACCCTACAATATGCAAAATGTAAAATGTCCAAATATATTGACTATTGATACTGTTTGGGACAATTGAAACTAGTGAAATAAGGATTTTCTTTGTATACACAGTAAGAGATGCTTACTTGTCTGTGTTTATAGATATACAACTTGGTGTGAGCATTGACACTTCTGGCTATCTCTACTTACCCTTGATGGAGGAGGCTGGAAGACAATGCATTTGCTTGAGTCTTTTTTTTTTTTTTTTTTTTTTTGTTTTTCAAGACAGGGTTTCTCTGTGGTTTTGGAGCCTGTCCTGGAACTAGCTCTTGTAGACCAGGCTGGTCTCAAATTCACAGAGATACGCCTGCCTCTGCCTCCCAAGTGCTGGGATTAAAGGTTGAGTCTTTATTTTTGTTGACAGGGATATTTTTAGAAAATTCATCTTTTTTCTTCAAATATAAATCCCGTAAAGTTTTATATTATTTAAAATGTCATCAATACCCATGGAAGTGAATATCAGAGACCTAAAGGGCACAATATGACCACACATTTTTTGCACTTCCCAAATAGTTTTGTATTTCAGCTATTAAGGTTATTTCCCAAACTAACCGTATTCTTAACAAGTAGAGCTTTTTTTTTGCTTTTTTTTTATTTATTAAAGATTTCTGTCTCTTCCCCACCGCCGCCTCCCTCCCTCCCCCTCCCCCAATCAAATCCCCCTTCCTCGACCGCCCAAAGAGCAATCAGGATTCCCTGCCCTGTGGGAAGTCCAAGGACCACCCACCTCTATCCAGGTCTAGGAAGGTGAGCATCCAAACTGCCTAGGCTCCCACAAAGCCAATAGGTGCAGTAGGATCAAAATCCCATTGCCATTGTTCTTGAGGTTTCAGTAGTCCTCATTGACCGCTATGTTCAGTGAGACCGGTTTTAACCCAGGCTTTTTTAGACCCAGGCCAGCTGGCCTTGGTGAGTTCCCGACAGAACATCCCCATTGCCTCAGTGTGTGGGTGCACCCCTCGTGGTCCTGAGCTCCCTGCTCGTGCTCTCTCTCCTTCTGCTCTTGACTTGGACCTTGAGATTTCAGTCCGGTGCTCCAATGTGGGTCTCTGTCTCTGTCTCCTTTCATCGCCTGATGAAGGTTAATAGTCAGGAGAATGGCAAGTGGATGGAAATTGAAAACACTATCCTGAGTGAGGTAAGCCAGACTCAAAAAGAGGAACATGGGATGTACTCACTCATATTTGGTTTCTAGCCATAAATAAAGGACATTGAGCCTATAATTCGGGTTCTTAGAGAAGCCAAATGAGAAGGAGAACCCAAAGAAAAACAAGTAGAGCTTTTAGGTCCATTTAATCACTCTTACACTTTTATGGTCCAACTCATCTGTAGACAGTAGGAGAAACTGTCACCAGCTTCTTTATGCCGTGAATCCATGTGACTCCCAATCTTTATATAGTGTCCAGTTTCTTTAAAAAATATGGAGTGGCTCACAGCAGGGCCACATAGGTGAGGAAGTTCAGAATGGAGGAGATCACATCCTCCCACCTCTTCAGCTTCATCTCCTGAGGGTCCAGCTTTGACAAAAGATTCTAGTTCCAGATCATTACCACTCTGCCTCCAAAGCTTGCAGGCACTACATTCTGTTCTCCTCCAGTGACTGTGTTTCATCCAGAATTCAGCCAGCTAGACTATTTATCTTAGGGACTAAGTTACCTGGAAAATGTAGACAAACAAAATGGAGAGTCATGACCACTTTGTTTGTGGACAATTCAGCATCCTGCTGCCACATACCAGCTACAGAATCACAGAGTCCCACATAGAGGTACCCATACGTGTCTGCATGTGAGAACCCAGATTGAGTGGTCAGGGGTTTCAGAAAGAGATAAGACAAATTTCTGTGAATTGAAAATCTCTTGGTCTGCAAGAGTCACTATTTTGGGGGAGATAATGAGAATGTGGAGAAATATTTGTCCATTTGATAAGGAGACACTAGATGTGCCTCCTACCCTGAACTCAACACATACATACACACACACACACACACACACACACACACACACACCTCCAACAATAGATAATAGAATATTAGGAATATTAGGATAACTATTTATAGCTATTGTTAATGACAATCAGGGTTCTAAATCACCCAAAGAATTGTGGATCATTTACACAGTTGACATACCATTCTATTTGGTTTCTGGGTTTACAGATCATAAATAATAATTGTAAACAGGACAGGACTTTTCAATGCAGTTGTTGTTCCTTGTATCATACATTGGGCCACAATGATAGAAAATTATTTCTGATTATTTTTTGTTCCCTGAAATGCTATAAGCTGTCTGTACTAGGGTTTATCTATCAATCAAACCTGCACAAAAGATAAATGGGCATTATTTTTCTCTTTGGTTTAATTAATGTGAGCCTGTACTAAAAGCAAAATACTTCAGAACAATGTTGGATATAGATACTTGAATGTGTACTGAAAATGGGCCTTGCATGCTTATTCTTCTATTTATTTTTGTATGCCATATACTTTGACTTCAGCATCAGCTACTGCCACTGTGAAATAAACTGAAATAATGTTTTTATGAGATATAGAGATAACATACAATTGGCCCCCAGACTGTAATCCTGTGGATAAGGTACTACTCACAACAGAAAAATAATTCTGCTGGAGCCCCAAGAATTTCAGAATTTCTCTGAATAAAATTCATTTTATCTAGAATTAAAGTCTGGATTTTTTTCTGGTTAGTTAGATTCAAATATCAGAAAACTCTAATTTAGGTCTAAAGAAAATAGAATATATTTTAAACTAGTTATTTGCTGAGTATGGTATCACAAGCCTTTATTCTGGCACTTGGGCAGGTAGATCTTTGCAAATTCAAAGCTACCCTGGTCTATATAGTAAGTTCTCTGACAACCAATCATATAAGGGAGACCCTGTCAGAAAAGGCAAATTACTACTACTATTACTAATGATGATGATTATGAGAGTTTTTTGAAAATTTCATACATTTTATTTTGATCATATTCACCTTCCTCCAACTTCTCCCAGCTCCACTCCACTTTCCCTTCCCAACCAACTTTGGTAAACTCTTGTAATTTCATCAAGTCCAGTTTGTGTAGTTCATGTACTCTTGGATGTATGGCCTTCCGCTGAAGGATGGACAATGTATTAGGAACCACATTCTTAAAGTAAATTGACTGTTCCTCTCCCATCATGTGTCTGTTGCAAATGGCTGTCATAATATAAAAATAAGACCATATGTTGGCAATGCTACATACTTGTGTCATAAAACATGAGAGAGAGAGAGAGAGAGAGAAAGAGAGAGAGAGAGAGAGAGAGAGCCATCCTCATTTGGAAACTTCATCACTACTGGATAGCTTTCATAGTGCTGGGAGAGGCTATCCATGCTAAGATAGAATAAAAGTGATAGTCATTCTTGCCCATCTATGAATAATGATAACTAGAATAATTATAGACTGGTGTAGGAGGATCTTCTGTCTATGTGTTGCTTTCAATGGTTGAATAAAGAAACTGCCTTGGCCTTTTCATAGGGCAGTGCTTAGATAGGCAGAGTAGACAGAACTGAATGCTGGGAAGAAGGGCAGACAGAGAGCCACCATGGAGCTGCCAGGTCAGACGTGCTGAATCTTTGCCAGTAAGCCATGACTTCGTGGTAATATACAGATTAACAAAAATGGGTTAAATCAAGATGCGAGAGTTATCCAATAAGAGGCTAGAAATAATGGGCTAGGCAGTGATTTAATTAATACAATTTCTGTGTGATTATTTTGGGTGTATTTCGGGTGTAAGCTAGCTGGGATGACAAGCAGCCCACTCCTCCTGTTACAATAGACATTGAAAGACATATCCACTGCTGCAATAGCATCATTAATGTTATTGAAGGAACCAACCATTTTGTGATTGAATTTAAGGCCTGCTTCCCAAGATGAAACATGTACCTGTCACTGCTATTAGGGTTAAAAGGAGACTTAAAAAATTAAAAAATGAAAATAAAAGACCTGTTTGCTTCTCCCTGTCCTCAGACCTAGCCAAGATTCATCTTCTTTCTCACGGAGCTGGTAGAAGTAGCTGGAAATCTGTGATGATCTGAAATCTTTTTGTCTGGTTTGTTTCCTCTCTCCCTACTTTCAATCAAGCTAAGTAAGTGTCTGCACCATAGGACAGCATAAGATGCATTTAACCAGCTGGTATGACCCATTGTGAAGACTGTCATCATTTTTATCTAAGAAACATATATTCTAACTGGCCACCATCCTATCTCATTGCAACCAATTTCCACTTAAAATCTTATTGCTGCACCCTTATCTGGTACAACATTAGATACAGAATTAAAGATCCTAGCTTAATTTGGCTAAATAAGAAGAAGAACATGCAGCCCAAAATATCTAGATAGCTTGAATGCCATGTACACTGGTTTACTGTTGAGGTTATAGAATCAAATCATGAGATTGTTGGCTTCACTCTTTATATCATTACAAATATTAAATTCATGAGGATGAGACTCCATGGGTTTCCTTCACCCTATTCCACATTTTCTTCCTCCATATTCTCTTTTTGCTAACCTCCCAATTTATCCAAACTCTTAGCTGAACTCCAGCCTCCTAAGCTATCCTCTAATTGCCCTCTTGTGAGAACACAGCCTCTTCAGCTGAGGATGTCCTGTTGTTCATCAGATAATTTCTTGGAGCCTCAATCATATTCAAAGCTTGACTCAGGCAAGAATTTTTCTGCACCTCCCTTCTGTCCATGAGAAAGAATGTAATTTCTCAAATTAAAATTCCTTTTTCTACCTATCTACTTCTTTCTAATATGCTGCCTACTAAGAACAATTTTGAAAGAAAACCATTAATTTTAATTACTAAAAAATACTTTGTGATGGCAAAATACCTCCATGATTGGTGTGCTTTAGACAAGCTCTACAATGGATTGGCTGCCAGAAACTGTGTAGAGAGGCACAGGTATCCTTTCTACTCCTCTAAGAACACAGAGCCCACGTCAGTCTGTTACAAGCTAGTCTTTTGTTTCCAGGATGTATTTGAGACCAAATAAAAATGTTTTTGTTTAGAATATCTTCTTGATACATAAATATTTTATTTCCTGGGGCAATTAAATATGTATACATTTTAATAAATGAATCAGTAAATAAGGAAAAAGACAAATAACTATGATATGCTTAAAATACAAAATTGAATAAAGTAGGCATGGTCTTTCTGTTTCTGAATTTTAAGAGCTGAGCCGTGGAAACAAAATTTCAAGGTGAAGATTCAGATTATAAAGGATGACATGAAGAACACAGAGAGAAAATTTGATTCTATTCGTCCCGTTCCCTCCAAGACACAATGTGTCTTTGTTCATTCTCAATGAAAGGGGTTTGATAGAAGCAAAAGGACAAAAGAACAGGCTTGGGAACAAATTTGGATTGTGGAGGTTCCAGGGAGGAGCAACACAGACATACCATTAGCATTTCTGGAATGTGCAGGAGAAGCACACTCAAGGCTGGTATGAGCTGGAGAGGTGATCCATGGGTCATCAGGAGGGAACTGCAGGCCAGAAAGGACTGAACTTAGCTGTGCTCATAGTATGAAGCATAACAAGGATTAGAAAGAAACCTTGCCACCTACCCCAGTTTTTCCCCCTTCCTACCTCTTTCTTCCTTTCATCTCCATTGGTTGAACCCATCTAAAGGCTGGATAGCTAAAGAACCCAAGACACAAAGATAAGAGGAGCTAGCCTTCTGACCACAGAAAGGTGGAGACCAGGTTGGGACAGTAGAAAGGAATGGAGCAAACAGATAATCATCAACAAGAGGAGAGGTGTGGTGGGTTTCTGTAAACACGAGGGCCAGCAGACGTATCAGTCTGTAAGATGCCAGAAGGAAGTCCCTCTCAATATGACTCAGTAGCCAGTATCAGTTCAAACTCCTAAAATTTATTTTTAATTATATTTAAACACAGCAGAATTTGGGGAAAAGTTTTCTGATGAAAATCAACTCAATCTCATGTGTACAATAAAGCTTAAGACATGATTATATTGAAACTGTTGTAAAGTACAAGTGATGTTTTCCATAAAGATGGGTTCTAGAGATTAACCAAGAAAGCAGGCTCTGGGAGAGGACAGGGCTATAGACTGACTGAGACAAACAGGCTCAAGATAAGGGTCTGGGGGCTTGGCCATACAGACAACACAGCGGTCACCAGCCTATCAACACCTCCACTCCCAGCCTTCTCAACAGAAAACAAGTTATATATCTCTCATTTTGAAGAGACAACCCTGCAGGGTTTATCATTCCTGGTTTCCCTAGCGCTTACTTATAAGCAAAAGGACCTCTATATCTCCTACAGAGAGTTACTGCTATAGGATCTCTAAGAGGAGAAATTAAAGCCTACTGTGAAGGAGGGCAGCTTTTTACCCTGAAGTCTAGAGGAGAAGAAGGGCCAGTCATGAAAAGTGCAGAATGGGAACTAACACAAGCTCTGAAGCTGGTTAGAAGAACGTTCTTGTTGTGTGTATTTGTGCTGTGGGGTGACATCCTGTCCATGAAAAACACTAATACTGCTAGAAGTACATAAAGGCATAAAATGGATGATCTTCCAAGGTAGACAGTTGCACTAAATATGTGGGTATTATTATGTAAACATAACTGATGAGATGCTTATTATGATGTTTCAGAAGACAAGAGAGGCATCATGTTGAAAAACAGAGAATGGAGGAGGAATATCTAACAATTCCCTGAGGCCTTAGGAAAGTGGTACAAACTGTCTCTGATGAAAATGACAAAAAATGTTTCCTACTATTGAGTGAAAAATGATTTAAAAATAAATAATTACAAAATGATGTGCAATATAATATCATAAAATGAATATGTATAGTGTTAGTGTTTTTATGGAAAGAGGAAAGAGGGCATTTACTGTAAAGATGCCAAGGTGAGAACAGATGGGTCCAATATTAGAAGGGAGACTAATAGTAACAAGATAAGAGAATAGCAGTGCCTGTTTCATGAATCTGCATTTTCTCATATTGTGCTAGGGATACCACATGAAGAAACCATGATAGTAGTTAGTGCGAGAAATATGCAAAATATGTTTGTGCTGTTTTGCTTGTATTCACTGTCAAATTCAGTTAGAAAATCTTTGCACTGAGCCCTTCCATCTCTTTTTTTTAATTTATTTTTTTAGTTGTTGAAAAAAATTTCCGCCTCCTCCCCGTTTCCCATTTCCCCCCCCCTCACCCCACTCCTCTCCCCATTTCCCCACCCCATTCCCCCTCTCTCTGGAGATTGAAGAGCTGATGGAGGAAGGTCATTGGCTAATAAAGAAACTGGCTTGGCCCATTTTACTGGTTAGAACATAGGTGGGTGGAGTAAACAGGATAGTATGCTGGGAGGAAGAGGAAGTGAGCTCAGACTTCACGCAGCTCCTCTCAGAGCAGGACACACACACAGTGAAGCTCCAACCCAGCATGGACATAGGCTAGAATCTTCCCGGTAAGCGCACCTTGGGGTGCTTACTCACATTATTAGAAATGGGCTAGTCCAGGTGCGAGAGTTAGCCGAGAAGTGGCTAGATATAATGGGCCAAGCAGTGCTTAAAAGAATACAGTGTCCATGTAATTATTTCGGGTAAAGCTAGCCGTGTGGGCGGCCGGGGTGCTGGGGACGCAGCCCCGCCGCTCTTATTTCTACAAATGGTGCCCGACGTGATGGACTAAAACCACTTAAAAACCTGAGAAGGCTTAAAAATAAGGGAGAGAGAATTTAACACAGATTTTTGCTGTTTGTTGGTGGTGTGCTGTAGAGAGATTTCCTGATTCGGCAACAGCAGCAGAAAAAAACGTGGTGTCAATTTAAAGCGCAGCTTCTTGGGGCTGTGCTGCCACAGTTAACTCTGGCTTTAAAGCATTTCAGTGGCTTTCATGGGACTGGATGTTTGTGTTCCCACTTGGGATCGGAAGGAGAGTGCTCTGAGTCCATGCTGATGGCTCAGCGCTCCCCACCTGCACCTGGGCAGACACAGAATCAGTCTTAGGCAGGCGGGAAAGCATGGCGGATTCCTGCTGCCATAGAGAGACGTGTTTTTAGACTGCGCAGTGCTCTGTGTGTCAGATTTGGATGTAACTTGGATGAAAAGAATTTCTGTGTTGCACGCTCAGTCTCAGAATTAAAGTGCTGAGTGCCGCTCCTACCTGGTGGCCCCAGAGCTAGCACAAAATGGTATGTCCTCCATTTTGAAATTTTCCTGACTCAGCAGCAGGAAAAAAACTGGCTGTTTTAAAATGCCGGCTTTCTGGGCTGTCCTGCCAGGGCAAACTCTGACTCTTTTACGCAGGCGGTTCGTGCTGTTTGCAAGCACAGGATGCAGAAGCTCGCTTGTTGGCAAGGACCTTGAAACACTGTAGAGTTGTGGCACTGAAGGCGGCTCTGGCCGGTACCTCAACCACAAGGTTGGAATGGCAGAAAGCTAAGGAATGGACTGGATCTTGCTGGCAAAGCCACGGCTTCAATCCTACCCATATTGCTCAGTAATTTAAAGGCTCGTGTGGTCAGAAAAAGAGAGATATACAGTAAAGAGAGATTCAAAGACAAAGAAAATTTCTAAATGATTTACAGTGTGTTAAAAATATATGCAAGCTAAAAATTAAAGTTTTTAAAAGTAAAAAAATGAAAGAAAGAGAGTAGTTGGGTGTGGTAGGACACACTTTTAATCCCAACAGAAGGCAGAGGGAGATTGACCTCTGTGACTTCAAGGTGTGGTAGCACACGCCTTTAATCCCAGTGCCTAGTAGGCATAGATAAACAGATCTCTGGAGTTCAACCTGTAGTAGCAGACACCTTTAATCCTGAATGCCTGGGAGGCAGAGACAGATGAATCTCTGACAGTTTAAGGACAGCCTGGTCTACAGAGTTATTCCAGGACAAAGATACAGAAAATATAGAATAAAAGTAAAAATAAATGAAATAGAGTTAAAATAAAGCCGTACAAAGATGGAAAATACACAGAGAATTTTGATACTGTATGCTATTATGTTCTCTTTGAATTGTTTGAATGCTGAGGAAGGAGCAACAGCTGCTAAAAGATATTTGTTTATAAATGCTGCTGAACTAATCCAACATAGATATTCTGAAAATGCCTTGACTTTGAGATTTGCATCTCAGGACATGATACTTTGGAAAGGAGTTTCTTGTTTTGTTTTCACAGAGGATGAGACCCTGTTCATTTCTTCTATTCCAATATGGTATGATGGACCACGCCCTCCTGAAGTGTTGCTGTAAACATCTTCAGAAAACTACTTCACTCAACTGCCAACTGAGATGAAACTAGCACACAGGTTATACCATCAAAGACCCAATTAACGATGCTCCTATACAGCAGCAAGCAGTTTGATGAGAGATAACTGCGCCCATATTCCCAAACATTGTTTATAAATGTTCTTTTACATTTAAAAGGGATATGATATAGGTATGAATAATTTGCATTAGTATAGATTTTGCTTTATTGATAGAGAGTTAAGGTCAATTTTGTTATATGTATATGTATTTCTGATCTTGGTTAAGGTACTGTGATTGTGTAGTTCATTTAAAAATGTAATATATATATATAGGTTGTTAATGGATAATCATCAATAATAGTCAAGCTTGTATGCTGGGAGCCGATGTGAGTGGCTGCCATTACAAGATGGCATTTGGCCCCAGCCTCGCTTGATAAATAACTCCATATTAAGGTTACAGTTCTTCCACCAGAAAACAGGGTGAGTTGTTGTGATCTAGCTGCCTACACTTCCCCTGACCGGCAGGGGAACATCCTGGTCTGTGATTGACAAGGATGTTGCCCTGCTTTCTTTCCTGCCAATGGGTCTCCAGAAAAGCAGTTAAAGTATCAAAATATCAAAGGTTGCTAGACAGACTCCTTATATAAGCAGCTATAGTTCAGAGCTCCGGGCCCCTTGCTTTCTGCTCTCCCTTCAACCAAGAGGCTCCAATAAAGCGTGATTTGAGAAGAATCCTCGTCTGGTGGCTGTTCTTTCCTGCTGGTCAGGGAGTTCTCTGCACTTGTAGTTATGTTAGTTAGATTTTCTAGATGTCCATAGATATATTTTAGATAGGCAATCTTCATATCTTTTAAAGACTACAGAATAGGACATTTAATGTTTTAATCACTTAGGGTTTTTCATGACAATGAGACACTCTGCTCCTGGCAGCACCAATCTATTTCAAGAAGAATATGGGCATCGAAGAGGATCCTTATGGAGTCTGATAGCCATTTGGGCAAGAAAACTGCTCTTGCATGGACTATTGCATAAACTGGACACAGAGAACCCGCAGAGAGAGGACTGATAAACTTGCCTAAAGGTGAGATGATCTTTCAGGGTTCCTGATTCATGAAAGAGTCTGCAAGACATTCTTCAGGACAAGCAGATAGTGACTGCCTTTGAAATTTCCTGATTTGTGGAAATGTCTGCTGGAAACAATGGGCCTGTAGGCCGAAGATGGATGCCCCAACGGTACAGAGGGACTTTGGGTGACTGTCCAGGCAGCGAGATGTTTCTGTCATTTCTAAAGTTTGAAAGTTGCTTTTTTCTTCTTTGCTTAGGTAATATTGTATCTTTCTGAGAGTCTTTGATAAAGTTAAGAATAGTTAGTTATAGTTATACTTTTCCTTAGTTATGATAAAGGTTATTGTAATTTTTACTTGATAACTGTTTTGTTATATGTAATTTTGCTATGTTAAGTTAAAGCCTTCCTTTTTTTTGTTTAAACAGAAAAAGGCAAAATGATGGAGGAAGGTCATTGGCTAATAAAGAAACTGGCTTGGCCCATTTTACTGGTTAGAACATAGGTGGGTGGAGTAAACAGGAATAGTATGCTGGGAGGAAGAGGAAGTGAGCTCAGACTTCACGCAGTTCCTCTCAGAGCAGGACACACACACAGTGAAGCTCCAACCCAGCATGGACATAGGCTAGAATCTTCCCAGTAAGCGCACCTTGGGGTGCTTACTCACATTATTAGAAATGGGCTAGTCCAGGTGCGAGAGTTAGCCGAGAAGTGGCTAGATATAATGGGCCAAGCAGTGCTTAAAAGAATACAGTGTCTGTGTAATTATTTCGGGTAAAGCTAGCCGTGCGGGCGGCCGGGGTGCTGGGGACGCAGCCCCGCTGCTCTTATTTCTACAAAAGAGCAGTCCAGATTCCCTGCCCTGCAGGAAGTCCAAGGTCCTCCCACTTCTATCCAGGTCCAGGAAGGTGAGCATCCAAACAGGCTAGGCTCCCACAAAGCCAGTTCATGCAGTAGGGTCGAAACCTAGTGCCATTGCCCTTGGCTTCTCATCAGCCATCATTGTCCGTCATGTCCAGGGAATCCGGTTTCATCCCATGCTTATTCAGTCCCAGTCCAGCTGGCCTTGGTGACCTCCCATTAGATCAGTTCCACTGTCACAGTGAATGGGTGCACCCCTCACGGTCTTGACTTCCTTGCTCATGTTCTCCCTCCTTCTGCTCCTCATTTGGACCCTAGGAGCTCAGTCTGGTGCTCCAATGTGGGTCTCTGTCTCGATCTCGATCCATCGCCAGATTAAGGTTCTAAGGTGATATGCAAGATCAGTATGGCTATAGGATAGGGTCATTTCAGGTTTCCTCTCCTCAGTTGCCCAAGGTACTAGTTGGGGACATCTCCCTGGACACCTGCGAGCTCCTCTAGAGTCAAGTCTCTGTCTTGCCAACCCTAAGATGGCTCCCTTAATTAGGATATATACTTCTCAGCTCCCATATCCACCCTTCCTTTATCCCAACCATCCCATTCCCCCAAGCTCCCCCCAACCTCCCCTTCTCACTTTTCTCACCCCATTTCTCCTTATCCCCTTCCCACCTCACCCCCAAGTTCCCAGTTTTTGCCCAGCAATCTTGTCTACTTCCCATATCCAGGCGGATGACTATATGTTTTTCTGTGGGTTCACCTTCTTATTTGAATAAGCTCATCTTTGCTTCTATGTCAGTTATACTTCCCTGAGTCTCTTGTTGCCTCGTGGCCATCACTGTTTTCCTTACCCTCCTTTAGGCTATCACTGACTCCTACGAGTCCATGTGTACTGTCACAGCCTTTCGACCTGCAGCTCTGTCACTTACTTCTCACTCCTTCCATGAAGCCAGCAGACACAACTGTAGATGGAGGCTCTGCTAGTGAGACTGGGTGAGAAAGTCTTCAACTGTCTCATCATCTACTGAGCAAACCCCGGAGACTTGACTTGAACACTCTGTGTTCTCCACGGCTGATTTCGATGTACTTTTCTTGTATAATGTGAAACTGGACTGCAAGATTTTCTAAAATACCCCAATTCTAATAAATAATTCAGCAAATCCTTCAGCTGAAAATGGTATCTGTGCAGCAGGGATTTTCTCATTTTATCTATATTATGATTTTTGAAACAATGTCTTTCTGTTCTTATCTACTCTTACCAAGAAGAGTAGCTGTGAATGAAACCCTTTGTCTCAGAAAACTGTGATACTGTATGAACAGGGCAAACAATCAGTACATATTTGCTAGATAAGGTATTTGAGTTTCCTTTCACAGACACCCTTCCATAAAGCTTTTAGAAGGGTATTTATTTGGTTTTATTAGCAAGTATGTTCAATTTCAAAACTAGAACAACTATGTGATTTTCTGTTCTTAGATTGTAAATTATATTTAAAATGACAGATAAGATAATCATTTTGTTGAGCCTAGACATATGGGTAGATCAGTGATGCAATCTCATGTAAGGTGTAGAGAGCCCAACTCCATATTGGGGAGTGAGCAATGGGACCCTGTTGCTCACTCAAAATAAAGTTTCAGTTTTATAAGATAAGTTCTAGATACCTATATTTCAACATGATGTCTGTTGTTCATGTTATATCATGCATATTTTGTGTTAAAAATAATATGTTAATTTTTCACAAACAAATAAGAATCATGAAAGGATGGGAAGGCATTTCTGATTATATTTTGTCCCTTGATTGGTTTGAGGGCATCATTGGTGTCTGCAGAAATCTGTCACTTATTTCTCCAACCACAACCAGTAGACACGACAACTGACCCATTATATTTCGGTCACTAATTTAAAAATGTACAGGCCCTTTGTGTACATATTGATTTCCAGTTTTGTGTTTTTATGGGTTTTCTGTGTGTGCAGGTATAGGAGAGAGAGAGAGAGAGAGAGAGAGAGAGAGAGAGAGAGAGAGAGAGAGAGAGAGAGAGCGCTTTGGGGGGCCTTTTTCTTCTGTTCGTTTGCTTGTTATGTCGTATTCTGGTTTGTATATATTTTATCTTCTTCCACTTTTTTTGGATGCCTGCTTGTATTCTAATGAGAGAGAAAGAAAGAAAAGGTGTGGCTTTCGGTGTTTGAGGAAGAGGAGAGGGTCTGGGAAGTGTTGGGGAAAGTGAGACCATAATCAGAATGTATTGTATGAATTTTGTTTTTTGTTAAAAAAAAATCTCTTCTCGATTAAAAAAAAAAGGTAGAGACTCTTCCAAATGGTGTTTACTTGGTGCTGCCTCCATCTAGTGGTCAATATAGGTAGTGCTCAGCTAAGGAATGATTGGACTGTCAGTGCTGAGACAGGCAAGGCCCCTCACTTGGTCCAACATCCTCTATTATATTGTGAAAAAAGTCAGTATTTGAAACTAAGAATCTTCTCATGATCTACATTAAGCTGAATATCTCTTACGTGAAATGCACTCGCCTCATGTAACCTACCACAACAGGATGATGTGGAAATGAATTAAAATGGATGGAAAGATATATGAATTAGTCGGTGAATAAAATAGCTTCGTATGAAGGAACAGTTTCAATAATAAAAAGCATGGTGGTTAAAAAAAACGAGTTTTTATTTCAGGAAAGGTAGACTTTGCATTGGATTTTGAAAGCTCTGTAGAGTTTGGATGGCTAGAAAAGCCAGGATAAGATATTGACAGTGGGGGGATGGGGAGGAGGAAGGCTGTGTTGGGAACAGAAAGCCTGGGACGATATGAAACTGGAAGGCAGTGTGCTAAATAAATCACAAGTAAAATACCAGTCGGCAACAAAGGAATGCTTTAAATCTATAAATGTAGGGCACTGTGCCCAGCTAGTGTCACACATGAAATCAGAGGCACAAGCTTGGAGGTAGTTGTTTCAGTGCTTGAACAATGACAGCCAGGACCAGCCTGCAAGCAGAAACCCGCCTCCGGGGTGCATCACCCCTCCCCCCGCGCTTACATCAGTTGGAAAAACAGATGAGTGACTGACCTCCTAGCTGGACCTTCCCAAAGTCCAGACTTCTAAACCTCAGGGCATATCCTGTACCCCTCCCACTTCCATCCAAGCACCAGCAAGGGAACTTGCTGGTTCTGGTGGAACTCCACTGCTTTGGGGCAGTCCCCGCCAGCTGGGCAGCAGGTGAAAGACCTGCCTCCATGCTGCACCACTACTCCTGTCCTCTTCTGTATTCTGTACCTCGAAGACCCATTCTGCCGCCCAACCCCATGTACCTAACAATCCTCTCCGTAATCAGCCCTTCCCTGCAACCCCGGCAGAATATATAGGCACAGCCATAGGCACAACACACACCAGTGTAAGAATACATTCAACCACTGAATGTATATGGTGCCATCAAAACCCAGTGATCCTACAGCAGCAAGACTGAACATTCCAATGCATCTGAAACACAACTTTAAAAATAACTTTATGAAGATGCTAGAGGCCCTTTAAGAGGAAATGAAAAATTCCCTTAAAGAATTTGAGGAAAAGACAAACAAAAAATTGGAAGAAATCAATAAATCCTTTAAAGAAAGCCAAGAAAAAGAAAGAAGGTGAAGAGAACAGTTCAAGACTTGACAATCGAAATAGAAACAATAAAGTAAACATAAACATAGGGAATTCTGGAAATGGAAAATCTGGGTAAATGAAAAGCAACTATAGACATCACCAACAGAATACAAGAGTTGGAAGAGAGAATCTCAAGTATTGAAGATACAATAAAGGAAATAGATTCAACAGTCAAAGAAAATGTTATATCCAATAAACTCCTAACATAAAACATCCAGGAAATCTGGGGACCATAAAAAGACCAAACCTAAGAATAATAGGGATAGAAGGAGAAGAACCCCAGGTTAAAGGCACAGAAAGCATATTCAATAAAATCATAGAAGAAAATTTTCCCAACCTAAAAAAGGACATGCTATAAAGGTACAAGAAGCTTACAGAACACCAAATAATTTGGGGGCCAAAAAAAAGTCCCCATACCACATAGTCATCAATATACTAAACATACAGAATAAAGAAAGAATAGTAAGAGCTGCAAAAGATACAGGTCAAGTAACATATAAAGGCAGACCTATCGCTCCCAATTTCTCAGTGGAGTCTCTGAAATCCAGTAGGTCCTGGACAGAGACTTTGCAGACATTAAGGAACCACAGATGCCAGCCCAGACTACTATTCCCAGCAAAACTTTCAATCAACACAAACATAGAAAACAAGATATTCCATGACCAAACCAGAATTAAACAATATTTATCCACAAATCCAAACCTATGGAAAGTACTAGAAGGAAAGTTTCAATCCAAGGAAGCTAGCTACATCCTCACAAAACACAGGCAATAGATAATCTAACACCAGCAAAACCCAAAGAAGGGAAACACAAAAACACATACACACATATACTCATGCACACACATGCAACTACCACCACCACCAAAACCAAAAGATAACAGGAATTAGTAATAAATGGCCATTATCATCTCTTAATATCAATGAACTCAATTCACCAATAAAAAGACACAGACTAACAGGATGGTTATGAAAACAGGATCCATTCTTCTGCTGCATACAAGAAACATACCTCCACTTCAAAGACAGACGTTACCTCAGAGTAAAGGAAGTAGAAGAGAGACTATCAGGGAAAGGGAAGAACACTGGAGAACGGAGAAAGAAAGAGGGAAGAAGATGGCAATGTACAACACATCACAGATGCATGTGGTGAAGTATCAGAGTGAAACACACTTGTTTGTAACATGCATTGATGGATACAATAGCAATAAAATGAAAAGATATACATATTGGAAAGAAATAAAGTATTTCTGTTCAACGATAACCTGATAGTTTCTGTAGAATCTGTACAGAAACTCATAATACTTAGGAGTCTAGCTAATTTAGTATGAGTGAGACATGTCTGCTGGAAACCTGAAGGTCATATGAGAGAAATGGAATTCTTAAAGTATTGTATTTATGGATGGGAAAGTCCAAAGTGAAACTATGTTGTTATTTTATTTTTGTAGTCCTTATAGTAACTTAGAGAAATACAATTTCATTTTGGAATTCTGTTCATGTTTTAGGTCTCAATTTTAGCCTTTCCTCTTAGTAACTTATTTTTTAACTTCCTAATATAGTAGAATAATTTTCCTTTGTGTCTGTGATGCATGGGATTAGGGCCTGATGAATACTAAGTGAACACTCAATCACCAAGTCATATTCCTAGCCTCGATCTATATTTGGGACATTCTTCATCTTTAGTTTCATTGCATTGAAATAATTATCTGCTACTGGTAGGTAATTACCTGCTATGAATGATGATGAACATTGTTCTTTGTGCTCATTTTCCTGCCTTACTTCTCTCTCTTCTCTCACCTGATTTTAGCTAATCATGTCATCATTACTGATGTTGAGTTTTATCGTGCAAATGTACTCCTCAAACCTTCAACCCAGTTTTCCCAATACAAGTGGAATATTTTGAACTTCAGATGTGAAAGATGACATGATCGCCCATCATTTTTATGTCTAAAAATCTCATTATTTATTTTTACTTATCTCTTTCTTGGGTGTTTATTTAGCATTTGCAGTTTTCCTATATTAATCATCATACTAGTATTCATCATAATCATGCCTGTAGAGTCAATGCTTTCTACTGGTCCTTCCATTGTAAATTTTTGGGTGGACTGATATTCTTTTAATTGGATTGCATTCTACACCATCTGTGCCTTTTCTTTGAACAACTGCTTGGCTGCATATAAAACTTGGGTGATGTATTCTTTTTTAGAAGACTCTAGGTATTTCTCTACAGACTTCTGCTTTGGGTATTGCTTTGATAATGTGTATGTCTGGGCTGGTTCTGTAGGTAACTGTTGGCTTGTTTGTTTGTTTGAGTTGCTTTCACTGTGTAGCTCAAACTGTCCTTGAACTGGTGTTCCTCCTTCTTCTTGAATTGGAAAGTCAAAAATTCTGTTATCATGTTTCCCTGGGACAAGAAAATGAGAAACACTTCACAGTTAAGCTCTGGATGGTGCACAGATTCCACAGAGAACAGAGCCAGAAAAGCATTCAACTTGCAATCAGGGCAAGTTTCACAGATAAGAAAGATTATGGAAGAACTGGAAGAACACTTGTCTAGTGGAAGAGTAGGTTTTTAAACTGATGAAACTGGCTTTATAAGGACATCATCAAAGGAACCCGCATAAAACGTTAGGAGTAGAGGGATCTATAAGGACCTAACCACATATTTCCTGTTGAGAAAGCTGCTCAGCATTTGCACACTTGGTACTTTAAAGAGCACAGCTGTCATAGATAATGGGCCTTAGCAGTGCTTTATGGCTCCTTTCAACTACCTTTGAAGCTGACAGTACTCTCCTAAATAACTTTGATGAATTCATGAGACAGAAGAGCCCAATTCGTAGCACTCTTCCTTATTAGTCAGTTTTCTATGTGTTTTTGAACTGCTCTCAAAGACATCTTTGGGAGTTGTTTTTACAGTGAAAATGATCTCTTACTGGTCTTTCTCCACAAAGACCCTCTCTGTACAGGTAAGATTTTTCATGTTGATGCATATTCCATCCATCTTTTCCATTTATCAGATCCAAACGAGGTCCGTGGGTGATCTTACCGGCAGTATGCCTACTGAGCTCCATGATAGCTTCAGCTTGGTGGTTGGAAAGATGGAAGGACTGCCCCCCACCAAAAAAAAAAGCTCAGAAATCTATATGTTGAGGAAATAGAGTTAGGACTCCTGGAATGCTAAGCTTGCTAGAATTAGCAGGACCAGAAAGAGAAATGTCACAGCAAGACAAAAAAAGGAGAACTCCTAAGAGCCACACATTTCTCTAACTGGTATCTGAGTATTGATCAACACATCTCTAAGAAACCAAATAGGGCTGCGGGAAAGAAATGGGGGGAGGGGGGATTCCTTTATGCAGCACCAGGAATAGTTCTTGTGACCATCATCTAGAGGGAAAATACATCTTAATTTATGCACCACAGAGCAGAATCCTAAGAACATGGGAATAGATGAGAGAATCAATAATTCGAATCAATAATGGAAATAAAAGTCCCTTGCATTCCAGGCTGCTCTGTACTTAGAAATATTGCTAGCTGGCTTCAAAATAGCAGGTTATCACCACATGCTTAAATGCTCCTCAAATAATACTCAAAAATATTTCGTATGAAATAAAAAAGGCCACACAAATATGAGATTTTATCTTTAATGCAAACAAATATTTTTTAATTATAAACTATTTGGCCTATTGTTACTAATTAGCTCTTACAACTTAAAGCAACCCATAATTCTTATCAATGCTTAGTCATGTGACTTGGTACCTTTTCTCAGTAAGACATTCTCATCTGCAAGCAAATATTTTTATATGTGTACAAAATCAGGAAAATGTGATCCAGAACTCCATATAACTGGGTGCAGAATGCATCAGAAGGTCGCTTTAAATGCTAAAAATGCTGAGGCAAGTGTCACAAACTTACAGAACGTGTTCAGGAAGGCAGAAGAGTTGAGGAAGTGGCTTAGCAGAGTGTTTTCTCTGAAAGCAGAAAGATATGAGTTCAAATATTCTGCATATGTGTCTACAGAGACTTACAACCCCAGTATTGAAGGGTGCAGATAAGTGCATCCAGAAAGTTCTTAAGTCATCAGCAATGAGATTTGGGCTCCGTAAGAGACCGTGTCTCAAGGAATAAAATGCAGAATGACAACAGAATGTAGTTAATGCCCTCCTCTGGCCAATCCCAAGCCTTTGTGGGTGTACCCGGCTACACACAGACAGATGCACACAAAGTAGTCAGAAGCATAAACGTCAGCATAAGAGCATGAAAATTTAAAAACGCAGATCACACTTCTCAACTACAAATGACAGAGAAAGGTAACACCGTGGTCTCTCTACTAATACTTGGATGGACTCAATAATAGAAAAAGAAGGTTGTCTTAACCTTTGTTAATATAATTAAACCTATTATCAACCAGAAAATAAACATTATGTGACCATCCTGATACTAAACAAATATTCTTTAGGTTCACCTGTAATAAATGTCTCACAAAAATAGGTGTGTAAATTGGAACATCTTCAAATGTCCAAAGAACCAAATGATCCCCACTTAAAACATGGAGGAGACAAAACATCAACCCTGTAGCTTAGCTAGTGTGCACAGACCACAGTCATGGTACATGATGTACAGTCGGCCTTCTTTTCATTTTCCAACCTAAATATCATGTTTCTTTCTTGTGTTCGATTGTACTTCCTGTATCATCCATACAGTACTGAATTTATATCTTTCTTGTGTTCGATTGTACTTCCTGTATCATCCATACAGTACTGAATTTAAATAGTGAGAGCATCTTCACATTCTTCCTGTTCCTGACGGGAAATTATTTAGTATTTTATCATTGAAGCAGTTCCTATCTTTTCTTAAACTGAGCAGACTATATATCACAGCAGATTAATTCATTTTCTCTAAATTTTTACTATTACAGAATTTTAATAATTAATATCTAAACATTTATATCTCATTCTCATATATTTACTAGTTCCTGTTATTGGTACTTGGACCTGGTTTCTATTTGTCATTTATTTATGTTGTTTTCTCAAGACAGCTAGACACTCAGACACACAGAGACACACATCAGAGAAAGTACATACATGTATCCTCCAAAATACATGGTATTGTCCAGTATTTTTTTTATTGCTGTTGACTAAGGGTAAAGGATTCTATTAGCATCTAGTAGATGGGTATTGAGGATTAAGCTAAAACTCTTATAAAACGTAAAATTTCTCTCTCTGCAAGGAACAATTATCCAGTCAATATGTTACTAATGCTGAGTTTAAGGGGAAATCTACAAGTGGTGTGTGTGTGTGTGTGTGTGTGTGTGTGTGTTCACTTAAAATAAGATTTAGGAGCCCCTAAAAAAACCCCAGAGGGTAAAAGGACTTGCCATGCAAGTGTGACAATGACCTTTGTTTAATCTCTGTAACTCAAGGTTGATGGAAAAACCAAGCTCTGCATAGTTGTCCTCAGCCTCCACATGGCTTGCTCTCCTACACTCACACACACAGAGACCTCCAACAGCATGCACTCCTATACTCACACACGCACACACACAGGGACCTCTAAGTGCACGCACTCCTACACTCACACATACACAGACCTAGAAGTGCATGCCCTCCTACACTCACACACATCACACACAGACCTCCAACAGCATGCACTCCTACACTCACACACACAGAGACCTCCAACAGCATGAACTCCTACACTCACACACAGACCTTCAACAACATGCACTCCTATACTCACACACATACATTATGTACACTTTATAATCATAAATGAAACTTAGAAAAATATGAATTTAGACATTGCAAAACCCAATAAAACAGGTGCAGTACACTCCTTTCTTCATCCCTGAGTAATATAACCAGTATTACATAAGAAAAATATTAAACACAATAAACTCATACAAATCGCATGCATGAAATTAAATACTGATGAAACAATATCACCTGAAAAGAGATGTTTGAGGTTAGTTTTAAATTCAGCATCTAATCATTGATGTAGGATGTCCTTCTGTATATGTTTTGCTCTTATGGATTAATGAATAAAGCTGCTTTGGCCTATTAGCTCAGGCTTCTTATTGTCTAGCTTTTATATCTTAAATTAACCCATTTTTATTATCTGTGTATTGCCACGAGGTTGTGGCTTACCAGTAAAGGTTCTGGGCATCTTTCTCCTTTGGCAGATACTTGGCATCTCTTTTGACCCCTCCTACTCTCTCTCTCTCTCTCTCTCTCTCTCTCTCTCTCTCTCTCTATATATATATATATATATATATATATATATATATATATATATATTTGTTTGGTTTTCCTGCCTAGTTCTTTTCTTCCCTGCCATAGGCCAAAGCAGTTTCTTTGTTAACCAATGGTAATAAAACATATTCATAGCATACATAGGAGAATCTCACATCAAGTCATGATTGCTTTCCTTGGTTAGCTTTGTATTTGTTTAGTCTCATTTCCTCTCAAGGGTTTCTCTCTTCCCTTGTCTGTTATGTTATTGACATTCTTTGAAGACTCTAGGCTGTTTGTTACGTAGACTGTTTTGGAGTTTGAATATCTCCTATTTTAGATCAAGCTATAACTTAGTTTTGGTGAGGGGAGAACTCTGCACAGAACACGCTATGCAGATCCCCAGCAGGCATATGATGTCAGCGTCTCATGACTGATAACACAAAGTTTGATGTTTTGGTTTGTGACTCCCACCAGATTTCTCCATTGGAAAGGGAATTCTCCCTGTCTTAGTAACTGAGAGTAATTAAGGCATAAAAACCTCGCTGCCTTAGTAATTAAGTACTCCACAAGATGGTAGTATGAGTCTTCAGGCCATATTGGAGTCCTAGTTCCTAATATCATTGCCTACTTGAATCTGTCATTAAGGAAGCTGGTAAATTATGGTTTTCCACTGCTATTTTTTTCTTTTTACATGTGTGGGGTGGTATTCTTTCCTGCCTATCCATCTATATTACCCCATTTTCTACCCTTCCTTCTTCATTGTGCGAGGAAGCTTTAAGAGGAAAATGGGGGCTCTACTGCACTAAGGCTTCCAGCATTCTCTGGATTCCTCCCTTTTTTCCTCATGATATTCCCACAATCACTCTATTGTACATATGATCTTATGTTTCCTGCTTCTTGGGGGATCCGTACACACTTTGTGATATATTAATCCCAAACATGTCCCATACCATGATCTGTGATAAAGGACCTGGGCAAATTGGTACCAGTTCAGTATCTGCCCATTCAAATAGATTCTATTATATTAGCAAATTTTTATCAGCAAATCATCAAGGGTGCTTTAGTGGAACACATGTCAAGAGAAGGATGGAGTTGGACCTGGTGGTAATAGCCACTGGAATAGACATTTGCTAGGAGCATGAGATGTTAAATGTGGAATAGTGTAAATAGAGTAAATTCCAGCTTAACATCCATTGTATACAAATTATTAGCATCAAAAGAACATGGAAAGGGAGTAGTCCCTGCCTCCCTATTCATGAAGGAAAAGCAAGTACAGGCAAGTCTTGTGACTCCAGCAACAGTTCTTGTATTTACAACTGAATAAAACCTTCTTTATTTTTCTCTGGAAGCCCAGCATGAAGGCAAGCATGTTCTTTACACATACTCATAGTCCCTTGCATCCCACCTTAGACGAAGTAAGAAAACATATAAAGGGCTTACTGCAGCGTTTAAAGTGTATGAAGATGTATTTGATTTATTATTCTTCAGATAAATGTGTGTGAAATGGGAAGAACTTCATTCATTAATAAGAAGTTGGGATCGTCAGTCTCCCAGGGAGGGTAACTGCTTGCTCTACTGCCCCTTAGCTGAGTAACCCAGACTTTACCCTAAGACTAAGAGCACCTGGTCTCCTGAGAAGATGCCTGGGGAGGACTGCTTTTGTAATTAATAGGGCTGAACTTTTAATGAACCCCACAAGGAGATATTTTTCATGACACTTTTTAAATCTTGCCATGGTTTCTATTCCTTGGAGATCAATTAAAAAGGTTTTTTTTTCCCTTCTCGTTTCATCTTCGCCAAGATGCCAGAGGCGGCTTTCCAGCTGTGTGTCTTTAATGAGTTCTCTAAAGGGCTCCTGAGCCTGGAGGAGTGGGCAGGAAATCCAGGGCAGCCACAGTTTGGAAACTTCTGAGAAACCCGAAGTCAGTTACCTTGGACAGGCTCAGAGACACACATTCCTTTCAACTGGAAACCCCCTGGACCCAGTCACAGCCTCAAAAGAAGACAGGAGGCAGACAGGGAACCCAGAGCTTTAATGGACCCTTTATAGGAAAGGCTTTCCGAATTAATGTTTTGATTGGGGTGCAGGTTCTGGGCCACTAAGTTGTATCCTGTCAGCATCAGGAGGCACTCCAGTACTGGCCAAGTCTTCAATCGGCCTCATGTGTTCTGTCTTAGGAATTCTGTGCTCAGACACAGACTGCCCACAGCTTCACTTAACTCAACGGATATGTTGGTTGATCCTCAAAGCCTAGAATATCAGGCGTCAGTGTATATATAAACCTCTCTCTCCCCAAAACAGCTAAAAATTTTGATTGAATTGATTAGTTACCTCACAATGAAAATTATTTAGTTTAAGCTGCTTTGTAGAACAAAGGTTTTGTTCCTGTGACCAATTAATGAAATATAATGATGTTAAAAACAAAACAAAAAAATGTAATTATTTAGTGGGTGAGGGGGCACTGAAACACCATGGTTTCTGTGTGTGGAGGCCAGAGGACAACTTTCTGATGCTGACACTGTCTGTATACTCTAAAAATAGCCCCCTGCCCATGCTTATAAAAGCAATTCTAATTAAACACAACAGATCAAAGTGGAGTGGGGCATGGAAATTTGAGGGAAATACTTGTAAAGAGGAGGGTTGCAGGAGTGGGAAGAGTTCAGAGGGGGTAATGAGTGATGGATATGATCTCATTTCATTGTGTATATATGAAAGCTCTGAATATTGATATTAAATTTCACCGAATGTCCCTTCCATAGCTCCATGATTGAATACTATAATTAAAGTCTCCTAATATTTTTAAGAGCTATTGCAAACATTTCTGAGCATGCTTTTGTGCAGACATAAACCTTCTATCTCTGAGAAACGTACTGAAGGTTTGCTTGCTGTTCCACCTAGTGAGATCTCTGTGTCATTGGTGAGTATATATGTTACATGACAGTGACTATTGTCTCAATTTATATTTTCTTAGTCAGCTTTCTGTCACCATGACAAATAACTGAGATAACCAACCTACAAAAATTAAAGATCAGGAGGATGGAGAGAGACCTCAATGGTTAAGACAGTTTACTGCTCTTACAGAGGACCCAGGTTCAGTTCCCAGCACCACAACAGGTAGCTCATAATCACCTATAATTTCAGCTCTAATGGATCAGATGTCCTCTCTAGCCCTTAGGGCATCTACACATAAATACACATAACCATGCACAGGTACACATACACTTTTAAAAATATTTTTTTAACTATTAAGGCTTATTTTAAATTGTATATGAGGAAATTTTAGTCTCTGACTGGTTTGTCGTGTTTCTCTTGGACCTGTGGCAGTGCAGCACATCATGGCAGGACTGCACGGTGGAGCACAGCACAGCAGGATTGCATGGGGGAGCACAGCACAGCACAGCACACCATGGCAGGACTGCATGGTGAAGTCCTTCACTGTGCTTCTTAACTGTTTCATGTTTTATTCTGCCAGGTATCAGCTCGGAACATTTACTTACTTTAAATTAGGCCATTTATATTCTTATTAAATTATACATTTTCATTAGATATTCTGAATACAGGTTCTTTGTCAGAAATATAATGCATAATGAGGCTGCTCCAATGGTGCCATTAGTTAACACACAGTACGTATACACTATAACATACATATTCTTGAATAATTAATATTTTGTTGAATATGGTAGTTTTTACTTTTAAAAGGCAATCAATATTCTCTGGTACCACCATGTATCCAGGCACTGCCGATAGGATGCAGGAGATCACAGCCCTAGCACCCAGCACAAGGAAGATTAAGACCATTGCTCCCTGTAAGCGCAAGTACTCAGTCTGGATTGGCGGCTCCATTCTGGCCTCACTGTCCACCTCCAGCAGAAGTGGATCAGCAAGGAGGATATGACGAGCCGGGCCCCTCCATTGTCCTCTGCGAATGCATCTAGATGGGCTGAGCAGGTGCCAGGCATCTGCTGCATGAGCTGATTCTGAAGTATCAATGTGCCCTGGCAAAGGTACACACCTCATGCTAGCCTCATGAAACTGGAATAAGCCTTTGAAAAGAAATTTGTCCTTGAAGCTTGTATCCAATATCAACACTGGATTGTAGAACTTGTTGCTAATGTTCGACCTTGTATTCAAGTTAACTGTTCCTTGGCATATGTTTATACCCTGTGCTTCTCTTGATTTAATGCCTAGTCATGTGGCTCAGTCGCTTGGTGGCTGGGGAGAGCATGCTGTGGAAGAGAATTCCCCAGCCTACTGGATGTGTGAGCACCGTGCAGTGATCTGTGCAAGGTATTACTGACTGCTGACTTCCAGGATTTCCTGAGGTTCGCAAGGACAGGGTGGGAAAGTCCAAGCTTTAGGACCCAGTTTCTGTCCTGGTGTTTTCCCTCCTGACTGCTGTGGGGTGTTAGTTACTTGCCTTGAGTTGGGAACGTTTGCACTGACATCTGTAAATTTATATAAGGATTTTTGTACTCAATTTAAGAAATGAGAAATTTTGGTTTTCTACTGTTCAGAGAGAACATTAGGCCCTAGCAACATGTCATTGTGTAAAGAAAAATAAAAGTGCTGCGGTAAAAACAAAACAAAAAAAGGTTAGTGGATTTTTAGAACAATTGTTATATATACACAATGGAGTTTAGTCAGCCATAAAGAATGAAATTATACCATTTGCAGGAAAGTGGATGGAATGTATGTTTTCTCTCATATGCAGAATCTAGATTTAAATGTATCTGTTTTCTTTCTTTTTAAAAAAATATTTATTTATTATATATACAATGTTCTGCCTGCATGTGTCTCTGCAGGCCAGAAGTTGGCACCAGATCTTATTATATGTGGCTGTGAGCCACCATGTGGCTGCTGGGAATTGAACTCAGGACCTCTGGAAAAACAATCAGTGCTCTTAACCGCTGAGACATCTCTCCAGCCCCTCTGTTTTCTATATGTATGTGTGGATGGATGGATGGATGGATGGGTGGATGGATGGACGGACGGATGGACAGACGGAGGCTACACGGGTAACTAGAGAGGGTAGCTGGAGGAAAGAAGGAAATGCCGCATGCTTCTCATATGTGGAATGGAGACACATATACCCGTGTGGGTGTAGATGTGAGACATAAACAACATTGGCGGGAGGAAGGGAGCAGCAGAAGAGATAAGGAGGGGTGGAGAGGGCAGTGAGGTGATGGATCTCAGCAAGTACAATGATGGACATGTATGAACATGACATTATGAAGTCTATTGGTTTTCTATACTGACTATAGCATCTTAACTTGAAAAGGAAAGAAAGAAATGGTGGGGGCGGAATGAAAGATACCTGCAGAGACAGAGTCAAGACCATTTCCAGACCGCTGGCAGGCATCCTGGGAGTGAGGTTACAGATTCTGAACAAGTTGTTGGGGCTCATGAGCACTACTTGTGGGTCACTTCACTTCTCTTGACTCAATTTCCCTTCATGAAAAAGAAAGTTAAAAGTCATGACGCTTTTAGTTTGTTTTCTTAAAGTACCGAAGATTGGACCAGGGCACTGTTCATGTTAGGCAAGCATCACAAATGTATCCCATTCGTCAATGAAGCTTTCAGCTAGAGCCCAGGCATAGAGGATGGACACAGACTGGAAGACGCTGAGGACTTAAAGTCAGTGACTTGCAATTGCCTATAACTCCAGCTTCCGAGCAGCCAGTGTCACTGGCCTCTGCCACTTCCTACTCATGCGCATACCCTGTTTTCTGAAAGGTGGTTTGTATTATTACAAAGATGGATGGAAGAGAGAGACATTCTGCAGTCTTCAAAACAATATGATAAAACACTTATTATGTATTATCTATGGTGTTCGTCTATATATGTTATTAAGTATTAAAGAATCAGTGATAAGACAATAATAACAATCTACTTTGAGAAATAGGTGTACGATGTAAATATGTCTCCCAGAAGATAACCTACCAAGTGTTTTTTGTTGTTGTTGTTGTTGTTTTGTTTGAGGCAGGCATGGTCTCACTTTGTAGCCTTGTTTGGCTAGTCTGGAACTCTCTGTGTAGACCAGGCTGGCCTCAAACTCGCAGTGATCTGCTGTCTTCTGTTTCCGAAGTTCTAGGCTTAATGGTGTGCACCACCAGTCCTAGAAACAACTGCGTGTCAATAGTGGTTATCAATGTGGGCAAAACCATCAATCTGGTTTGTTGCTAGAACTTTGTTTTTAATTCTATTACTTGAAAATTAATGTTAACTTTGGGCCTGGAGAGATGGCTCAGCAATTAAGAGCACTAGCTGCCCTTCTAGAAATCCTAGGTTCAGTTCCCAGTACCCATATGGCAACTCACATCTGTCTGTTACTCCAGCTCCAGGGGATTCAACACCCTCACCCAGACATACATGCAGGCAAAACACCAATGCACATAAAATTAAAATAAATAAATCACTAAATAAGAAGGAAAGAAAATGTTAACTTTATTCTGGTAAGCTTGTCTTCCTGTCCCTGAAGCTCTCCTCCGTCAGCCTAGATCAGACCCACATTTTCTGAAGTTCCATGGCCACGGCTCTAAATAAGAGACGCAGCTGTGCTTGGTCCTCACCAGAGCTGTAGGGAGAGGCCCACCCATTGGGGGCGGGCTCGCCTCAGGCTAATGTTTACTGATAAATTGGGCATGTGCAGAGGCGGTGGGCCCCTTCCTGTCTCCTGTGCTCCGCGGGAACCTTGGTGTCGTGAGTCTGGTCCTTTCATTAAAGTTGTACAATTATTAATTACAATTTGTCTTCATTAATCTAAGCCGCCGCACAGAGCTGCTTGTCTCAGGCACCCACTGCAGAGTTCCGTGTCTCTAGGAGACACTCAGTGACTTATGGGCCTTGGCTTCCCACCTGGACAACTGAGCAACGGTAAACCACCTGGCAGTTGTTATGACCAGAACCTTGTCTGTGGCACCCTCCCCCTGTCATCGCCATCTGACACCAGGCACAGAGAACTGGCATTCTGATGGTACCTGATGGTTTCCTGGGGTCTGGTCCTTGCTAGGAGCTGAATATGGTAACACATCTCAAAAACATAATTGCTTTTTCCAGTTGTTTCCATTTTCATGAGGTCATCTGATCTCTAAACCCAGCCTAGAAACAAGACTCTTGCTGAACTCAGTGACTTCACTTCTCTGAACTCTACTTCCCTCCAGTGAAGAGGGTTAGAACCCCTCCTTACAGGCTGCTGTGAGGATGGAGTCGGCTTAGCCTGCACAGTGGGCGGTCAGTACAGAAGCCAGCATGGTTTTGTTAGTGTCCATCTGACAGATGAAGAACTAGCGCTGGGATGTAAAGTGGCGTGGCCAGGGCTTCAGAGCCAGGGTTGCAGAACTTGAAAACTGACCCAGGAGCCTGCCCAGGCTGCCCAGGTCAGAGTTCAAACCAAGCAATGCTACCTGCTCCACCCTCTCCCACCCCTTACCTGGTAGACCCTCTCCTACTCCTCACCAGCTTCAGCTCCTTCTCCTCTCTCAACACAGTTCCCGGCAGGTGCTTGGTTCTTCCGGGTCACTGGGTTCAGCCTCATTTGCATGGTCTCCCAGCTCTTGATCCACTTCCTGGCTGGTTTCCTCCTCGGTTGACTTTGGGCCTCTGCACCTGAGAGAGACCTGGATGCTTGCTTTTGTGAGTCACCTTTGCTTCTCTGAGCTGAGGAGGAAGTTCACTCATCCTTGCCAACGGGAGGAGCTCCAGCCTTCCTCTTACTCCCAGCTGACCTGCCTTGACTTCAGGGAAGTCAGAAGCATGGCTACTCTGAGGCCCTGCAATGAAGTCACACCAAGAGCTCTTAGAGACCAAAATACCGAGAACCCAGTAGGAAAGCAAAACAAAACAAAGAAACAAACAAAAAACAGTTAAATGACCATTCAGTAAGCATAAGCAGGAAGTGCCTGAATTCTTCCATGTCAGATATCAGACTCACTAGAAATCTAGATTCAGTGGCTTCTAAATATGTACTAGAAATGAAGACAGGACTTTTCCTAGCCCTGGATTCCTCTCCTGAAACTGTAGAGGGAAAAAAAAAAAACCACCTACTGAGGGCGGGGTTAAGAGCACTTGCGAGAACCTGAATTCAAATCCCAAACACTTGTGTAAAATCCTGAACATGACGTACTGGCTTTGTGGGAGCCTAGGCAGTTTGGATACTCACCTTACTAGACCTGGATAGAGGTGGGTGGCCCTTGGACTTCCCACAGGGCAGGGAACCCTGATTGCTCTTTGGGCTGACGAGGGAGGGGGACTTGGTTGGGGGAGGGGGAATGGGAGGTGGTGGCGGGGAAGAGACAGAAATCTTTAATAAATAAATTAATTAATTAATTAAAAAAAATCCTGGGCATGCCTGTAACCCTAGCACTGCAGGGGGTGAGGGGTGGAGACCGGCGGGCCTGGAGCCTGCTGGCCAGACTACCCCAAACAGCAAGCTTTCAGTTGGATGAAAGATTCTGCTTCAAAGGAATAAAGCAGAAATACTTGACATCCTGCTCTGGGTGCTACGTGCAACACGCACGCGCGCATGCACACATACCCCCTACTCGGCCTGCAGGTGAAATGTTGCTATACGGTGGCATGCAGAAACACTCAGTAAGCTCCAGGTCGAACTATCATTGTTGTCACTATAACACGAGCAGGTAAATAATGGAAAACACTAATGAAGCACACGCAGAAGTTCAAGAGGAGCCTGGACTTCCAGCCCCACAATCAGCCCCATGGTCTCACCATCTTCTGAAAGAAGCCCACTTTTGCTCATGGCTGTCCTGGAACTTGCTTTGTAGACCAGGCTGGCCTTGAACTCACAGAAATCCTCCTGCCTCTGCCTCCTCAGTGCTGGGATTAAAGGCATGTACTGCGACTGCCCCGTTAACATTATTTTTGAACAGGGAATTCGTGTGTTTCAGTACACAAAAGGCTTGATTTCTGAAGTAAAAGCTCTTTTTTCCCAGACATTTAGTCCTACTCAAAATTAAAGTGTTACACTATATGTTTTTGTATCTCTTTTCAAAGATGTCTTCTGTGTACATAAGCAAAAGAGCCAGGTTTCTTGTTCCTTCTCCTTTTATCCAAATGCGTGTATTCTGCAGGCTGCCCTGTCCCTTGTTGCAAATGCCCTTACTCACGGTCCTCACCAGATCAATTGTTCTTATTTTGTAATGGCTTTATTGTTTCACTGAATGGCTGTGCCATCAATTACTTAACTAATCACCCAATGATCTAATCTTTAATTTAATTTAAGCCTCTTTGTTGTTTTATTTTTGAGACAGGATGTCTTGGCAGTCTAGGCTGGTCTCAAACTCACTGTGTGTCAAGGCTAGCCCTGCCAGATGTGGGCACGTTCGATCCTGGCTTCCGGAGCCCCAACACCCAAGTAGCCAACACCAGCCACCAGCCTCCATCCCGGAACCAGGGAGCCTCTTCAGGCCCTTGGCTTCCTCCGCAGCCCCAATTCACACCCCTGGCCACCGTTCCCAGTGTGCAGCAGAACCTTCTCGTACCAGCACAGAGATCTTCCGCAGAGACCAGCGAGCTGAGGGCAGCCCTGCCGAAGATCTTCCCTGACTCTGAGCAAAAACTGAAGATCGACCAGATCCTGGTAGCTCATCCATACATGAAAGACCTGAATGCCCTTTCTGCCCTGGTACTGGAATGAAGGCTGGGCTGAGAGCCCACTGCTGATGGGGACCAGAGGGAGCTGCCTACTGTGGAGTCCCGTACTGGGGAGAAGCTTTCCAGAGTGCACAGTGCTACTCTCAGTAGGAGAAGGATGGGATGTGTTTTATATATACAAAAGTCTGGATTTTCAAAGCCAGCTTTTTTCTATATATAAATTATGCTGCTATTGCAGATTGAACATTTTCTGTAAAAGAAAAGTACATTTTCTGCCTGTTCAGAACTGTTTAATAGCAGTTACTCTTGAGTGTATTTACAACTTTATGTTTTTTAAACTATTTTCCTTAAAGCTGAAGAAAAATTGACAAATGAATATGGTTAGCCTTTCTAAATAAAATTAAAAAATAAAAAAAAAAGGATTTGCTTCCTTAAGGAAAGCAAGCCCTCTTAAAGTATATTTTCTTGAGGTGATCTGTTCTGTCCACTCACATGGTGTGTGCTCCCCTGCCTTCCTCCTTGGAGCTGGCCTGCTCCACTCTTCTAGGTCTTCTCAGCAGGCCTTCTGTGAGAGTGGAGAAGTGGAGCCACTAGATGGCACTTGGTGCCTGGCTGTAGTCAGCGACATGACAAAGTCAGACTCAGAAGAGCAGGGCGACAATTCAGCCCATTCAGCCCCATCCTTCTTCCTCTCCGCTGGACAGAGAAGGGAAACGAGTCCCAGCATACTCCCTGATTGGCCCAGCTCCCTAATGCCCTCCCCAGCTGAGGCCGCCATGTTCCTGATCTGATTCCACAGCTACTGTCACCTCAGAAGGTGAGGTAGGATTGGAGAGTCTGTTGTCTTCATGTGGCCAGCATGAGTCCACAGCCCACAAGTATGTGGAAGAATCCCATGTGGAGTTTGTACAGCTTTGCCAAAAAGTTTTCTATTCTCAAGGATGACCCAAGCCAATAAATAGCATTAGTAGTTTCAGAAGGGGTCTCAAAGCCCTGCTGAGTCTTTCAGAACCAGTTATCTCAGTATCGTCTCTTCTCAGTGTAGCTTGAATTCTGTGTCTGTGAAACATTTCCTGGTCATTCTTAGCATCTTGACTCTCACCTAGACCTTTTAAGGGCTCTGTGTTTTCCATCCATGCTGTGTCCCAGCACGGTCAATTCCACTGCTCTGTGGATTGTGTCTTTCTCCTGGTCTCAGTTAGTGACTGAGGACGTAGTGCTGGTTGGTTCTCTGTGGTGCAGGGACTATGTAGATCCCAGGATGCTGTCACCATGCATATACTTGGCTTCATTTGATCCCTGCATCCCTCAGGAGATGAATACAGAGCGTTCTAGGTGGCCATGGTTGTACTTCAGTCATGCTCTCCTGAATTCATTGACATGTAACCTGCTGGGGAGTCGTTTGTCATCTGTCACTTGGGCTTTTGAGACCTGCAGGCAGTGAAAGGAGAAAACAGACTTTGCAAGGTCCAGGAGTAGACTCACTACAGCCTTGTGCCCCAGCTTCTGAGCACAGTAAAGGTGCCAAGGTGGAGCTGTCCCCAGGACCTCCTGGTCTACTCAGTCCCAGTCCAGCATTCCTGGGAATTAGGAGAGTCAGGGTGCTCTGTAGAGCACAGGGGCCACATCCTGATGCTGGCAGGGAGCAAGGAGCATGAGCTTTCCCAGACTCTCCAGGCAGATTGACTTTGTTGTGTAGCCTCTGTGTTCTTAGTATTGTTTCTGAGATACCTGCCCGTGTCCCCTTCCCCATATAGGAGGGAAGAAAAGTTGGAGGAAATTGAGAGGCATTAATTACTGTGTAGATTATAATGTGAAATATAATTCTAGACTCTCTGTGAAATTTATCACCTTTAGGGGTAGCATCCAAATCCCACTTATCCAGCCACCGAAGGAAGCTCACGACCTGCTTCTCTGCCTCATCCCAAGCTCTGTTGCTGTTAGGTGCTTGTAGATGCTCAGCCTCCACCCCTCAGTGCCTCCACAGTGAACTGTGGAGTGTCTTGGCATTCCTCCGTATGTGGAGTGCCTCTGCCTCCTGTGTATCCTGACATTTGGGTGAGGTGGTCAATGTGGCCGAGGCTGATCATTTTGGTCATTGATGCTTACAGAGGTTGAAAGGATAAGTAACTAGTGTAGCTGATGGACTTCCAGCCACTGTGCGCATGCGTGCATGTGTCGCAGGAGCTGTCCTGGTCCAGTGTGGTAGCACCATGATTGGCAGGCTCAGCTTTGAGACAGGATGGAGTTGTGTTTACACAGGCTTGCGAATGTGTAAAGCAAGAAAGAAGACTCCACCCTTTCTTGCCACTGCCAAGTACTGAGTCCCTCCCCCTGGTAGGGGCAATGGCTGCAGACCCTGTGGCCCCTGCACCATGCTCACCCTGGTCCTAGCCTGCCTCTCCCATCTCTTCTAGTGTTTCCCCATCCTCAGCACTCTGAGCCATCTCAGCTGGGTCCATTAGTTGCACTGTTCACTGCCATTACCACCTTCCTGTTCCCTTTGATCCCTGAGGTTAAAACACCCTGCATTTTGTTGCTGATGCTTTACTCCACCTTCCCATATTTTCACTCCCCGGTTTGCAAACTTGGCTTCTGCTCACCTCATGGGAGAAGCCTGGGCAATCACTGGTTGCCGTTTCATTGTTAATGTAACAGCTACAGACAGGGAGGCCATTGTTGTCTCGCTTCTGGCTCTTGCCTCTCCAGCAGGTGTAGCTGCAGCCAACTGTGTACTGTGTTGCCTCCCTCTAGACTGTGAGCTCCTCGTGGGCAGGGACCCTATGGTCACTCTGTATCTCTTGTGGCACCTAACAGTGCCTTGCACTTGGTAGGTGCTCAATAAATGTCTGTTCAAGTGAACTGGAGGATAGTGCCTTCTTGACTGGGGGAACTTTGGTGATCGTGTTCCAGAGATGGGACCCACCTCTGTCAGGTGTAGGGGAGGCTTAGCTTGCCTGCTTCACTCTGCCCCTCATCCCATGAGATCAGGTGTCTACGCTGAGTGAAGCGCCTCCCTGTCCTTAGCAAAGCCTGGCAGATTGGAGAGCAGGCATCCAGCTTGATGTTCAGGATGGTCCCAAAGACTTGTGCTAATAGCCCACCAGGATGAGCACCTAGTCTGGGTGTCAGCATGCCACTCTGTCCTGCAGTCCAGGCTGTCCGTGAATTCACAGCAGTCCTCCTGCCTCAGCCTTCCAAGTGTTGGAGTTACAGGTGAGACCCATCGTGCTTTGCTCCACTGGTTGTGAGAACCAAAAGCAACTCAGCTTTCCATTGTCCAGACACGTGGTGCTGTCAGGACCAGGGGTGACTTCTGGGGAAGCAGCTGAGCCATAGTCCTTCAGCCAGTGCGGAGATGCATCCCAGGGGCTGGACTTGCTCCTCCTGACTCCTCCTATTTGGTGGCTTTTGCTGCAAATCACAGGGCTCTATGCTGCAGACTGTAGCTTCTAGGGTTTTGATTGCCATCTCTCTCCAGATCCCCAGCTAGCCCCGCTCAATCGCACAGTCTGGTACCCAGACCTGGGTCAGACCCCTCCTCTGTCACTGCTCCCAGCAGAGGAACCAGACCTGTACTGCTCTGCCACATGTCTGGCTCCTGAATCAGGCTCAAGTTGCAACCTTCCAAACAGGCATCAGGAAGGCTTGATGCTGATGTCTGTAGGGGGTCGCATGATGCTGCTGTGTGTGGAAGGCTCGCTGCCCTCTCCAGGCTCAGCCAGCACTGCCTGTCTACCATCTCATGGTGACCCTGTTCTGCAGTAAGCAGAAGAGTAAGCTGAGCAGAAAGTTCTCAGGGCAGGTGAGTATCAACTTTTCACTGGAGTCGGAGGAGAGGAGACTGCCGCCTTCCTGCAGGCCTTTCCCCTTTCACAGAGAAGCAGAAATAACATCTTGGGACAGAGCTGAGAAGAAATGGATCCCTCTGCTGAGATACCCCCTTAGGGGAGTAGAACAGAAGAAATGGATACCTCTCTGTAGTGATACTTAGTTTCTGTTTGAACCAATAAAGTTTGCCTGAAAATCAGAGTACAGAGTTAAACTACTAGAGGTCAGGCAGTGGTGGCATACACCTTTAATCCCAGGACTAGTTGAGGCAAAGGTAGAGGGATCTCTGTTAGTTCAAGGCCACTCTGGGCTAGAGGAGATTGAATCTGTCTAAAAGAGAAACAGCTCACACAAATGTGATCCTAGTTCTTATGATCCCATGCCTTTAATCCCTGCACAGGGAGGTGGAGGCAATAGGGATGTGGCTGGGAAGAGAGAGGAATATAAGATGGGAAGAGACAGTCTGAGGACAGGATCGCCCCTTCGGTTTGAACATTGGTCAAGGTAAAGGGTCTCTTTAGTGGCTGGCACACTGCTCTGATCCTTCAGCCTTCACCACCTAGTATCTGACTCTGGGTTTTTTTGTTTGTTTGTTTGTTTGTTGTTGTTTTTAAGAATAATTGGAATTTGTGCTATATACCTCTACTGGGAAGCTCCCTTGGGAGGGTGGAGCAGAGCTCAGCTGCACCAGTGCTGAGAGAGCCCCAGGATTGGTGCATCTGGCAGAGAGACCAACCCTCCCCATACCCCAGCTTCAGGTAGAGCCTGACTTCCCAACAAGTCAGGATACCTTTCCCTAGTTGCCCGTGTCTTCCTTTCTGGGTCTACTTCTTGGATCCAGAATTCAACTTCATGATTCTCTTCTTTTTGGCCTTCCAGTGAGAATTTAGAGAAACTGTCTCCCATGAGTTCTGGAGCTCATCAGTTCTCCTAGACCCCATCCTGAGACTCTCAAGAGTAGGGATTACCACTGTGTGCTAGTGTTGCTGACATTACATGCGGGTGCTGGGACACAAACGTAGGTCCCACTGTTGTCTGACAAGTATTCTGCCAACTGAGGAATCCCCCCCCTACACAATCCCTAGTTCTGGTTTCTTAGTCCCTATGTTCGCCATGATTGTCACTCTGTGTGGCTCTCATGACCTGGGTGTTCCTCAGAATGTCGAAGTCCATATCCCATTCCCTGTGGTGTCTGTCTATCCATGTTGATGTGACTTTGGTCTGTGCTCTGAAAATGATGATGACTCAACATGAAGAACAAAGTAGTCTTCTGCCTGTTGGTCAGAACTGTCATCAAAATGCGAGAGGTTTGATTGCATGGAGTCAGCCCAGTCTCCTAGCCTTATCATTTCTGCCAGGGACTGTCTCTTCTGAGGCCCTCAGGGTGTCTGTTCCTAGTCTCTCTGAGCTTTGGAAATTTGTTGTGATAAGGAGGGGCGGGGCTGCATCCCCAGAACCCCGGCCGCCCACACGGCTAACTTTACCCGAAATAATTACACGGACACTGTATTCATTTAAACACTGCTTGGTCCATTTCTATCTAGCCTCTTCTAGGCTAACTCTCGCACCTGGACTAACCCATTTCTAATAATGTGAGTAAGCACCCAAGGTGCGCTTACCAGGAAGATTCTAGCCTACATCCATGCTGGGTTGGAGTTTCATCATGTGTGTCTTGCTCTGAGAGGAGCTGCATGAATTCTGACCTCACTTCCTCTTCCACTCAGCATTTTCTTCTGTTTACTCCACCCACCTATGTTCTAACCAATCGGGTCAAGCAGTTTATTTATTGCTTATCCAATGAAATCAACATATTTAGGAGACTAAATAAAAGTGTTGAAGGAAAAAAAAAGGTAAAGTGAGGGGGAAGTTCATTCGCATTCTGTTTTGGGGTAGGGGGACTAAAGTCACTTCCACAAGTATGGTTGCTCTGTCAGGCAGCCTGGATTAACACTTCCCAGGTGCTCTCCATATTGGCCAAGAAAGAATCAGATCAATATTAGTATATCCTAATATTTTGATGATGGCGACATCCTGTCTGGAAGTCATGTGACCACCTTCCCTGTGGCCAGGTATGAGCTGGCCTGTAAGTTTGGCTGCCATACAATGTAGGGCCTGTATAATACTGCACCACGGGTCAGGATAAAAATCAAGTCAACATTTAATAAAGCAAATAATAAACAGAGGAATTTATTTATTGAATAATGAAATAATAAACAGAGAAATTTCTCTTTCAGGGCTGAGATATATTCAACTCTAAAAGTAGAACATAGTCCTGATGTGCCAACATCAAGCGAAAAATAGCCGTGGGTTCCATACGACCGTGGCACCATGGGAAATGCTGCCACACAAAGCTATGAGCTGCCATTTCCTTGTCCCACCGAGGCAGCTTACAACAGGTTATCTGCTATTCTTTATAGGTTCAAGCAACCTGTGATTTTCAACAGAGTCATTTGAGGAGACAAAAATGAAGTTGATACCACAGTTATGCAGGAGCTTTTCGCTAGAATGCTCTGGACAAAATCACAGTTATCGCAGGTTGAGAAATAGATCCCGCACATAAGAACAATTATTTATGAAAGATGAAGCCTTCACCCATGTTTCTTTCTATTCCCTTTTCTTCATGCCTCCCAACTTGTGCGTGTGTCTGGGTTCATATGTTTCTTCTGGAGCACTGCCTGTGCCCACTCCTGTGTGAGTAGGAGGGGTTCTCAAGTGTCATACTTACCTTGCTTCCTGAGACACTCTCCTTGAACCTGTGACTTGTCAGTAACTCTAGACCACCTGTGCAAGGATGAAAAAGGGACTTCTCTATTCCACCTCCATAGAGGTAGGATGATATGCTCACACTGGCCTTCAAGGCTTTTATGTGGCAGCTGGTTCTGAGCTCACGCCCTCACTTTAGAAGACCGAGCACTTGGTGGAGTGAGTTACTCCTGTCACTAGGAGGGCAATTTCATGGCTACATTCTCATCTTATGATATCTCTCAGAAGCCTAATGTTGTCAACAGAACAAATGAATAATTGACCCTGTGTGTAGTCAGTCCCCTGTTGGAGCTCTGTATGGGAAGCAAGAAAAGTTTGTGGTTGAATGTGTCCACAAGTGCCTGCAAGCTAAGGAAGACCAAAGGCTATTATTCATTTCATGCCATAGTGAGCAGCCTGGGGATCACGAAGTTTGGCCAAAAAACAAAACAAAACAAACCACATGGTTTCTTGACTTATGTGAAGATGAGCGGTGTGGATTTGCTGTCTGAAAGGGGCAGAAAAGCAACCACACACTTTCCTGAGGTAAGACCGAGGGCACATGAGGCTGGTGCCTTCAAGTCTTTGAAAGGAAGTGGCCTGGCTTTACTGGATGGTGTCCCAAATGGGTTCTGTAACCTTGTCTGTCAGGGACAGATTTCTTTCACATTGTCTCTGGCTAGACAGCCTTTGCTTGGGGAGAGCTGACCAGACATGTGTGTCCCATTCTAACCTTCCATGGTGCTCAGCCTGAATTCTCTGGCCACCTGCCCACCTGCCTTTCATTCAGCTTCCCCATGACAAGAGATGGATCATGATGTCAGAGTCACACAGAGTTTACTAATCCCCCTGCTTTCCAAAGTCCCATGAGAAAACAGAAAATCACCCTTTGCTTGCTTAGATGGCTTTCCCAACACAAGGAGCTGATTGGCAGGGCACTCCCTAAACTCCATCGTGACCTGCACTGGTCCAGGACTTATGTTCACGTTGACTACTGTGTCTGATAGTCAGGGGCAGGAACATTAACACTGAATGCCCCACCTCTTTCAGCAAGTTGACAGAGAGGCTGTGGCATGGGTTACTTGATGGGCTGCCACTGTGGTCAGGCTTCCATTGTCACATAAGGCAGACCACTGATGGTTTTGTATGATGTGTCTCCCAATGAGGATTGAGGGATGTGCCTGTTATTTGTTGATGCGGCGCCTTAGATTAATGGAAACAAATTGTGATAAGTATTTGTACAACTTTAATGTAAAAACCAGACTCACGGCACCAAGGTTTCCACAGAGCACAGGAAGGGGCCCGCAGGTTCTGCGCAACCAATTTATCAGTAAACATTCACCCGAGGCAAGCCTGCCCCAATCAGAGGGCTTATCACTACATCTCCCCCTTTTTGTCTAAATAAGACAGAACTAAGCCAAATACAACTATAAACAATAATAACAAATAATAAATATAACAAACAATATTGAGAACAAAAGTTTTACTAGACATTCTATCTCAAGGAGTCTAAATAATGTAGAGAGTAATTACAATTATATAATCTTCAACTCTGTCAAAGATCTGAGAAGGGAATAAATATTACTTAACAAATGAGAGATATCCAAAATGTGCCATAAATGACAGAGACAACTGACTACCAGGGCAATCACCACAATTCTTGTTTGCAATGTTGAGTCAACCAACTTTGGCTAAGGCCTAACATAACTGACATACCATTATCAAATGCAAGGAACTTTCTTAGGATTATCCTACCCGGTCTTGGCAAGATAAGGCAATCCTGTTTCACATATTTGTCAGTAGTTGAGGTATGGGCTTTTCGTAACCCAAAGGTCAGTTCTGCCAAGAAGACAAGCTCCCATTGGAGTGTCTTTGGTGCTCAATGTTCTCTCAGGAATAGTGGCATTGCCAGGAGTAATTGTGTCTCGTTGGCACAGAATTCTAGGTTAGATTAAAGGCCATTTTCTACAGCTCTTTAAAGAGGCTGAAGATTATACTATCTATACTAAATATAATCTCTATGTATCTAGAAGACCTGATTAACCTAAAAATAAACATGACAAACATATAATTCTCAATACCTATCTAACTTGAAGACTAAGAGGATAAACAACTGTGCAATATATGAAGACAATGATCTTCACCTGTAAACAATGTCATTACATATCAAATGTAAACAATGATATTACATAAGTAGTATCAGAGGTAGAAATGTACATTGTGATATGGTAGATGTATCCATACAATAAAAGCATACTCTTATACAAAAATAGAGGTAGGAACACTCACATTCAATATTCAATATATCAATATACAGAAAACAGTACCAATACAATTTTCTAAAAACAGTAACTCACAAATAACAATCATCCCATCAAACCAGTTAATCCCCCTCCTTTTTTTGAATATACCCCTAATTCCATAAAACATCTCCCCATCCCCACAACCCGAAACCAACCACTAAAAGATGTCCCCAACCCTGAGAGCAAACTCTGTTGGGAGAGGGGACGTCGTCCTCTAAGATTGCTTCAAGCTGACATGGGGGCAACGTTCTTCTTAGGGACTCCTGTGAAAGCAAATGATGGTAAAATTCCTAAATTAACCTTTGTCCTAAGAAAATTGTAACTAGTCCCTGAGCGCTTTGAAAACGTCCGGCCAGAGTGTTGTCAAAAATATGCACCATTCAAAATTGTCTCGTGCAGTTGGTACCAAAAAACAGGTCTAAAATTAGCGCTTAAGAAAAAAAAATATTCATGACGTCATAAAAACCAGATTGAGTTGATGTTGTGGGGCCCCATCTTCATTCTGGAAACTTCAAAGATTACTGTAGGAAAATTTGTTGCTTGCTATGGGAAATTTAAACATTAAGAACAAGGACATATACTAACATATAAAGAAAGTCACAGATATGAGGAAAAGCAAAGAAAGTTTATCAAGTATATAATTATCCTTATTCTGTCCCATTTCATGGCTCCTGATCTGAGACAGAAACTCTGAGATATCTCTTATCAACAGGCTTGGAATTGAAGAGGGACTGAGCCATAGTCCAACTCCCAAACCAGCTCTACATATTTATAAAGAAGTGTTCAATAATTATTGATATATATATATATCAATACTTACTGATCCTTAGTGGATTGTAACTATTTTCCATCCCTCAATAATTAAATATTCAGGGTCCCTTAAATTCTTTGAAGATCAGTATTCTCCTGTGGAGATAAGAAAAGAACCCTGCCCCCAACCTATTTATATTCCTTACCATAAGTATGCTCACCATCCTTATGAATGAATTGTTATTTATCTTTTCCAAATGGCTTCTCTTCTTCATACCAAACCTTTATTAATTTTGACGGTATCCACAATTTTTCCTCACCTGTGGAGATAAGAGCAAAACCCCTTCCCCAACGCAGCACATCTCCTGGCTTCCATTGTGAGGTATTTGTGGAGGCACTGGAGGATATTAGACAGCACACGACTTTAGGATTAGAATTGAATACAATCCTTTTCCTCAATCATTGTCAGTTCCTTTTCTGCTTCAGCTGTTAATTCTCTGGGACTGTATAAATCTTTATCACCTTCCAAGGTTTTGTTCAAATGAATTATTAGATCAGGTGTTATGCCAATAGCTGGTTGTAGACTGGAAATGTCTCCTAACAGTCTTTGAAAGTCATTAAGAGTCCGTAGGCGATCTCTCCTAATTTGTGTCTTTTGTGTCTTAATTTTTTGCAAACCTATTTTATAACCTAAATAATTAACAGAATCTCCCTTCTGTATCTTTTCAGGAGCAATTTGCAATCCCCATTTAGGTAAAAGTATCTTTATTTCTTCAAACAGTCTGTTCAAGGTATCCATGTTTGAATCGGATAACAAAATGTCGTCCATGTAATGGTATATTATAGCTTTGGGAAATTTCTTGTGTATTATTTGCAATGGTTGATTCACAAAATATTGGTGCAGAGAGGGGCTATTTAACATACTCTGGGGAAGGATGGCCCAGTGGTACCTCTTGGAAGGTTGAGAATTGTTGTAAGTAGGCACCGTGAAGGCAAATTTTTCTCTATCTTCTTTTTGTAAAGGTATAGTGAAAAAACAATCCTTTAAATCAATAACTATAAGAGGCCATCCTTTTGGTAATAAAGAGGGCAAAGGGATTCCAGATTACATAGGGCCCATAGGTTGAATAACCTTGTTGATAGCCCTAAGATCTGTCACCATCCTCCATTGACCTGATTTTTTCTTAACCACAAATACAGGAGAATTCCAAGGGCTGGTAGATTCTTCTATATGTCCAGCATCTAATTGCTCTTGTACCAGCTGTTCTAAAGCCTGTAACTTTTCCTCAGCTAGAGGCCATTGCTTTGTCCATATTGGTTTCTCAGTCAACCATTTTAGAGGCAAGGCTGTTGGTATTTCTGAAGGGACTTCAATTGCTTGTTCTTGTACAGCCCGAATGGCCAGTTTTCTCTGTTTGTAATATCTTTTAATATTATTCTCAGAAATATAGGCTCTAGAAGTAGCAGGAATGTTAATTTGGGTATTCCATTGTTGTAATAGATCACAACCCCATAAATTAATTTCAATATTTGCTACATATGACCTTAATTTTCCTATTTGTCCCTCAGGCCCTATACATTCAACCCATCTTGTGCTCTGTCTTACTTGAGATAGGGTTCCAATTCCCAGGAGCTGAACATTTACATTCTGAAGAGGCCAATACGGATGCCAAGATTCTGGGGTAATGATACTTACATCAGCACCTGTGTCCAGCAGGCCACTAATAAAATTGCCATTTACACACACTCTCAGCTTAGGTTTTTGATCATTTATAGAAGTTTGCGAAAACACACGTAACTCATCTTTCTGATCATTATTGTTTGTATCAGTAGGCATGGGGTTTCCTAATTGTCCTGATGAGGCACGTTCTCTGCAGTAACTGGAAATGACTGAACCATGTTTGCCATGGGGGCCTGTGAGGCCCCCCTCTCACGTTTCCCACCTGTATCAGGTTGCCTTGTCTATCCCTTGTAGCTCTGCATTCATTCATCCAATGTCTGCCCGTTCCACATCTTCTACATAAACCTGAAGGCTGAGTCCTCCTATTTCTGTTATTTCTAGAAGATGCATTATTATTATTTCTGAAAATCCATTGTTTACAATTCCTTTTCACATGACCCATTTTTCCACAATTAAAACTGTTGGTATTCTGGTGTCTCCTTTAACCACTGGAAATTGCTTCTTCTACTCATGCTTCAGTGCCATAATCAAATGTATCAACATCCAGTGTATGCAAGACCCATTCTTCCAATGGTGCTGATCTGAACTTTAAAAGCCCCAAAATCTTTTTTGCATTCCACATTTGCATTTTCATAAGCCAAAGTCTCAATCATTATACGTCTTGCGTCTGGGTCAGATATCCCTATTTGCACAGCCTTAGTAAGTCTTTGTAAAAAATCACTAAAGTGTTCTCTCTGACCTTGTTTAATTGTGACAAATGATTCCATTTTCTGTCCTGGGTCTTGTACCCTGTCCCAAGCCCTTAAGGCTGCTGTAGTGCACATGAAGAGTGTGTTTTCATCCAAATTAACTTGTTCTTGAGGGTCGGAAAGAGTCCTTCACCTAGAATTTTATCTAGGGAAATGTCACTTTTCTTGCTGTTCTAAATGTTTAGCCTCTTGCCTGAATAAGCATTTTCATTTTAATTGCGGCCCACTCTCAAGGACTGCAGAGGTCAGTTGAAACCAGTCAGAGGGGGTAGCTCTGCTTGTTGTGGCCCAAGATGTTAGCATCTCTTTAACAAAAGAGGCATGCATCCCAAAAGTCATGACAGCCTGTTTAATTTCTTTGAGATCATTCATACGGACAGGCTCCCATGTATCTTTCTTGATGACCCTAGGGTTTCTGGAACCAATCACCTTCTCTATTGTTATTACTGTAAAGGCAGGTAGAGCTGTAGGTAGAGCTTTGTGGAAATTGTCCCGGAGGGATTTTCCCACAGATGTAGTTAAAATTTGCCTTTCTACCATTTGTTCTTCTTCATCAGAATTTAGAAATTCCTCAGTCTTTTCAATTCTATTCACCATTGCCTTCTGCAATGTCTGTATCTCCTGTCCAGAATTATGTTCCAAAGCCTTCATTGAGGATTCTAAAGTATGAAATTTGTCCATTAGAGATAAGTTCTCATCATTGGACATAATTTTTATGGCATAAACCATGCCTTCTTGTATTGACAATCTTTCTGCCAATCTGTCATAAGCTTTAGACAAAATTTGATTGTCCCATTCAACGGTTTTGATTCTCTCAGTTAATATTTCAGTCCCTTAGAAAGTGACTGCTGGAATTTACGATTCAAATCAACTGTTCCTTCTTCCATATTAATGAATTTCTCCTTAATATCAGCCACTAATGTTTCAGTCCCTACAGAAAGGGATTGGAGTTTACAATTCAAATCAGCTGTTCCCTCTTCCATAGCAATGAATTTCTCTGTAACATCAGCCTGAACCTTTTCTAAATTTTGCTCTGTCAACAGAGTCTTGTTAAACAAAGATCTGTTCTCTCTGTAGAACTTCAAGCTGATTCTTGAGAAGATCATTGTCATGCTTAATAGTTTTTAGACATTCAACCTCTGTCTTAAGAATCCTGGATTCATCTCCAATAGTTTTTAGCCGTTCAACTTCTGCCTTAAGAATCCTGGATTTGTCTCTTAATGACTCCATCATACTTTTGTTGTCAAACCACCTAAAACCAAGGAAAACTACTAATCCCAGAAGGATCCATAGATGTGGGGTGCTAGACACCTCTTGTAAGATCTCCCACATGGCACACTCAAAAAGACTGTTAAAATCCTGAATAGTGATATTCTCAGACATTTTATTTATAAAAAAAGGAGAAAAATATTTTTACTTGTAATGACTGGTTCCTGCCAGTGGTGGCAGAAGAGTCCACTTGAGTCCACATGGAGAGCTGGTCTGAAACAACTCAAAACCAAAATTTATTGTCTGCCTGAGGAGTTAGAGTGGGCAAATTTGGTCTGATTTAAAGTGACCCCTTCCGCTGTGGTGGTTTGTGTTGCAAAACCACAAATATTTAAGCTTCCCTGTTCCGCTCCAAACGCCAAGCAGAGAGGGAGGGGCTATCCCCTCCTGCACAGCGAGCGGGCAAGCGAGACAAAGTGCAGCTGCGGGCAGCTCGGGAGCTGCGATGGGCGTGGCAGCCTCGGAGCTGCCCGTGCCAGGCCTGGTGGTGCTAGGGCGGGCGGGCGAGTGGGTCGGCACCGGGGAGGTGCGCTGCTGCGACCGCGACTGCCCGGGACCTGCTGTGGGCATGGCGGGCTACAGGGTGGAAGCAAATCTGCCCCAACGTTGGATGCCAAAATGATGTGGCGGCTTAGATTAATGCAGACAAATTGTGATGAGAATTTGTACAACTTTAATGTAAAAACCAGACTCATGACACCAAGGTTCTGGCAGAGCACAGGAGACAGGAAGGGGCCCGCAGCTTCTGCGCACCCAATTTATCAGTAAACATTCGCCCGAGGCAAGCCCATCCCCAATGGGTGGGCTTAGCCCTACAATTTGTTCTTTTTCTGAGACTATCTAGCCCATTCTGACGGTGTGAGGTGGTCACAAACATCCAATTGGGCACAGAGATGCAAAAAGGGCTCCTCTAGGTGAGGGCTTCCACAAAAGAAACTTCGTTGTGGATAAAACTGAGTGTAAGGGTCTCTTTTGTCTTCCAAACATCTTTATGGAAGTACAGGTTTGCAAGTTTCAAGAGAGACAGTGGTGTCATCTGCTCTCTGAGAGTGCAAGGAGAGCAGAAGGGTAGGGACAACAGCAGTCAGAGCTCAGGGAGATGCTACCCAAGAGTTTCCTCTCCCCATCCTGGTTAGAATGTGGCTTAGTTTGAATGAGAATGGCCTTCATGGATGAACATGTTTGGGCAGGAACAGGAGGTATGGCCTGGAAGAAGGAAGTGTCAGTAGGGGTCACAGAGCTTTAAGGATTCTAGAGCCAACCCCATTCCAAATAACTCTCTCTCTCTCTCTAATATATATATATATATATATATATATATATATATATATATATATATATATATATATATATATATATATATCTGTGTTTATGTGTGTATACATATATGTCTCTCTCTAATCTCTCTCTCTCTCTCTCTGTTGCTTGAGAATCAGTGTCAGCTATCACCTCCAGCTCCAATGCAATGACTGTCTGCCTATTACTAGATTCCCATCAGGATGGTCATGTGCTATCCTCCTCTGCAACTGTGGACCCCTAAGTAACATGCTTTCTCGCTTAAGTGGCCTTGGCCACAGTGCTTTGTCAAGACAATAGAGTAGAAACAGCAGGAATGGGCAAATTCAGTAAGTGATTGCTAGAATAGGTATCTGTCTGCACCAAGGTTCTATCTCAAAGGCCCTAGGGTATCTGGCAAATGATTCATGACACAGGGAGACAAGTGTCAAGCCCTCCACAGGATGACCTGCTGACCCATTGCACCATCAATACCAGTAGAGTTTGGCACTGTAGGCTGTCACAGAGACTTGTGTGTGCAAGCTGTGCTTAGCGATGGCTGAGGGAGTAGGCTGCTATTTGCTAAGCTGACACAACACCCATATTCAGAAAGACCAATGCCAGCATTCTCAGCAGTCATAAGAAAGCCCAATTCATTGGTGGATTCCATCAAGACCAGGCTTCAGAAACTCATCTTCCATACAGAAACACTCAGAGGACTCAAGCTAATTCATCACTTCAGTGCTTCTCAACCTGTGGGTCTCAACCTCTTTGGGGATCAAATGAGCCTTTCACAGGCTCACCTAAGATCAGAAACAGGAGCAAAGGTAACTTTTTTTTGGGGGGGTGTCTCCACAACATGAGGAACTGTATTAAAAGGTTGCAGCATTAGGAATATTGAGAACCACTGATCCAAATAATCCCCTCAGACAAGAACCCTGGATTCCCTGACAGCTGGGAAGCTCTCGCTGATACAGAGAGCTGTTCACACCCTGCATGGTGACCATGAGGATTCTGCAGACACCTCACTCAACAAGAATGTACACAATAACACTGGCTGACACCTTGTAGCTCCATGACAGTGACTGTTCTCCCAATATAGACCCTGGATGTCACCACTGGACACAAAGCTGTCCAAGGAGGCTGGCCTTGTCCAGCAGTGATGTTCCATAGCCCCCTCAAGTCCTAGTTACCTTTTCATAGTAGCCAGAAAAGTCCTGTAATTTTAGTCAAAGTGAAAGAATCATTCACTGGTATAAAAATACTACCACAGTTTCTGAACTTCTGGAACATGGGAAGGGCAGTGTGGATGCTGGTGGCAGGAGGCTGTGAAGAAAAGGATGCAAATTCTTTCAGATCAGCCTGAGGTTGGTTAGAGCAGAAAGAGGAGGAGGATCCCGGGAAGGGGTTGGTTTGAACTCCCTAGGGAGGCATGGTCTTCTGTTCCCGGGAACCCATGCCCTGAACCCTATATATCTCTTCTCCAGGGAGTTTCTCCCGATCAGCCTGCCCAAGGTCCCTGTCCCTGCCCTACATGCTCATCTCTTTCTTCTCAGATGCCTCGCTGGAACTGTAATTTCCTATGGGCAGACTCCTCTCCTTCCCTAGTGTCTTACTGATTTTCTTCTCTCTTGCCTTGTCCCACACAACCCTCTCCTCCCCTCTGCCCTGTACATGGACTTCTTTACAACTGGTCATTGATAGAGATCTTCAAAAATTAGGGGATGACTTGGTGAAGACCCCATGTTGTGTGGAACATGAAGTTGCATAAAGTGGATTGCAGAAGTTGGAAGGCTGGCTCTTTAGAATGGGGTGGCCATGTGTTCGACTTTTCTGTCCAGTCATAGTGCCGGGACAAGTATCAGCTTACCTTACAGGAGCTAAAAGCTCCCACTGCAGGGATAGGAGGGGTACAGAGCTTGTCCTCATGTGTCACAGCATGTGTCACAGGGAGTGATGATTTCAGGTACATAGCTCTAAAAT